>PYAF01004979.1:566633-576639 GCA_007407185.1 Glycine tomentella | reverse complement strand
AACAATTTTCCAGGTTCTTAGAAATGTTCAAGAAGTTACATATTAATATACCATTTGCAGAGGCATTAGCTAATATGCCAAATTATGCAAAATTTATGAAAGAACTTCTTTCTAAGAAACAAAAACTGCAAGAATGTGAAACTATAGCGCTCACGGAAGAGTGTAGTGCGATTATACAAAGGAAACTTCCTCCTAAATTTAAGGATCCTGGAAGTTTCAATATCCCTATAGCTATAGGTAACATTAATGTAGGGAGAGCTTTATGTGATTTAGGGGCTAGTATTAATTTGATGCCATTATCTATGTGTAAGTCCCTGGGCATAACTGAACTAAAGCCTACTAGAGTATCTTTACAATTAGCAGATAGGTCCATGAGAACACCTTCTGGTGTTATTGAAGATGTTTTAGTTAAGGTGGACAAATTCATATTCCCTGCTGACTTTATTGTGCTAGATATGGATGGGGAAAGTGAAATTCCCCTACTTTTAGGAAGATCTTTTCTGGCCACTGCTAGAGCTTTGATAGATGTTGAGCAAGGAAAACTTGAATTAAGATTAAACGATGAGTCTGTTGTATTCAATGTTTTTGATGCTATGAAACATCCAACTGATGAACATGATTGTTTTAGATTAGATGTGTTGGATAATGCTATTTGTGCAGGAATTACAGCAGAATCAAAAGCTATAGACAGTGTACAATTAGAGGAATTCGCTGCTGTAACTAATTATGCAGAAAAATATGCAGCAGAGGACATGATTGCAGCATTTGAAGATGGAGAAACCAGTGCAGTAGAAAATTCTACAGCAGAGAAAAATGCAGCTGAAAAGGAGTTGATTGAAGAAGAAGAAAAAGCTGCAGAGAAGTCAGCAACACCATTGCTAGAGGAGCTGGAAGTAAAGGAAGATGACATTCCGTCCGGTGCACCTAAAGTTGAGCTAAAAGAGTTACCGGAGCATTTAAAATATGTCTTCCTTGGTGAAAATGAGACATATCCAGTCATCATTAACAAAGGGCTGGAATGGTTTGAAGAAGAAAAGCTTACCAAAGTACTCAAGGAGCACAAGTCCGCAATTGGTTGGTCTATTTCAGACCTTAAAGGTATAAATCCTTCCTTTTGCACTCATAAAATTCTTATGGATACTGACGTTAAACCTGTAAGGCAACCCCAAAGAAGATTGAATCCTACAATGAAAGAAGTGGTAAGGAAAGAGGTTGTTAAACTTTTAGATGCAGGAATGATATATCCGATTTCCGACACACCATGGGTAAGTCCGGTCCAAGTTGTTCCCAAGAAAGGAGGAATGACAGTTATACAAAATGAGAAGAATGAATTAATTCCCTCAAGAACAATCACGGGCTGGAGAATGTGTGTGGACTACCGAAGGCTTAACAACGCAACTCGCAAAGACCACTTCCCACTTCCGTTCATGGACCAAATGCTGGAACGCTTGGCTGGTCATGATTATCATTGCTTCCTTGATGGATACTCTGGGTATAATCAAATCCCAGTAGCACCAGAGGATCAAGAAAAGACCGCCTTTACATGTCCATTCGGAGTATTTGCCTATCGGAGGATGCCATTCGGGTTGTGCAATGCACCCGCCACCTTTCAGAGGTGCATGCTTTCAATTTTTTCCGACATGGTAGAAAGAGGTCTTGAAGTATTTATGGATGATTTCTCTGTTTTTGGCCCTTGTTTTGATTCTTGTTTAACCAATTTAGCTAAAGTACTTAAAAGATGTCAAGAAACTAATTTAGTCTTAAATTGGGAAAAATGCAATTTCATGGTAAGGGAAGGCATTGTCCTAGGCCACAAAATTTCTGAGATGGGAATTGAGGTAGATAGAGCTAAGCTTTTACTCATTGAAAAATTACCTCCCCCTATTAATGTGAGTGGCATTCGCAGTTTTTTAGGACATGCAGGTTTCTATCGTCAGTTTATCAAGGATTTCTCCAAGATCGCAAAGCCTTTAAGCCAATTGCTAGAGAAAGATGCTGAGTTTGTGATGGACGATGCTTGTCTTAATGCATTTAACACTTTGAAGAACAAACTCACCACTGCACCAGTTTTAATAGCTCCAGATTGGAGTATGCCTTTTGAATTAATGTGTGATGCCAGTGATTTTGCAGTAGGTGCAGTGCTAGGACAGCGGAAAGAAAAACGATTGCACGTGATTTATTATGCTAGCAAAATATTGAATGAGGCACAAACTAATTATGCCACAACTGAAAAAGAGATGCTAGCTGTTGTGTATGCACTTGATAAATTTAGATCATATTTAGTAGGGTCTAAAGTAATCGTTTATACTGACCATGCAACTTTAAAATTTCTATTACATAAGCTAGATGCCAAACCAAGGTTGCTGCGTTGGATGCTTTTACTGCAGGAATTTGATCTTGAGATTAGAGACAAATCCGGAGTTGAGAATAAGGTTGCAGACCATTTGTCCAGAATTCAACATAAGGAACTACAAGATGGACCTGAAGTTGAAATTAATGAATCCTTTCTGGATGAACAAGTGCTTGCTGTGAACACTACTCCATGGTTTGCTAGCATGACAAATTATAAAGCTGCTAGAGTTATACCTGAGACATTCACATGGCAGCAGAGAAAGAAGTTTCTGCATGACTCAAAGAGGTATCTGTGGGATAATCCGTACTTGTATTTTCAATGTGCTGACAATGTTATCAGCAGATGTGTGGCTGAAACCGAAGTGCCAACCATTCTATGGCATTGTCATTCATCCAATTACGGAGGACACTTCGGTGTTAACCGAACTGCACAAAAGGTATTGCAATGTGGCTACTATTGGCCAACTATATTCAAAGACTCAAAGGACTTTGTGATGCAGTGTGACAATTGTCAAAGGACAGGTAATGTGTCTAGAAAAGATGAAATGCCACTAAACAATATCCAAGAGGTAGAACTTTTTGATGTGTGGGGCATTGACTTTATGGGACCATTCCCTAAGTCATTTGTTAATCAATATATCTTGGTTGCTGTGGATTACGTTTCCAAGTGGGTTGAGGCAGTTGCATTGTCCACAAATGATGCTAAAGTAGTCATCTCATTCTTGAGAAAGAACATATTCACAAGGTTTGGAGTGCCAAGGGCTGTAATTAGTGATGGGGGAACTCATTTTTGTAACAAGCAGCTGGATACCTTGTTATCTAAATATGGTGTCAAGCATAAAGTAGCAACCCCATACCACCCTCAAACAAGTGGCCAAGTAGAGATTTCCAACTGTGAACTGAAACGTATACTTGAGAAAACAGTTGGAACTTCAAGAAAGGATTGGTCTAAGAAGTTAGACGATGCACTGTGGGCATATCGGACTGCATTCAAGACACCTATAGGTATGTCTCCCTTCCAACTTGTATATGGTAAGGCTTGTCATTTACCTATTGAACTTGAGCATAAAGCACTTTGGGCCACTAAGTTTTTAAATTTTGAACTAACCAAAGCTAATGAGAAAAGGTTGCTTCAATTGAATGAGTTAGATGAATTTAGATTAGCTGCTTATGAGAATGCCCGAATCTACAAAGAAAAGACAAAGAAGTGGCATGACAACCAAATTCGAAACAAGGAGTTTGTGCCTGGCCAACAAGTACTATTATACAACTCCCGCCTGCGGCTTTTCCCAGGTAAATTAAAGTCCCGTTGGTCTGGACCATTCTTGGTAAGAGAGGTTTTTCCCTATGGCACTGTAGCAATTTCACCTCTAGATAGTGACCGCGCATTCAAGGTAAATGGTTATCGTTTAAAACATTATTTTGGAGGGGAAGTGGACAGAAATTCAGCTTCTGTTCCACTTAACACTGCTGAAGCTTAAATTGATACAAGCGTCTAGCTAAGACGTTAAATAAGCTCTGGTAATATATATATTTATAACTTTTGATTTAAGTTTGAAGTTTTTAGCATAGTCTTTTCTTCTGCATATACTTATTTTGCTCAATTAAACTTTTGCATTAATATTGGTTTTAAATTGTTTTTAGAATTCATTTATGTTTAATTTTAGGGTTAGAATAGTTTAAGTAGGTAGCATTGTCACTAAAGTCCATGAATCCAAACAAATAGCATAAGACTTAGTGAAAAAAACTGTGCAGTAAGTCTGGCGCTATTCGCGCCATGTATGGCGCTGATCGCGCCAACCATTCAGTTTGTCCATGCCCTTTGCGTGAGACTCCACTCTGACGGCGTGGAGTATTCGAGCCAAAAGTTAAATCTGGAACTATTGGCGCTAACCGCGCCAAGTCCGGCGCTACCAGCGTGATCTGAGGCAGTATTAACCTTCATCTGCACAATTTCGCGCCACTAGCGTGATATTTGGCGCGACTAGCGCCGATGGTTCGAGCCTAATTGAAATATGCCACGCCAGTAGCGTGGATACGGCGTCATTAGCGCCAACCTTTCGATCTAAATGCCCAAAATTTAAGCTTCTACGTTAATGGCGTGATTTATGGCGCGACGCGCGTCGATTGTTCGAGGTCAAGGGTCTTCCAGTGTCTATCCGCGCGATCCGCGCGCGAACCCACGCTAACAGCGTGAGATGCTCGGAAATCAAAAACCTTTCAGTTCTTAATGGCGCGATTTGCGTCGCATTCCGCGCGAGTAGCGCGAGGTCGCGGAAACAATTTTAATTTGAATTTTTTTCTCTCCGCACCTCACTCCCTAATTTTCCCTAATTTCCTCCCCCACTCTTGCCTGGTTCTCTGCAACCATCAAACCACCTTAAACCTCCATTAACCACCATCACTATTATAAAAACCTATTACATTCAAACTCTCTCTCTCACATTCCTCTGCAACTGCATTCCCTCTTGGATTCATCTCTCACCATCATACTCACACACTTCATTATCCGCATGGCTAGTGATAAGGTATGTTTCTTACTCTTAATTGCTTTTCATTGAATGATGGCACCATAGGAGGCATGAAAACCAACGATTCAATGCTTGCATTCTTTTTATTCAATTCCTGATACATGTCTGAAAACCTAGGATAAGAAATCAAATTGGGATAGATAGAGATAAATGATTTACCATTGATTGCTTGGTTCTGAAGGGTTTTTGCAATTTTGGGGTTGTAGCATGTTCCAAATATACACATTAGACTGATTTGATTCTATGCACTCTACCTGTTTGACGAAATACCTGAGTGAATGTTTAAATTAAATTGAAGCCAAAATGGAATCAATGTACCCAAGTCCTTGATTAAAAAGAATGGATGATGTGAATACAGTCTTGTGATTCCTTGAAAGCCTTATGAATTGCCTGAACCTTACTTGTGTTATTCTATGAGTATAAACAATTGGGATTTATATTTTGTGTGCTAGTGGTTACACTAAGATTGGATATACATGGTAACAAGGTTGCAAAAAGTCATGAACAAATAAGGTCATAAAATCTGGGAATGGTTGGGCATAGGATTGAGTCTCTAGTATAAAGATGCTTAAACTTCAGAATGACTCTCCACTACAAATAAGGATTTTGAATTGAAACATGAGATACTGGTCACTTGAATTTGTTGTGTTTCATTAAATGGATCATAGCAATAGTTTTGTTGAAATACATGATTTAGGTCTATGACCATAAGCTGTTGAGGTATACATGAATGGCTCTAATACTTGAACATTGATATGAACTATTTAATTGCTTCTGATTAAATAGCTGAGCCTAACTCCGTAACCAGTCCCAGTTATGGCTTGTCAACACAATGCTCTGCTATATTGGAACAGGAATTTGAACTTAAAATCTGGGAATCCCAGTCAATGATATATGCTTGATCATGACTCTTTTGATTGATATGTGTGAAACATAATAAGAACTTCAATTGCTATGCCTGCACTTGACTGTGCTTTATTGATCTGAGTATTGAAACATCTAAATCTGGGAATCCAAAGACTTTGAAGTGAAGTAATCGACTTGTACTGATTATACCTCTGTTGAATTGAAAGATGACAGTGTGGTGTATTGTATTGTGCTTTTTAATTTGGAACCATTACACTGACTATTATTAAAAGATTACCAAGGGTATAAAATCTGGGAATTATTTTTGGGCTGATATTGAACACAACACAGTGACTGTAAATTTGGTGTTCATATAGGATCCAATGCTTACCTTGATATATATCTGTAATGATTGAACCCATGGGAATTAAGTATGTCTTTTCATGAAATGTTTGGGTTCTGAATATTGATATGACTAAAATGCTTACGTCTGGGAGTTCCAATTGATGCTTCCTGAGGAACTATATTGGTTATTGGTACCTATTGCTTGTATGTGCATGTATTGACCATTACAGGTACTTTAATTGATCACGCCACACCTTGTGCCTACATCTTACTATTGATATATGTGCTGAGTTTCTTAAAGAACCAAATCTGGGAATTATGTGCTGATGAATATATATATATATATATATATATATGTGAATTATTTCTGAATTTCAGGGCAAACAAATAGCGAAGGGAAAGAAGAAAGCTGCTGGTGAGGGAAGCAGGAAACGGGCTCGAGTTTCAGATTTTGATGAGGGCAGGTTCAGAACAGCGGAGTGCCAAGAGAAGTTCGATTCTTGGTATCTCCCGAAGAAGATAATTCAGGAGAAGAAAATCATGTGGGAGACGCTGCCAGAGGGGAACTTGATCAGAGAAGTCATCATCAGACGCCAGTGGCAACGTCTAGTCACTTTTGCAGAGCCAAGCTCCAGCATGATTCTTAAGGAGTTCTTGGCGAACGTCGATCACGACTCAGTCTACAGGACCCGGATGTCTTGGGTGAGGGGTGTCCGAGTCTCATTTGATGATAAGGCTATAGAGCGTATCTTGGACACCGCCTATGATCCCTTCGAGGAGTGCGACTTCTATCAGCTATTCCTTCGCATGCAGCCTGATGCATTGACGAAGATGTACCGGGATGATGTTCCCGAGCTCGCCACAACCATCCGGAGGGCTATTACTGACCTGTACACCTCATGGAAACCCAAGTCAGGACTAGACTATATTCCAGAGAAGCTGAAGAAGTCTGACCTTGTTGGAGATGCAGCTTTCTGGCATCAATTTGTGAACCACACGGTCATTCCCTCCACCAACAAGACCGATGTGAACGTGGAGCGGGCCATTCTTCTTTACACACTTCGAGGTGAGGGTAATCACCTCATCTCTAATGTTTTATCTAATAGAATTTTACACATGACACAGGATGCTAGTAGCAAGTCCTGGCTAGCACACTCTTCACTCATTCTTCAGCTATGCCGGCTTGCGGGGGTCCACATTGAGGATGACGAGCCCATGGACGTTCCTATTTCTTCCACCATGCTTCATCGAACATATTTGGACGCCATAGAGACCACAGCAGATGAGCAGGTCCTTCGAGCTTCGAAGCTCAGACCTGAGGAGCTCGCCATCCGTTCCCCCAGGAATATACCAGCACCTGTGGACCTCCAGCCAGCCCAGTCACCACCAGCATCACCAGTTCCACCAGTAGCAGCAGCTGCACCATCATCATCTATGCCACCTCCTTCTGCAGCCCCTACACGAACTCCACTCTATGAGGACTCACCAAGCATACTAGCTTTCCAGGAGTTTGTGAGGACTCAGCTTGAGTTCCAGAGTGCCCAACTAGCTCAGTAGACACGTATGTGGGAGGCGGTGTGCAGACATCTGGGCATCCACCCATCAGAGTACCAGACTCCACCTCCACCTCAGACACCAGTAGGTCCTGCAGCCACTGACCTGATTGACCAGACTTCTGATGCAGACACAGCGGTCACTCAGCCCTTGCTTTCTGAGCCTACAGAGGCTGATGTGACTGCAGAGGGCAGAGACACAGCAGAGTGATCAGGACCCTGTTTATGTTTTGCTGTTATTTTATTCAGACTTATGTTTTTGATGTTATTTTGGATTCTGCACTGCATGCATTTTCCATTCTGCACATTTACATTACACACACTTTTATAGTTCTGCATTGACATATATAGTACAGTTTTATGGTTTATAATCTCTAAACAAATATGTTCGACGAATGTGGATTGAATGCGATTTTCCGAATAATGCCCAAAATTTTCCAAAGTGCTATGACCGAATTTATGGTTCCTGGGGACAGCAACATATAAATCTGGGAATGGTTACACATTATTTCGCAAATCACAATCAAGAAACAAATGAAGTCTAACAGAACTCTTTCAAATTTTTCTAAAAATAAGCAGCACACAAAACTTTTCAGATTAAAAGTGAATGAACTTAGTGATGAATAAGATTCATGGATGAAGCTTGATGAAATGAAACATGACATGACTGCATAATGCATGATTGGAATTTGATTGTTGGTATGAGAAATGAATGTTGAAGTTGAATTGATACTTGAAATGCAGTCAAATGGGATGGACTTGAGTTCTAACACCTGCAAGGTTTTGAGCCAAACACGGTAAATTCTTTCCGAGAGACTCCGATTTCATTGTACTCTAGAACTTGAATTGTTTTTCTGGATGCAGGTATGACTTGAGATGATTAAGGCACGTTTTTCTTCTTTAACTAGGGCCAAATTGACTAAACCTTTAAGTATTTTTCCAATTGCACCTTATTTGAGCCTAAAGACTTTCATTTCAAAATGTCACAAATCAAAAAGCTACATCCAAATGACCAAATCCCTAAGGCTAGAGAAAGTTGATTTAAGTCTATGACAGTAGAAACACAAAGGAATTGTTCATCAAAATATCAAGAAATTCAAGAAAATTCAATATGTGGTGAAAAACAAGAATGAATAAGCATGAGCCAAGTTGGAGGTCAATGGATCTATCAAATTGAAAAATTGTGAAACTGCAATGAATTGTTATAATGTCTTGATTGTTTAAAAAGAAAGTGAAAAATTGAAAAAGAAGTTTATTATTTAGTTTTATTAGAATAAATGTTGAATAAAGTACCAGATTGTGAAAAAGAATGCAAGAAGCATATTATGGACTTAAAGGACTGGATCTGGCCTCTCATTGAGCTATTTTCCAAAAATTTATCCTACCTTTAGCCCAGCCACGTTACAAGCCGGAAAGACCTTTTGATCAAGTCATAATTGCGACTGTTGAGAATATCTTCAAGCCTATGGTAGTGTTGTGACTTTGTTGAGTAAGAGGGTAATTATAGCCTTAAACACTTGAGTGGATGAGTGACTAAACACAAATCTGTGAGAAATACTCAAGTTACTCTCAGTATTGATAGCATTGAAAGTGTCATGAATAGCTTTGACTTGAATTGATCATACATAGCATGATTATTCTAGGATTGTGAGATGTGGATTGTGTTTGATTGTTGATTCTTGCTAAGTCTTGAATTCTTTCTGTTGCTAGGGACAGCAACTTTCAAATTTGGGAATTGTTTGATGTGTTGCAAACACATCTTGTTTTTAGTCTAGTTTTAGGTTAGAATTTAATTAAATATGTAGGAAAATAGAATAGAATTAGTTAAGTTTGATATTTTAATTGTTTTAAACTTATTCAATACCATTTAAGCATTTGCAGGCCAAAAGAGGAGCTCAAGAGCAGAGGAAAGAAGAAGTCAAGATTTGAAGTCCCGCGCTATTCGCGCGGGAACCCGCGTCGGTAGCGCCAAGTAGAAAAATGAAGAATTGCTTTCGAAGGTCCCACGTCATCAGCGTGGGAATCCACGCCAGTAGCGTGGAGAAGCCGCGAGTATGGCGCCACTAGCGCCAGTGTCACGCTATTGGCGCCACAGATGACCAGGATTGAGCTTTGGACTCGAATGATCCACGCGGATAGCGTGGAACCCGCGCCATTAGCGCCATTGAGTCGAATAATCCACGCCGTTAGCGTGGGATACCGCGCGGACCGCGTGAAGTCGATTCTATTACCTGTTTTAAAAGATCTATTTCGAATTTGAGCTGGGCTTTTTGGTTAATTACTGTAATTAAAAGATTCTATATATAGGAGGCCTCTGAATAGAGTGAAGGGAGAGGAGAATAGATTGAAAAACATAGCTTTAGTCATTGCAAACCCTAG
>PYAF01004979.1:537473-566533 GCA_007407185.1 Glycine tomentella | reverse complement strand
AGTTATAATTCGCAATGGGAACGTTGGGGTTGTAATTTCTGACTTGTTAAGAATAACACTTGTTCTTCACCTAGGAATAGGGATGCGTGAGTGCGGAGCCTATAATATGATCTTTGATTGCTTAAATTGATTAATTTCACTAAGGAATTAGGTTATGAATTCAGTTTAAAGGTTTAATTCACTAAGAAATTAGGGATTAAATAATATAGGAAAGACTTATTCTTCGAGTAATCATAACACGAACCCATATGATTTATTCTCTGTATGCTTAGTTTGACAGAATCGCTAAAGGTTTAGGATTCTTGATCGAATTAAAGAGTGAAATCGCTAGTTATCTAGGGTTTATGAACATAGGAGAGATATCTCATATGTAAATTTAAAGTTAACATGACCAGTTAAGTGAAAGAGTTGACGTTTATAAGGGATTGTACCTGACCACAATTCTTCATCTATTGGTAATTCTTCGAATCAATTTACTGCACATTTTCTTACAATTGTTCTTTTAATCACACAATCAACCAAACAATTCACAACACTTTTTGCGTATTTTCTGTTTTGATTTCAATCATATTGTTAACCTTATTGTGAAATTACTCCAATCCCTGTGGAGACGATAACTCTACTTACCTGAACTTTATTACTTATAAACGATCGGTGCACTTGCCGTAATCTAACAACAACAAGCAGAAAATTAACTTGATACAAACATAAAGTAGCTACTTGAACACAAGAGGTCAACATTAACTAACTATATTAGCTGAAATCTCTTCTCCCGCTGTAGACGTCATTCTTCCATGTGTCTTTGTTCGAGCCATCTTCCACTTGACATGTCTTGGTATTGGAGACGGTGGGTCTTCGATCAAGGTAGGGTTTTCAGTGTTCATTGCATCTTGTTGCCTTTTCTTCATCTTTTCTTCCATTAGTTTTTTTTCAAGCAACTCGTAACCCCCTCGAGATAGGACGTGTGGGCAATCATTGAATTTCTGAATTTCTTGAGCCTTTTTTCTAACTCCCTGTGTAAATTACCAAAATATCATATGTATTCAAAAGTCTTAATGTTATTTGGAGCTGATTGAAAACATGTTAATTTGTTATAACAACTTGTCTAACCTGCCAACTAGGATTTTTCCTGCTTGCAGCAAATGCTTCCCAAGTATCATGGTCTAACCCATACTTAACACAAGGATGTCCTTTATCTTGGCCCTGTTTATCACCATATATGTAGTGACATGTCAGGGAAGACTTAAAGTGCCTCCATCTTGTGGCCACCGATGACATAACCTTCTTCTTCACTGCTGCTGGTTCCGAAATGTCAAATTTTCGCTGCAAAATGAACAACGCACATTCAGTGTATTACATGGTACGTTTAATGACAACCTTCACCAAATAAGAAAAGAACAACGTAATGTGAAATACCAAGATGTCATCCCATATTAGCTGCTTTAGATTTTCTGGAACGTCTTTCCAACTTTCGTGGAGTATAGGAATTTTCTCTCGTGCTACAACACCTAGGTAGCTATGGAACTTGTGTTTGTGGGGACCATATCCTCTCCCAGTTAGAGGATTGACTTCAACGCTTGGTTTACGCTGGTACAATTTCCTTCCTGTCAAGCATCTTAGTTTGGTTGATTGCCTTGTCTTCCTCGATGTAGATTGTGAAGGTGCAGCTGTTGGTGGATGGGAAAGCGGTGGTGTTGCCATTAATGTCTGCAAAAGCAAAACAATAATAATTGATAGTAACTTTTCAGAATTCACAATGTAAGCTAAACATAAGTGCAAAGATAACAAATAAGCAATACTACGTCAGCCTGATATATTCCTGTCACTACATATAACAGTTGCAAATTTCACATACGTGATTTAGGTTTTCTTCTTTTCCCACAAGCCTTCTTGGTGATCAGTTCGAATTGCATGCTCATCATCCATCATATGTGCGTCACCAATAGGAGGTATTTTCGTATACACAGGCAGCAACTCATGTTTATCATGTACAGGGTCTTGACTTTCATAACACATGGCGGTTGTTCTTCCTTGAATCACCACAGACAACCTTGAGTTGTAAGGATCTTGCACATAAAACACTTGTTTGGCTTGTTCAGCCATGATGAAAGGCTCGTCTTTGTAACCCAGTTTATCAAGCTCAACTAAAGTAAAACCATATTGGTCAACATGAACACCAGTGTTTCCATTAACCCAGTTACACTTAAAAACAGGCACTCTGAATTCATTATAATCAAGTTCCCATATTTCTTCAATGACACCGAAGTAAGGCATCGAAGCTCGAATTGGATTTTTATCTGATGCACTAGAAAAATGTTTTGAAGATGCCTCAACACTTACACCACTGTTTTGCACACTACTTTTATCATCCTGCGATTTAGTGTAAAAGGAGTAGCCGCTGATGTCGTATCCCTTCCAAGTTGGGACATTAAGGTTTGGCCCAACCGCTAATAGAGTTAATTTTGAATCGCTTGTTTGATCTCCAAAAATTTTCTCTCTGAACCACGTAATGAAAGTCTTGTTATGCTTCTGCAATGCCTTCATCATGTTCATGTTTGGGTTCATATGTATGATGTAACGTTTGTGCATATCTATGTACGGCAAAACCTCACTTGTGTTATTCAGAATATACAAATGTGCTTGTTCAACTTCTTTTCGGGACATAGTGACCACATTAAAACCTCGTGTACTGCAACCTCCCCGGGATAAGTCATGTCGTGGCTGCGGAATCCCAACAGGTTGAAGTGCATCGACGTACTCAGTACAAAACTCGATACATTCTTCGGCAACATACCGTTCAACAATTGAAGCTTCTAGTTGGAAATGATTTTTGGTATAACCTTTGAACACCTTCATGTACCGCTCAACAGGATACATCCATCGTAAAAAAACCGGACCACATAACCTGATCTCCCTAACAAGATGGACAATTAGATGCACCATTATGTCAAAAAAAGAAGGCGGAAACAACATTTCCAATTCACAAAGCATAATGGCAGCCTCGTGTTCCAGTTCATCCAGGTGTCTTGGGTCAATAACTTTGCTACAAATAGCATTGAAGAAAAAACATAGCCGAGTTATGGAAACCCTTACTTTGTCAGGCAACGTACCTCGAATGGCCACGTCCAACAATTGTTGCATTAAAATGTGGCAATCGTGAGACTTCAACCCTACCAATTTAAGCTCCTGCATTGACACAAGGCTCTTGAAATTTGAAGAGTATCCTTGTGGGACTTTCAACCTTCGCAAACATTGACAAAAACTTTTTTTCTCCTTTGTTGACATGGTGTGACATGCTGGTGGCAAATAGACTCGACGACCCTCTGCAATGGGATGCAACTGTTGACGTATACCTAATTCAACCAAATCTTGACGACTTTTCAAACCATCCTTTGTTTTCCCTTTTATGTTCAATAAGGTGCCAATTAAGTTGTCGCATACATTTTTCTCAACATGCATCACGTCTAAACAATGTCTAACTTCTAGATCGGACCAGTACGGAAGATCAAAGAAAACTGATTTTTTCTTCCACATGTTCTTTTGAATCGCATCCTTCTTTTGGGTCTTCCCAAATATAGTGATAATGTTCTTAACCAGGTCATAAACTTGCTTTCCATCTAACGGTTTAGGTGCAATTTTAGTCTCTTGCCTTCCATTGAAAGCTTTTTTCAATCAGCGATGCGGGTGATAAAGATTGAGAAATTTGCGATGCATGTTGTAGATGGTTTTCTTTCCATGCTTCAGTTGGAGGTAGCTTGTATGTTTCTCGCAAATAGGACATGCATGATGCCCTTTGACACTATATCCACTCAAGTTTCCATAAGCAGGAAAGTCATTAATGGTGCAAAACACCATTGCACGCAACAAGAAAGTTTGTTTGACATTGCCATCAAATACCTCAACGCCATCAACCCACAATTTCTGCAAGTCTTCAATCAACGGAGTCAAATACACATCGATATCATTGCCTGGTTGTCTTGGACCAACTATCATCATAGCCAGCAACATGTATTTTCGCTTCATGCATAGCCAAGGAGGGAGGTTGTAAATCATCAACAAAACTGACCATGAACTGTGGTTGGTACTTAAGCTACCAAAAGGATTCATACCATTTGAAGCAAGAGCAAGCCTTAGGTTTCTTGGCTCGGACCTACAAAGAATCAATTGTCTTCCATTGAGGAGAATCAGCAGGATGTCGAAGCAACCACTCTTCCTTCTGCATGCCAACTAAGATGTTTGGCATCATTTTCATTGGAAAATAGCCTCTTCAATCTTGGAATAATGGGAAGATACCAACAAACTTTTGCTGGACATGCGTTCTTTTGCTTTGCATGTTCAGCACTATCTCCTTCATTCACTTTGTAACGGGATACCCCACATGTTGGGCACTTGCGTAGTGTTGCAAAGTCATTTCTGTATAAGATGCAATCGTTAGGGCAGGCATGAATTTTCTGGTACTCCAAACCCACAGGACATAATATCTTCTTTGCCTCGTAGTGATTTTTCGGGAGAACATTGTCTTCAGGGAGCATCATTTTCAACAATGCTAGCAACGCGGTGAAGCTTTTGTCACTCCACCCATATCTGGCCTTCAAGTTGACCAAAGCTAACACAGTTGACATCCTTGTGAATGTTGTGCACCCCTCATACAATGGCTTCTTTGAATCACTTTCTAATTGGTCATAGTAAGGTGTATGTGCTTCATGAAAACCCTCTTGGCCAATATCACGAATCATTTCTTCCAATCGACACCCAAACACCTGCTCACCATATACATGTTCAGACATTGATGGCGTGTCTGACACTTCTCCATGCCAAATCCATGTAGTATAACTTTGGATTATGCCATGACATATAAGATGTGACCTAATGTCATCCAATGATTGTCGAGCTCCATTTCCACATTTAACACAAGGGCAGAAGTACTTGCCACCCAAAGATGGTGCATTAATTTCAGCAAACTGCAAGAAGTGTTCAACCTCATTCTCATACTCCTCAGTTATACGTGATTTTTCCATCCAACTGCGATCCATGTTTAGTCTGCTGCAATACCAACAAGGTTATCAAACATGCATAAACATTTGACCAACTTAATAACAGGTGTGGCCCTATCCCATTCAAAAACTTTAAATTTGTTTACCTAATTCGTTTGTCAAGGACAACTACATGGGTTGTTTAATTTGACACAATTTTGGCAGCATTTCGCCTCCATACCCAAGTACACGATCTAAAACTAGTGACATTAGGTCACAACGTGTCAAATGTGCACCCAGAAATAAAAGCAACACGCATTAATCCAAAATTACTTCAAAATAAAATAA
This sequence comes from Glycine tomentella, assembly GCA_007407185.1. Classification (NCBI taxonomy): domain Eukaryota; kingdom Viridiplantae; phylum Streptophyta; class Magnoliopsida; order Fabales; family Fabaceae; genus Glycine; species Glycine tomentella. Next base: position 561,212 of record PYAF01004979.1, on the reverse strand, counting down.
AAACCCCAGTTATATTCGACGCATGAATTAGGTTAAAAATTATAACATTCACAAACTGTCCAAACGAACAATTAAAGGTCAAATACAATGATTAATCCAAAGTTTTCTTAGTAGTATCATTGTATTCAAGGTTGAACGGGACACTAAGGTTCACTAATAATGCATATAACTTTAAAACAATGTATAAGACATCTTACAAATCTAAGTGTGATACGTCTCATAAGTGCAGGAAACTGACACATACCTCCTATAGTGGGTTGCACGGAATACAATCAATGTTGGTGATGGCAACCATATGGAATCAACAAAAGTGATGGCCTCCACATAGAACTTCTGCGTCAACCACTGAGTAAGTTCCCAACTAACAACGTCAGTTACTTGTACCTGGAAACAAAATAGATGGTCAATATTCGTAAGCGAAGCAACTCAAAAAAGGTTTATCTAGCAGTAGCACCAACAAACCAAAACTAACCTTTTATGTATATGTGGGGACTTAAAATATTTTTCCCAAATAGAATGCAAGTTAAATTAAAACAAGTATAGGGATGAAGTGAATACTTTAGCTTTTATATTTATCACATAATTATTTAGTTGGTTTGTTTGGTTATTAGTAATGGTCAACATTTTGAATATCTTCACTTGGTCATGATTGAGTTGTTACAAAATTTTAATTATGTAACATTAAAAAATTTAACATGACACAACTTCATATTAGGATGAACATGAATGAAAAAGAATCATTAAACAATTTTTTTGAAAAAACAATAGTGATTTGCTCCTTTTAAGTCTACATAGTTTATTTCTCCGTCTTTTTCATTTCAACGTCGTGTATAGTGAATTCACAAAGCAAGTGGTGGATATGGCTTATTGTGATAGGAGGAGTTATTGTTGTACTTATATGCTGTTACTTTTGTCACATAATCTGGACAAAATACAAGATAGAAGGTACTTCTAAATTCTAATTAGATTTTTGTGATAGATATGTTCAAAGTTTGTGATAAATATGATTTTTTCTGTGAACAATGACTAGCTGACAGAAAAAAGCAGCAGAAAAAACTGATACAGGAATTTGGACCATGTAGCGTGCCTTCCATTGTAAATTACAAAACAAAGAGACACAGCAAAGATGACAAGACTAACTATGAAGTGCAGATATTTGACTGTGAAAGCATTGTTGTTGCAGATATTTTACTGCTTCCAAACGGGATCGTTCATTTCATCTAATTTCTCTTAATTGGATAGACCAATTGAATCGGGAGGGTTGAAGATGCCATAACAGAAGTTCCTTTTAGCATTAGACATCAGTTAATAAACTTTTGTCTTTAATTTAACATCTCTTTTTTTACTTTTAACACATGTTAAATGAATCCTATTATTAGCCATTGTTTTTTATTCCATAAATGCATCATATTTTTTATTATTTTCAAACAAATAAGTTGATTATTTTGTGTGTAAAAATAACTTATTATATTTCTCATGAACTAGATAACTGAATTTACTGTATATAACACCATTTAAGTATATATATATATATACCAGCACAAGCACAACCCGTACAAATGCACGGGTATGCTACTAGTTACACATAAAACTGACAATCAAATATCCAAATATAAAGATGAAGCAAGAATCCAACAAACATAACAGTAGCCAGTTGGAGAAAAAGTTTAATTTATCTATCATTGGAAAATGGGGCAAAGATCTGAATCTGATTTTAACAACTCTCTGCCTAGATAAGAGCCAAAGCTGAAATTGTAGTACTCTACAAGCTGTTACAGTAACTTGACCTCTAATTTGGGCATATTAATTATTGGGTATACAGCATAAGTATATTTATCTGTGACAAAACCAAATAGTAACCGGAGATCTGATCTAAGAGATACACGTGCTTCATGTCCTGAGAAAGAAATACTAGTGCTTCTCACAATCTATGTCTTAGTCAGAACTGACATGGCCAGCAAGGTGCTCATGGAAAATGAGAGTCGGGAGATGACTTTGTATCAGAAGCTTCATTTCTCCATTGATGACATTCTCATGAATTTGACATCAGCCAATGTGATTGGCACTGGAAGCTCAGGAGTTGCGTACAAAGTCACAATTCCAAATGGTGAAACACTGGCTGTGAAGAAGATTTGGTAATAAGGATACAGTTGGTGCATTCAATTCTGAGATTCAAACATTAGGGTCAATTAGGCACAAGAACATCATCAGGCTTCTTGGATGGGGATCAAACAACAACCTGAAGCTGGTGTTTTATGACTACCTCCCTAATGGAAGCCTGAGGTCATTGCTTCATGGTTCAGGAAAGGGAAAGGTTGAATAGGAGACAAGATATGATGTTATATTAGGTGTGGCTCATGCACTTGCATATTTGCAGCATGATTGTTTGCCTGCTATTATTCATGGAGATGTAAAAGCCATGAATGTGTTACTAGGTCCTGGATAGCAACCTTACCTCACTGACTTTGGTCTGGCAAGAACTGCAACTGAAAATGGTGAGAATACTGATTCCAAGCCACTTCAAACATATTACCTTGCTGGTTCATATGGATACATGGCTCCTGGTATTTTATTTTATTGTATTTTATTTTTTGTACTCAAATTAATTGAGAGAATTTGCTGTAGGTAAAATATGCTTTAGGTGACTCAAGAATGTTGACTTAATAAAAAATTGATTTAAGCCACATTATGTTTTTTACAAACAGTGGTTGGTTCTAGTAAATGTGGTGGATTTTGTCTCTCACCATGTATTTTGTTTTGATGTGACAGGGATCAATTCTACCACATTTAAAAAAATATAAGGAGCAAAACCACTATTTTTTCAATTGTAGCCATTAAAACCAATTTTCACTAAAACTTGAGACGCATTTTATCCTATTCTTTACTAATTTTGAATAGTACTAATTTCTTTTGCTTTTGGTTTATGCACAGAACATGCATCACTGCAGCCTATAATTGAAAAGAGTGATGTGTACAGTTTTGGCATGGTTCTACTTGAGGTTCTCACAGGAAGGCACCCATTAAACCCAGCTCTACCAGGGGGTGCACACTTGGATCAGCGCTGATCCCACCATGCATGAAATGCTACAAACTCTAGAAGTGTAATTTCTTTGTGTAAGAGGACAATAGAGCTGATGAGAGGCCAACAATGAAGGATGTTCTTGCAACGCTAAAGGAAATTAGACCCGTTGACACCTCAAGGACATACCCTGATGTATTGAAGGGAGGTTTAACAGCACATAGTTGACCACCACCTCCTAAGAATGTGGTGTCACATGGATCTTCTACATGTTCCTACAATTTCTCAGATAACTCAATCACTTGAGCATGTATGAAGTTTGCATCTCGTGGAGAAGCTATGCTTCACTCCAATTGTACATAGTCTAATGCAATGCCAATCAGAGGTGGGCTGAAGATTATTAATTAATGATATTCTAGTAATCTAGGGTGACAATTTTTTTTCCTTTTAATCACATTAGCATATAGACAATGCAGGTTTCAAGAATCCACATAAATAATTAAAATTTCTTAAGCATTTAACTTCATTCAACTTCCATGGTTTGGCAATACAAAATCTCCAATGGCTAGTAGCTACACACAGTTTACATTTGTGCTATTGGTCACTCACTAGTCTGACTCCAACGGCTCTCATCTATGCCTTTTCTAGTTGGTTCTACTTTCTACATATTACTGATTCACTTCCGAGACTCAATTGCATACAAAAACCATTAAGACGAGAGTTGTTTTACCTTTAATAAGTCCTGCAGGAATATCTATGCTCTGAAATTTGACCCACAAGCTTCTATATCAACAGGGGGAAGAATATTATGCTACTTTCACAGTCATTGCTTTTACTCCTGCTCTGAAATCAAAGATAATACAAGTTTACTTACTATAACAACAATATTTTAATAGTTTTTAAAAATATGGACATGGTCATGCAGTATTAAAAAGATAACAAAAACTTGTGGTCTTACAGCCATCATGCCTCAAAATGATGGTTCATAGTTATCTTGTTTTGGGGTACTTGGCATATTCTTACTGCTAATTGGTTTTTTCTGTGTAAAATCTCTCGTGTAATATATTTTTGATATCAGATCCAGTCACATTGCAATTCCATTTTGATAACCACATACGCGGTAATGGAGAAGCAGGCTTAACATTGGATACGAAGATGACAAGCAATATTAACTCAAGAACAAGCTCAGGGATATTAAAAGGAGCAACTATCTGAACGAATATTGCAGCCTAGAGAAAATTGTATTTCTCTTATGACTACCTCTGGAGCTAAGGGTGGTATGGTAAGTGTATACAACATTAGATTTGAATTTGTCCACATAACTCTTTTTTTTTTAGTTGTGTATTAGGATACAGAGCACTTTTGATACTGCATGTGCACATTACAAAACCCGACAGTCTTCTATTAATATTCTGTGGCAATGCGGCACATATGTGTTTAATGCTACAGACATCTAAAGTCAGTGCATATCTGCCTATTTGAATAACTCCCTAATACAGTAAAATTCCCTTCTGGGGTCAACCTTCTAAGTGAAAGACTAGCTAGTGTTACTGTCATATAATTTTCAATTGAAATAAAACTGGTCATGGATGATTCACTTCAGACAGTGAATTGCTAATAAAAACATAGTAAGACGAGAGTTGTTATACCTTTAATAAGTCCCTTAGCAATATCTATGCTCTGACATGAGAGGGGTGGATGTGGTGCTAGGTATGGAGTGGTTAGCATCTTTGGGAGAAATAAAGGCTAATTTCAAAGAACTAACCTTCAAAATTCCTAAAGAAGGAGGATCAATTGTATTAAAAGGGGAACCAGCCTTAACAAGGTCTGTAGCTTCTTTAAACTCAGTTTTAAAGGCTGTACGAGGTGAAGGTGAAGGGTTTATATTGTATTGTAATGAGTTGAATGCTCAAAAAAATGAAAAGGCAGTTCCTACATGGATGGCAGATTTACTGCAGGAATTTAAGGGAATATTTCAGGATCCTAGTGGTCTTCCCCCTTCAAGGAAGCATGACCATGGGATTGAACTGAAACAAGGAGCTGAAATTGCCAATGTAAGACCTTATAGGTATCCACACTATCAGAAAAATGAGATTGAAAGATTAGTTCAGGACATGCTGAATTCAGGAATTAGCAGACCTAGCATTAGCCCCTATACTAGTCCCATTATATTGGTAAGGAAAAAAGATGGTGGATGGACATTTTTTGTTGATTATAGGGCACTGAACAAAATAACAGTTCCTAACAAATTTCCTATACCAATTATTGAAGAATTGTTAGATGAATTGGGTGGAGCTGTAGTATTTACCAAGCTGGACCTAAAATCAGGTTATCATAAAATAAGGATGAGAGAGCAAGATATTGCTAAGACTGCTTTTAGAACTCATGAAGGCCATTATGAGTTTATGGTAATGCCATTTGGGCTCATAAATGCTCCTTCTACATTCCAGGCTTTGATGAATGAGGTACTGAAGCCTTTTCTGAGGAAATTTGCATTAGTTTTTTTTGATGATATTCTCATTTATAGTACAAGTATAGCAGATCATCTTAAGCATGTTAAAGATGTATTACTGCTATTGATTGAGAATAACTTGCTGGTAAATAAAAAGAAGTGCAGTTTTGGGCAGAATAAGGTGGAGTATTTAGGGCACATTATTTCAGGGGAGGGGGTGGCTGCAGACCCAAAAAAATTGGAGGTCATGAGGAGCTGGCCCATTCCAAAGAATATGAAAGCCTTAAGGGGTTTTCTTGGCCTTACAGGATATTACAGGAGATTTGTGCAAAATTATGGAAGAGTGGCCAGGCCCTTATATGATTTGTTGAAAAAAGATAATTTTAGTGGAGTGAGGAAGCTGAAGCAGCTGTGAATCAATTGAAAATAGCTATGGCAGATATTCATGTCCTTACAATTCCTGATTTTTCTCAACCTTTCACTATAGAAACTGATGCTTCTAATAAAGGGTTGGGAGCTGTGCTCATGCAACAGGGGAGACCATTGGCTTTTTGGAGCCAATCACTTTCAGAAACAGCTCAGAGAAAATCTGTTTATGACAGATAATTAATGGCTATAGTTTTAGCTGTACAAAAGTGGAGGCACTATTTGATGGGCAGCAAATTCACTATTATGACAGATCAGAAAAGTTTGAAATTCTTGACAGAACAGAGATTAATGGGGGAGGACCAATTTAAGTGGACTTCAAAGTTAATGGGCTTTGATTTTGATATTGTTTATAAATGGGGTTGTGAAAATAAGGCAGCTGAGGCCTTGTCCAGGAGAATGACCTTTACAGCTATATCTATGATTCAATATGAGGAGGAGGAAGAGTGGGAAAAGGAGATATTAGCTGATTCAAAGTTGACAAGGATTATGCAGGATTTATTGGTGAATAAGGCTGCTCATCCAGGATCTACTTTGCAGAATAAGAAGTTGTGGTATAAGGGCAAACTGATATTGTCAAAGAACTCTACTAAGGTTCAGGTTTTGATGCAGGAATATCATAGTTCTTTGGTGGGAGGTCATTCTGGTTTTTTCAGAACCTTCAAAAGAATAGCATCCCTGGTGTATTGGGAAGGGATGAGACAAGACATTAGGAGATTTATTGCTGACTGTGATGTTTGTCAGCAAAATAAATATCAGGCTTTATCTCCAGCAGGGTTATTACAACCTCTCCCTATTCCTACACAAGTCTGGTCAGATATTTCAATGGATTTCATTGAAGGGCTCCCTAAAGCACAAGGAAAAAATGCCATATTGGTAGTGGTGGACAGGTTTACCAAATATGCTCATTTTTTTCCTATAAGTCATCCCTTCACAGCTAAAGATATTGCAGAGCTATTTGTGAAAGAAGTAGTGAAACTACATGGGTTTCCTACCACTATAGTGTCGGACAGGGATAAAATTTTCTTGAGTCACTTTTGGAAAGAGCTGTTTAGAACTGCTGGTACAAAGTTGAAATTCAGGTCAGCTTATCATCCTCAAACGGAGGTTGTTAATAGGGGAGTGGAGACTTACTTAAGATGTATTACAGGAGAAAAACCTAAGCAGTGGCCAGCATGTTTAAGTTGGGCAGAGTTCTGGTTCAACTCCAATTACAACAGCTCAGCCAAGCTGACTCCTTTTAGAGCTTTATATGGTCGTGATCCACCTCAATTATTGAAGCCTGAGTCATTGGTAATATCAGATTGAAAAAGTCATTGGTAAAGTGACCTACAAGCTAAAACTGCCTCCTAAGAGTAAAGTTCATCCGGTATTTCATGTTTCTTTACTGAAAAAGGCTATTTCCCCTACTGCCAACTCCCAACCTTTACCTGCAATGTTAACTGATGAACTGGAATTGAAAGTGGAACCTATGGCTGTTAAAGCTGTGATAAATGTAGCAGAAACTGCAGAAGTGCTAATACAATCGAGGGATCTTCCAGATGTTGAAGCAACTTGGGAAGAGGAATCAATGATTAAGCAGCAGTTTCGGATTTTCACCTTGAGGACAAGGTGGCTCTTCAGGGGGGAGTATTGTTAGACCTCAAATAAAGGAAAGATATGTAGCCAGGACTCATGGCAGGTTTAGGAAGAAGCCTGAGTCATTAGTGAAACCTGTAACTGGCTAATGCCAGTTACAGCTTAGACAAATTAGTAATGCTGACCTGTAATAGCTTGTACAGAGGAGTAGTGACTTTATATAGGGGTCTGTGAATAGGAGAGGGGGCGGCTATCATTTTGTAAGGTTGGTTAAGGGAGGTTAGGTTCATCTCTTAAGGTGTAACTGAATTCATTCAATAAAATAGAGCTATTCTCGATTGTTCTATCATACACCTGGTCTGAAATCGAAGATAATACAACTTTCCTTATTACAACAATAATTTTTGAATAGTTTTTGCTATGTTTTCCCTAAGGTTGAAAACAAAAATGTATAAAAAGCTTGTAATTGCAGCTTTGTGCATTAACTAGATATACTTGTCATCATATGTAAGGTTTCATAATTAAAAGCCATACCTGTACATAACACAATTGCACAAACATAGGCTCTGTCACACCTTCATCTGACTCAACATCCAAAGGTTTCTTCAATACCAGAATACACTGCAAGATTTGTCCTTTAATTCGATCCTTTGCGGCTTTCAATTCTACGCTTTTAACCCAGTATTTTTGTTTTCATCTGAGTAACAATAAAAGGAGCTGTCGAACAATAAACTACAGCTTCATTATAATATAACAAAAGCAATGTGAGGAAAAAAATGCATGCCATTCCCAAGATCAGGTCCTTTGGAGCCAGTAACAACTTGACGACATTCAAATAGACTAAAGCTGGAGTATGTTGACAGTTTAATCAGGCCTCAAAGTTCCTGCAGGTAAAGAATACAATGATATAAAGTTTGTAGTATCAAGTGTCTCACAAACTTTTTAAATATAACCGAAATTTTAAATGTATTTATTCAGCAGGAATGGCAGCACCTCTGCCTACATATATGCCAGACCAGTTGTCCATCACAACAATGTAAAGTTGTAAACATCAATCAAACAATAGACTAATCATTTTAGGACTCTACAAAATCACCACAACATAAAATCTACAATAGTAACCTTCCAACTTAAGCCAACCAATCAAAAAAAGAGAACCTTACTCAGTGGCTACGTGTCTTTTTCTTGGATAGGCCCAACCCTTCAACCTCAGAACAACCTCTTGTTGTTTCCAAGGCCCAATGTCTCCCCTCTTCATTCTTGTCAAAGAACGTTATATTTCTCAAATATGAGCTACCTAAAGAGATGTTCCTATCAGCAAGCTTCTGCACAAGTGCAGGTTCACATTTCTCCCCTTTCCAGTCAAATATATTAATGCCATAGCGGGTCCACGGAAAGAAATTAACTTAGGCCCATAAATCCTAATTTGGGAAATACTATTTTCATGATGTGCATGTTTAAGACTCATTAGTGCATTAACCAGCCAATTGACCAAGTACTTGAAAGCCTTCATTTTTCAATAACTATTTGGGAAACTAATTAGTAATAACCCCTCCGAGTCTGCATGGTCTAATCCTCTACAATGAATCTGAAAGCCTTCATTTTTAGTACCTAATCTGTTTGTATCTGTAGATGAGTCAAAGCGTATTATGCTTAACTCCTCAATTTCTGATGCTGATCATGCCCCATCTTGCTGCTGGTGATCTGCTTCATCAGTTTCAATAACTACTTGTTTCTTCATCAGTCTCATGTGTATATGCTGGGACAAGGCTTATAATTCCTATGCTTGTGGCATAACCAGGATCTTTCAAAGAAGATACACTAGACTTTTTCACAAACAAGCACCCAAAACCAGAAGGGTTTTGACCAAAAACTTCGTAGAACGAGCAAACCATGAAATCAGGCTTAAAAAGTGACATAACAAGGTGCCGATTTCCTTTGTAGTATCAAGTGTCTCACATAAACTTTTTAAATTATTATTACCGAAATTTTAAATGTATTTATTCAGCAGGAATGGCAGCATCTCTGCCTACATATATGCCAGACCAGTTGTCCATCACAACAATGTAAACATCAATCAAACAATAGACTAATAATTTTAGGATTATGCAAAATCACCACAAAATAAAATCTACAATACTAATCTTCCAACTTAAGCCAACCAATCAAAAACAAATTAGACATCATGCTTTAATATATACGAAGCAGAAGACACCATGAAACAAACTATCCTAAAGAGTGAAAAATAAGGGACTAAGAGAGGGTAACATTGCAGTGTAAACAATACAAAACAGAGATAAGTTGAAGAGTTACGAGCCAAAGCCAACAATTCATTTTTCAAATCAAACGCAACCATTTGGTTAACATAAAATTAAATGAACTGATATGATACAATAAAAATAGCTGCTAGCATTCGCTTTTGATCATTCAAAGTATGCCTTTTTGGAATCAATAACATGAAATACAAACGATGGGTATGGGTATGGACATGCATGGCTGTAACCACAACTAGAACACAAATAGTTGACTAAATAAGTAACTCCTCAAATCTATTAATGTTCTGTTTGGAAGACAAACATAATATCACCAACTTGGAAGCAAACAAGAAGAACATTGTGTGCATTGAACTTCAAGAGAAGGAAGGATAAAAGCTTCACAAATATGAATAAAATCGATTACCTTTTTTTGTTCATTTTCGTGGTCACGGTGGCCAACCTAGCTACTGTTTTCGAAGCACCTCTGCATGTAACCTCAAACAACAACAATGACGGAAGTTATGAAGGAAAAAATCCGCAATTTCTGGCTAAACTGAAAACTAACCTTTGAGGATGCAATGGAGTTGTAATTTTTGCTCAAGCGCGGTGTCCAAAGGGAAACAACTTCAGTGGTGAACCCGAACTTCGTCAAGGTGGAGGCCGGAAAGGGTTTTACCTGTGTGCATCCGGGGTTTAGGGTCAAAGGGAAAGGGGATTTTTAGGGTAAAAGAGAAAGGGGATTTTCGTCAGAGGCACAATACAACCTTTTGTCGTGCACTTTTAGGGTAAAAGAGAAAGGGGATTTTTGCTTTCTGTTTTAATTACCAACCTTCTGTTCATTCCTTTATCATATTTGTAATTTTAAAATTAGTTAACACATTCAAAGTCAGTTATTAATAAAACCGACTTTGAAAAATCCCATCATATCTACGACGGTTAAATGAAAAACCGACGTTGAATTAACACAAAAATGTTTTTTTTTTTTAAATTTTGTAAACTATTCAAAGTCGGGCATTGTGACAACCGACTTTGTTAAGAGCAGTTTCAACGACGGTGCCTTAAAACCCGACTTTGATAATCAACCTCTATTCATTTAATTACGAAATTGCCATTGTGTGGGCTTTAAAATCGATTTTCTGGAAACCGACTTAGAAGTGGCGACTTTAAAAGTACCTATTGTAGTAGTGGTTGTTGAATCAAGATTACACAACACCAAACAAACACTAAGTTCTGACAATTACCTCTTTCTCATTGCCATAGATTTGAGCACAATTAATGTGGCGATATCCAACCTGCATCAAATTGATCATATTAAGGATCATTATAGAGAATAACATATTTCCAAATTGAGTAAGGGAAAATTTATACTAATTTGGTTGATGTAGACAATGTATGTGTGTACAAATTAAACAAAATAAGAAATCCTTGAGAATTAAAGAAATGAAGACAAAAAATTAAATGAATAAAACTAGAAAATTAAGCACAGGAAACACGAAACACAACATGTTAATCTCTCTGTAAATCTAACATGAAATACATGTTAATCTCATCAAAGGTGATAAAATACTGGAAGTTATCAAATTAGGTTAACAATTAAGTTATGGAGGTGGTAGTTATAAGAGAATTAAGATATTGCAGCATGTTCATGACTTTCACTATCCTCTCCTCTCCTCTTGTTTCAGATATATCATTAACAGACTTCTGATATGAATTCTCATCAAACAGGTATTGCATTTAAATTCTTTCCAGATATATCATTCCATACAAGAGAAAAATCAAAGACAAAGGGCTCGATAAGGATTAATCATAGAATCAATATACTAACCCTTATTTAGTTTCACATATAGGACTTGGAGTAATGCAAACCTCCAATTTCTTATACTTGTAGCCACAAAACAAAGCCATTCCATTTCCAAGTCAGTGCATCACTTGTTTCTCTAAACATGAGCATTGCTCAAATTTTTAGATATATAAAATCCAAGTCAGCCACAAACACGATATTTTTTGCTGAATATTCTCTTAATTACAAAGTTATAAATATTATGTTATTTTTAAATTTAATAGTTTGATATATTTGTTATTTTTTTCAATTTTTTTTGTAATGTAAATATTCATTTATTGAACATGTGTGCTCTTAAAAAAATGGAAAGCTTCAAAATGAATATAGTAATAATAATAAAGTACAAATATCATAAACAAATAAAGTAAAAATAGATATATTAAACTTTCACGTTTGTTCAAAGAAAAACTTAAATAATAGGTATAGTGTGTCAATAACTCTAACCATTAATGTATTCCCTGCACCAAAATAAATTGACCATAAATTACAAAGAGAGTTACTTTTCCATCTAGTAACATATACCATCATTTTAATAATAGGTATAGTGGATACTTGAACGATACTTCACTAATTTTTTTTAATACTTATTACAAGTGACAAAGAAAACAATATAAGCCATTCCATATCTTGTACTTACTGAATATTACAAGTGGATATTAGGTATATGAGTTCAATATAAGACAGTGAATATTACAAGTGGGATGAGCAAACTACAAAGTTTAGATATACAATTATTTCTCCTTTAATTTTTATTATTTATTTTCTTCTTTTCCCTCCCAAGAGAGTGACACATATCAGTTGATCAAATCTTATACATAATGAAACACTGAGGTAATAAATCAATATATCTATTAATACTACCTCTTTAGAATCATTCTATTAAAATATAAACATAACCAAAATATTCTTAAGGAGATTGAAAAACTAATCAATGCGTACCATGATATCATTTCTTCAACATAAACATTCTTGGAAAAACTCACAAATATAAGCGAAGGAGTTAACACAAAGAAGACAACTGCACATGGGGCACACAAAATCAAAGAAGAAGAAAAATGTGTTGATAAGAATAAAGAATAGTTTGTCCAAAATTTGTCCTCTAAGGAAATTCATTACATTTTTAATTCAAACTCCATTGGTATTTCATTCAACTACTCTCATACCTTGTTTCAAGGATTTTCTAAACTCTGCTGAAAGAAGATTATCACAATAGTCAGTTGCCATAAATCTTAGAAGATACATCTTAATGTTTTGTTCTCTAGGATGAATAGAAGATAAATCTTAGAAAATAGAACAAATAGTTACTAATTACTAAACCAGTGACAATCAATGCCATATTGTTACATCATAAGCCATGAGGAAGTTCAAGTTAAGCAAGAAACAATGGAATAAAATAATAAAGACACTAAACGAGTTGGCACATGACCAAAGTTAACTGCAAGGAACAACCATGAAGGTAACACCATTAGTCAGCAATGTGAACTTGTATTAGAATGGTAAGATGAAACTATTAGATGAGTATGCTTAACTCAGTTTGAATTGTATGATCTAATGACCTGTCAACCAAAGAGACATAACTTGAACTACATTTGCAATAAGTGCATTTCTTTTTCTTGATTAAAGTTTAATAATGGTGTGGAGTACTTTTTTTAATTACATACACTCAATAGCGAGACCAGGACGCTCATCAGGGGAAAGTAAAGAAGGGTAGATTCACATCTCATCAACGGACATTGTGTATCTATGCATGGTTTAAGAAATTCATTACCTATATACCAGAGATTTACACCAATAAGTACCCAATAGCTACCTCTCAATTTCAGCTGGCCAAGTAAAGCACAATCTGACAGTAGGAGTACAATCATCATTGGCAACTCCAATGATTGTCATATTTCCTTTACCATCTCCAATTGCAATCCTATCCTCAGCACCACAGTCATGTTCAAAAGAGTCCTTGGACAATAAATCCATACAGATAATTGGTGCTCCATTGCTGACCTGGACAAGTTGATTCCACTGTGAACCTCTAGTTTCACATAATTTAGCATGGTAGAGATAACCATGATTGGTACATAAAGAGAATCCTGACAGGAGAAGCGCAAACATTGAACATATTCACTCTTGCTGCAACAAAAAAAGAGGCAAAAAGGCCAGTCAACATGGAAATCGGTAAACACAACTGAGTATGGACAAAGGCATATAAACATCAGTTCCAAATTTTGTAATGTTAGTAGTCATCCCAAGTGAGTTCATTATATTTAATAATCCTACCTTTCCATAAATCCAATATGATCCAACACATCAAGGATGGAAATGGAAAACATCTCTATCCTACTAGGGGACCCTTGTGCTGCTTCCAAACCCCTGGGCAGAGAAGCATGAGGTTGATGTACTTTAATAGCAGAGTCAAAGCTAGCAATTATAAGAAGTAAAGAATTTGGGTCGTACAAACATCTCCATATACCCATTCCACTGTATACAACATAGAATGCAAATATTTCATTATGCCTCTAGTTCCTCTTACAAGTGAAACTGTGAGAATCTTACACACATGAAAATAAGGACAGATCTGGTCTCATAAAATCTAACATAGAAAACAACTTAGGTAGTACTCAGGTTATGACTCTTGTGAAGTAGTAGAATGCTAGCAATGAAAATAAAGTCATTTAGGGAGGAGCACAATATCATTCTATTAGTACAGATATTTTGTTTAAGATAAGGCTTTTCATGTGTATGAAATGAAAGACCATGTTTTATTTTCATTAATTAAAAGATCCTATATAACCTGAGAAAATAAAAAAAACAAACAGAACTGAATGGCTTACATTTAAATTCAAAACATTGACATGAGTAACAAATCTTATAATGTTTATTAGTTTTTACGTAAATATGGAATTCCTCATGTACTTATTCTAAAGCAGAATTTATATTCCTAATTGGGTTGGTCGGTCCAGTGAAATTATATTCCCAATCCAAGAACGGCACAACCCAGCCCATGAAAACTATCATAGTGGGTTAGGTGCTATGAAATGAAATAATCACAAACACAGGGCCTACTATTGAAATTACAAAATCGTATTTTCATGAATAATTTTGAAATTACAGAAGAATAAAATTCCCACATGGGTAGTTTGAATAGCAAGCTTGATGCTTTTAATAGTAGTTCCCTGCAAGCCTGAACCCATTCTACAATTATTTTATTTTATAAACCGAGAAATAAAATATAAATATTTATGTACCGAGAAATAAAATATAAATATTTATGTACATAAGCTGACATAAGACTTGAGAAATATGATAGCATATCAGGATGAAACAAAATGACAGAGGGCTTAAAAGTACAAACAGGACGACATATTAATCAGAAAAATTAAAGAACAAGAATGAAGCATTCAAACCACAAACATCAGAAGTAACATCGTCTTTTTTTTAATCATTGTCGCAACCTATCCGGCCACGACGGGGACGACGATGAAAAAAGAAGATTAGGATTCCCAAAAAATGGGAAAATTAGATGGGAGTTGCCACCAACGTTTATTTAAGGAAAACGTCGAAAAAACCAAAAGATAAATCATGGTCTACGATTTTAGAGAAAAAAGGATTCGGGAGTCGTTTACGCACGAAGAAGGTGTTAGCACCCCATGCGTCCATCACGAAGACGGCAACCTTTAATCGAGTGTGTGACAAATAAAGTGACTTTTTAAATTATTTGTTTTTCCTTAAGAACATGAATATGCTTGTTTTATTTTTTTTTTATTTAGAAAAGAAAATCAAATTTTTATTTTTTGGAAAAAGAGAAGATTTTCTATTTTTTTTTTGTTTTTTAGGTCGACAAGGGGTTTGCCCTCGCTCCTACGTATCCCCAAGTGCAATGAGGAAATCAGACTTACGTAGTTCTTTTTTAAAAAAGGCTTAATTGGATTGATTTTATCTTTTTTGAAAAATTTATTTTAATTGCGTGAAAAAGAGTCGTTAAGGCGTGGGACCTTGAAACGACCTTGAGTTTGAAGAAAAAGTGGGGAGAATCGCTTAAGGCATTGGACCTTGAAGCAATTTCGAGTAATATATAGATTTTCTTGAGAAAAAGGAGAATTGAGTGGTCTTTCATTTGAGTATTTTTAGCTTTTTTTTTTAGAAAAGATTTTGAATTTGTGGTAAACTCTATGAAATCAAGCAAGTCGGAGACCCAGTATGATATTCACAAAATCTATCCACATGTTATTGATACACCACCAACCAAGTCGGTGACCCAACATGGAGTGCACAAAACAAACGCGCTTACAAAAGAAAACTAGAGCGGAATAATAAACATAAGTGAATAATTGACATAGCAATACGTAATCAAACGAATGAAACAGAAATGGAAAGGGATATAATAGAAGTGGGGGTACAATTAGTAATTAGGGGTGCATACAATACAAAATGGGGTACAATCAGCAGTGCATATTAAATTACACAAATGGGCTATGCCCAGCAGATATGGGTGCATTTATGAGAATGAGAGTGTAAATAGCATTATATGTACTACCCCAAAGTGGGATAGGCCCAACTGCTGAGGGTTGTGCAATTATGGAAAAGTAGTGCAAACAGTAATATAAAGAGATGTGTAGTTATGAATATGGAGGTGTGAATAGCATTACATCTGATGTACTCAGTGGGCTATGCCCAATATCTAAGGTAGTGCAATTATTAATATGGGGTGTGAATAGCATTATATGTGATGTACCAAGTGGGCTAGGCCCAATATCTAAGGGTGTGCAATTATGAATATGGAGGTGTGAATAGCATTACGAAATTCGTAACTATATTGGCCAGGCCCAAGTACTAAAAGGGATGTACTTATTAAATATGGGGTCCAAAGACTAAGTTAAAATGTTTTTTTTGTGTTGGGCTAGGCCTAAAAAAAATTAATGGGGTGTGAACTTATGAAAAGTGAGTGCAAAAAGCAAATATTTTTTTTAAGGGTTGGAATCGGGTTAGGGCAACCCGACCCAACCCTTATTTTGGTGATGGGCAGAGCAGCAGCAGTAGCTGCACGAAAAAAATAGGGTTAAGGGTTTTGTGACCTTTCTAGGTCACCACCATAGGGGCTGGCGGCACGGTGGTCGAGATGGTGGTGGCCAGAATCAGCCACGGAATGAAAGAAAAAAAGAAAAAACAAGCGCGGTGGTGACGATGGTGTGTGTGTGGTGTGGTGGTTCGTGGTGGTGTGTGGCAGTGGTCACGATGGTGGAGGGTGGTGGCTCACGGCAGTGGTAGCATGGTGGTGATCGGAAATAGGAAAAAAAAACGAAAAGGAGAAAGAAGAAATAAATAAAAAAAAAGAAAAAAAAAAAAGGCAAGCACAAACCAGATCAACAAAGTTAACTACATCAAACCATACACATTTTCCTCTGAACGAAATAAATAACAGTCCATAACAGAATAAGGGAAAACGAAAAAAGAAGAAAAAGGGAAGAAGAAATGAAAGAGAAGAAAGAAAAAAAAAAAAAAAGAAAGAAGGAGACTGTGGGAGAGAATGAAGGGGTCACCTCTGAACCCCCAAGGTTTCCTCTAACACGGTGCCAAATGGTGCACCGGGATTGGTCCAATTTTTGCTCCGAGATCCGTGCAGCCCTTCTTCAGCCAATCCCCTTCTCCTTTTGTTGCCTTTTAGCTTTTGTGCCTTTTTACGTTGCCTTTCTTGACCTAATGGGCTTTATGGCCCTTTTTCTATTTCTTTTTGCTCTTTGTTGCCATGTTTTTCATTTTTGTTATATTCTTTTTTTTTTTTTACTAACTATTTTTTTTTACTGTTATACATATATTTTATTTTTTATTTGTAATCTGTTATATGTATATTTATTCTTATTTATGTATTTTTTGTTATCCTTTTTTTTAATACTTGTTATTATTTTTTTTATTTTCTTTTTTCCTTTTTTTTATCATTTTTCTTAAAAAAAATAATACTTTTTTTTAGGGGTACCCGGACAAAATTAAGGTATCACAATCACTATATTTCCTTGCTCAAACAACAACAAGAACATTGGAATGTAAACCAGTTTGCCAGCCATGACTGGCAGCAATCAAACTAAATGAACCCAAATACCATAAATTTCCAAGACATAAAATCTGATGTTGCACATGATTAAAAAGAGACAATTATTTAGTTGCATATAAAATAAAGTATAATAACATTATATATTTTTAAAAAATGTTCAAGAATAACATTTCTAGTTATAATATTATTTTTGATAATATGATGTCTTAAAGCAAACACTCCGCCCCTACCCAGTTTATCAAGCATTTATATACTTTCAAGAAGGTTTTCCTTGGATGATCATGGTAGATCTCTTTCAGCTAAAATGAAATACATAATAGTGTGTTCTTGCATAATTGTAGACTATTGTTGGATGATTGGTGCGAGATTGTAGATGGAATGCAATGGGGAAACCAATTCAACGATGTGCAATAATCATCCTTAAAGATACTGATACATAAAAAAGGAGTATGTAGTTCAAGTGATAATGAAAACATTTTAATTTTAAAGCAGATAGATACATGTCAAGCATGCAAGGAAGGGTGTGAATGAGTGAGAAATAAGAACAAACACTTAGGTGGCAATTGACATTGCATCAAGTGCAGCATATCCCTTTGAACTTACCCGCAACAGATTTATCAATGGAATACTGCAATTAATGAAACATAGCAGTGTAATGTTGTTTGAAAAGAGATAGATCGAGGAAGCTAGGAAGGTAAGGTACCGTACCTTACGAAGGACCCATAGAGAATGAGTATAGGTGCGTTGAAAGAGGTCATCGAAATCAGAAGGATCAACGACATCACGGTAATTGACGAAGTTCTCGCTGGCGTACTTGGCATAATAATCTTCACGGGGTCGGCGCCTCGCTCCTTCCACTGGTTCCCATCCTTGTCGAACCGGTAAAGCTTCAATTTGCTACGATCATCGAGAAAACAAGCATCAATCGCGCCAATTAGTGGCAAAACAGTAAAATCGGGAAGCAAAAAAGGAGAAAAATGAGAGAAAGAAAGAGCATTACAGAACCAGGATTACATATTCGTCCTCTTAGCCAGTAATGACAGCAACCTCCTCGAGCTTGACAATTGGAGCGATGTGAGGAGAGGGATAGTGGGAGAGGGACAGCACCGGGAGGAGTGTGCTAGGGCACGAGAAGAATAGTCACAATTTTGTGCGTACCAAATGGAGAGAACCATGATTTTAGAGCAAAACAGTGGTGTTTTGGTTTTTTTTTATGCACAAATTTTAAAGACAGTTAAATCAAAACCGTCATCGTTTTCAACTTTTTAAGATGATTTTGCTATGACCGTCTTTAAAATGTTAATTTTAATTACACAAATGTTACTGTACACCCTTCTAAGATGGTTTCATGACAATCGACTTTAATTGACCGTTTTTAAATCCTGTTTTTGTAGTAGTGCCAGCTAAATATAATGAATGGCATTTCTTCTTCTTCTAGAGATGGTCTGAGCATGAAAGAAACGAGTGGTATGAACCGTAGACATAACCTAGTCCTCCCTGGATTTCTTGGAGCCACAAAAACGACTCCTCTTGCTTTAGAACCTCTCTAAGTTCCCCATGAATTTCTGCTTCTAAAGCTATCATGTCAGAAGAGTGGCAGCCATCAAGCTTTTTCTGAATCCCACTAAGTCTAGCCTCTGGATGCCTGTTCCTGCCAAATATATTACCAAAAGTATCTTGGTTAAAAATCTTAGATTGACCCTTTACCTTCTCCCGCTTCCCTGTGACGAGACCATAGTGAGTCGACCATGCCTCCTGGACTGCCCTATAATAGTCAGGGTGGCGGGTCCAGGCTACCATAAATCTCTAGGTTCTATAAGCTCTAGAAACATTTCTCTCCTTTAGATGAAGAATGATGGGAGAATGGTCCGAGTCCACTCGACAGAGATTGATAGTATAGGCGTTTGGGAACATAAAACGCCAAGCAGTGTCAGCTACCACTCTATCCAGCTTCTTAGATATAGTACGACCAAGCTAATTATCTTGCATGTTGAATTTGTTCCCTTCTGCTTCTACCTCTTGCATGTTGCAATTATCTTGCACATCCCCGAAAATATTAGCCCTAGATGAGCTCAGGGTCTCATTGAAATCTCCAAGCATCATCCAAGGGAGAGCAATCGTGTTGCAAAGCCGGGTAAGATGTCTCCACACCTGATCACGCAGTGCAGGCACTGGGTTTACGTAGATAGCATAGCAGACCCATGATGTTTGCTTTTTAGAAATGCTAAACGTAATAGGTTAGGCATGGGAGTCAACCAAATCCAAACTAAAGTCCCGAGCAATCTCACAAAGGACCCAAATACCACCATGAGACCATCAGCCTCCTGGATAGCACATGCTTCATAACCCAACTTGCGCCTAAAATCACGACCTTTGTCAAATCTGCAATGCGTTTCATAAAGGCAAAAAAGATCAGGACCATATTGTCTAACCAGGTTAGTAGCATTAGCATACCTTTAGCCAGTCTTGGTAATGTCTCCTCTTACATTATTCCAAGAAATTATAGTAAAATTTGTACTATTCATAAAAACTTGAACGAAAGGGAGAAAGCAGGAAGGATTAGTTAGGGCCAGGATCGAAATGTGGGGTATCCTCCGTCATTTGAGCACTAGTGTCTTCCACTGCATACGATGCAACAGAGGTATTAATGGGTTCATTCATGGTCGGTGGTTGGAATACATTCTTCCCTCCGACACTAATAACCTTATGTTCATGGGTCTCATATATAGTAGCATGGCATCCTCAGGCTTCAACAAAGCCTTGTCGCGATTAGAAGAAGATGAGACAGTAGGGCCATTATTTTTCTTAGGCAAGGAGGCCCCACCTTATTTGCTTTCGTCCTAGGGGCCTGTTTAAGGGCTTCACGTGGCTGAACATCCTTCCTAGGATGTTTCTTTATGGGTCTGAGCATAAACACGATTGTTTGGGTCATACGTAGGGGGCACCAAGTTATCTTTTTTATAGTTACCTCACAGTCATGGATTTTTAATTTTATTCTTCAAATCCTGAATAATGGTATCATAACTACTCTTGGATTGGGATTTACGATTACCTCTTTATTGCCATTATTATTTGAGATATTGTTTCCTGAGATATCTTCAACACTTATTGCGATTGTATCTCCTGGTTGTTCCGCCGCAACAACCCCTTCCATTGCAGTTTTGTCTATCGGACTTAGAGGGCATTCCCTACTCTGATGCCCATAGTGACCGTAGTGCCCACAGATCAAGTGCCAGCCTCATATTCGACATGATACCAGTAGTCCAAGACATTCAGCTTCTAAACTACTGGCACGTTAAGGTTAATCTCTACATGCCACTGCAAATCTTCTTTTATTTGCATTTAGGGTATTTGCGTCTACCTTGATTGGATTACTAATAACAAAAGCCAAACCTAAGAGCAAACTCATCATAAAACACCATATTCAGGCTCAGAAATCGTACCCACACGAGAGTCCTGTCTGCTTTCGCTACAAACTCCGGTGTCCACGTTTTGACAATAAAGTAATGATCAAAGATCATCCTTGGCCCCTGGCTCATCACCTTCCATCTGTCCTCTAAGGAGTCGAACTTGACCATAAACTAACCTTGCCCTACGTCTCTTAGGTCAAACACCTTGTGTAGTTTCCACAATGATTTCAACTTGGACAACATCAATGGATATCCAATGCTTTTTCCAAGCAGCTTAATGACAAGAGACTCCTCCCATGACACAAAAAGTTCTTTGAATTAACTTTGTTCCACGACGATTTTTGGCAATAGCTTGTTCCCATTCTCATACTCAACCCATAACATATTGCAAGCAAGAAAGTTTTTTTTCTCCTTCGGGGGCAAAGGAGGTTTCCCTGTTACCTTATCATGAAACGAAATCATATATGTCTGGTGGCGGGTTGGCCAGAGGACAAGCACCGCCCTAAGAGCTGGTCGCGAAAACGAATTATTTAGAGGAGATCCCCATAGTTTAACTGATGGTATCCCTTTGCCACTTATTTTTCAAGTTTAATCAAAAGTCCTGAATTTTTCAAAGAAGCATGCAAGTATTTTTCAAGGTAGAACAGACAGATGAATAAGAGTTTATATCTAAGGTGCAAGCACAATGAGTAACCCTACCTGCTATGATTAAAAAATAATAGTCTTATGAATTGGATCATCACGCATACTTATAATGTATGGTATCTTTGAATGAGAAAAAAGAAAGTAGAGAATAGACAAAATATAGAATAATAATGTGTTTTTTGAATTAAGAAGACAGAAAGTTTTGTGATTTTGTCTCTTTTTTTTTTCTTGATTTTTATTAAATATAAATAACATATGTTTATTTTAGATTATGTAACTGAATACAATGAAATTCAAAAAGTTTACCTCTCTCTTCTATGTACTTCTCCATTCTTTTCATCTGTCTTGTTTTTTCTTATTATTTTATATTTGGGCCATTAAACATTAATAATATCTACTTTTCTGTCATGAGACGTAAATTCAAGGTATATTTACTTTAGAGAAAGAACTTCATTGTCTTTCTTTTTTGTATTTATTATTATTATTATTATTATTATTATTATTATTATTATTATTATTATTATTATTATTATTATTATTATTATTATTATTATTATTATTATTGCATGTTGATGACATTAAAACAATAACAAACATACTTTTAGCATTATGTGACGTATAATCGTAACATTCTAAACTTTTTCACCATTTCAATATGAATTGGTAGCAAAACTTGAAAATATGGAGGAAGATGATGAGTTGCAACTTATTCAGCTTGCAACTATAAACAAATAGTACTAAGGACTTTCTAAAGCAACTTATTTGTTAAGAGACATATAAAATGGAAAGATGACCATGGAATGTACGGAATATTTAGACTTCCAGTATTAGGTGATATATCTGTGCATTTTTTAAATAACCTCTGAAATTATTGCAATATTTATATCGAGTCACAATTTATACTATATCCTATATTAATTGTAAATGATCTGTAGACTTATTTTTCTATTATCAACATAGTTAGTTCATTACAAACATTTAATTCTTGTTAGTTGCATTTTTTTTAAGTCATAATTCATTTTGGTTTGGGCGTAATTCAATTTCATCAATGACTTATTAATTTTGATTTTGTTAGTTATATGAGTGTGTTTGAAAAGATATTTTAATTAATTTTTAATTTTTTTTCTAGCTGAGACAAGTTTGTTAGTTTGTTTGACAGCTTGATAAATGAATTTTTTGAGTAACTTCTAACGTGTTTTAAGATGTTTTTTAAAGCTAATTTCTAATTTTTTTATATTTATTTTCTTTGTGTTTCTTGAATATTTATTAGATTTTTTTAAAATTTTTTATTTAAGGTAAAATTTTATTATTTTTATCTTTTTTTACATATGATAAGATTTTCTCATTTTCACCTTTTTATTTTTTGATATTGATAGTGATATATAATAAGTTTATATAGTTTTTTTTAGTTTTTTTTTGGGATATTTTATAATAAAAGCTACAAGTGTTTAAACTAATTTAATACTAAAATTATAAATACTACAAAATATATTTTTATCAAGAAAATTAAATTAAAAATTGTATAAAACATTACATAAATATGTTTATTTATGCAATTTAACATTTTTTAACTACTTCAATAAATAATTTTACCAAATACTTATGATTCAATAAAATAATTTTTCAACTTTTAGCTAATTTTTTAACTTCAAGCTAATTTTCTAGATATTTTTTTATATACTGACTTTTTAATTAAAGTACAATTATACTCATTAAACATTTTACTCAATAACTGCACAAGTCCTTCGACTAGTGTGTATATATAGAATGTATGTAAAGATAAAATTATGTACTACCTTAGTCTCAAAATAAGTAAGTGTTGCATTTGACTTTTCAACTTAACATGAATTATACTTTTCCACCAATATTCCAAATAAATGTCAATTTAGTCTTTTGATATAATATTAATACTATTCTTTTTTCATTTATTTAGTGATTTTTCTTGATCTTTATAAAATAATCTAAAACATTTATTTTGGGACATAAGAAGTATATTTTTTAATGATTCAATTTCATACTTTAATAAGTTTTCTTATAATGACTATCATTAAAGTTTCATTTATCATATTATATA
>PYAF01004979.1:515223-537373 GCA_007407185.1 Glycine tomentella | reverse complement strand
CATAATTATTAAATGGATTGACGGTCAAACTCTTGATTTTGACCATTTTTTTAATGTAATATGTCTAATAAAGTATAAACATGTCATTTGATAAGATATTAAATATTTGTACAAAATTATTATAGTAAATTTTGGTATAGAACTATTCTTTCGAGTATTTTAATGCAGATGTATACTCAAACTCAAATTCTATACTACTGGGTTAAGCTAACAATCCCACTAATTTAATAACTATTATTAATATTCATTAACATGAATTTATTGAATGCATTGACCGGACAAAAATAGTCTTACTCTTTATTTTGACCATTTTTTTAATATGATATTTGTCCAATAATGTAAAAACACATCATTTTGTAATATAATAATTCTATACAAACAGTTTTCGTAATACATAATAATTCACAATAGTCAATATAAATATAACAAGTAGGATATAAAAATTCATCTCACAAGAAACAAAGATCAAATTTAGAAAATAAAATCCTTCTTACATGGCTTTTTGTTTCGATCAACCTCTTCTTTTGGGAATATATTTGTTGATTTTGTTCTGACTTCAGGAAAGTGGTAGAAATGTTGCATTTGTCTAATTTAATTTATTTTATAATATATGATTAATTCTCATGAGAAAACAAATATTTGTATTATTTTTTGTCTATATATTAAAAACAGAAGGCAAAACCAATAGTGTATAGTTTCATATCAAATAACAAAATCAAGGAACTTTTTGTACGTACATTGCAGGACCAGCAACAATTGCATTAAAGTGTGGTCGACTGAAATGCATAATAGGTCATAACGAATTTTGTATGCAATGTTGCAATAGAGAAGAGTTTGGGTTTGGCATTTGTAAGAATGATGGGAACTATAATCATTGTTTTTGTACATAGTGTTGAGTTATAATGTACATATATTTTATAAAATTATAATAAAATGGGTGCTTGATCTAAGTATTTATTATGATTGGAGATGGTAGGAGTTTGTGTTATAAACCATCACTTGATCATTATCAAAGTAATTGCTTTCAATTAAAAAGAGAGATTTTTTACTAATAAAAATTCTAATTTTCTCTTTTTAATTTGTAATTCCAATTTTAAATTTTTTTTCATGATTTTGTTTTGTATCTATTTAAAAAAGGTTTCATAACCAAAATGTGATTGAGTAAAATTAAGCTCAAATCTCTTAAGTAACTAAGCTCAAATCTCTTAAGTAAGAGTCGAGTTCAAGTTTTTTGATTGAAAAAGTGTGAGTAAAAGACCATATTAAAGGTGATAAATTAATTCTTTTGAAGAGATTAATCATTAACAAAATTAGAAAATTCATGCTAGATTGCATGAATCACACAAAACCTTTGTGTGATAACCGCATGGCCTAATTTCCGCCAATTTCATTTTTAATGAATTATTGGCATAAGTAAAAAGGTACAAATTAAATGATGAAATAAATATGTGTAACAATTAGCTATTGAGAGAATATTCAGAGTTTGTAGTCAAAAGTAATTTGAAAAGTTAGAAGAGGTCTTAATGCCCAAATTAGAAGGAAAAATTGGAATCGAATTGAAAAGTTATTTCTAATTGAATGATAAAAAATGTTATCTCAGTTTAATTTAATTTTAGTTATTTGTCTCTTACCGAACTTTGTCCCATTCAAAAACTAATATCCAATGCTCTGCTGGAAGAATTATTTTACTGCTTTTTCAGTATTGGAAACTTAAAAGGCAAGCATAAAATTTAAGCACAATCAGACTGTAACAACTGATTTTGTAGTGCATCAAACCAGAAAGGAAGTTGCAAGGCAGATTACAGGGTTAAACCAACATTTTATAATGAAACAAATGTTTAAAGAACCATCTTGGTGTAGAATGATAGAAGGTGGAAAGTTTGTTTGTAATTTCCGTTCTAGTTCCCAAAATTTGTGGATTGGACACATTGATAGTTATCTAATGTATTACCAGAAAGAATAAGGAAGTTATCCTTAGAATGCTAACTAAAACCTAAAGCTTCAACGTCTGCATCCTGCAAAGCCCCAAATCCAATGTTTCCCCTAAAGTGATAACGTAATTTCCTCTTTACTTTTCTGTTGTGTTTATACGTTTTATACCTCACCCTTCGCTAATGACAATTCACTAACAATTTATTGTAACTAATGACTATCTAACACACGTCATTGAGAGTCTTATCATTAGAAACAAGGGACTTCCAAGTTTTATACTCAATGTGTGGTTATGTGCCTCAAAATTCTGACTTCAGTTTTGGATTTAAAAATACATAAAAGTAATAATATACCAGTAGTTAAATTTAATCAGAATTTAGAATGTAAGAGCAAGAAGTCTCATGTAGGATGATTGTAAACATACATTTAATAGGCAAAGTATATGTAAATAGATGCCCAACACATTCCTCCAGCAAAACTCAATCTCGTGACACTAAGCATATCATGACCTGGCTCTAACTAGCTTATCATAGACCACTGATAGCAAAATTAGGGATTTTTAAATCTTATCAACATATATACAGAGACCTAAACTTCTCACTGTACTGGATGATAAACTGGTACTAATTCAAGGTAAAATATTCAATGAGCTCATATTGTGTTGATAGAAACTAGAACTTGTGTTGCTTGTTTGCATGATGGTGTGTTCTACCATTTGTTTTGAGTCTGTATGTGTATGATATACAATTAATTTTGTATGTGCAGGTACACTCCCTTAATGCCTCGAAGACAGCTCTTTGGAGATATGCAAAGAGAGTGCTACCTTGAAAGTGAACATATGTAGTTTTGATTCACATGATATATCATATGTAGTTTGTAGCATGAATTTGAAGTTCATTGTTTTGGTAAAAACAAAGTAATAAACAGTTTTGGGTATTCTTGGTCTACTAAGGGTATGTTTTCTCTGATATGATAAAAGATGATGTATTTTGTGCAAATTGCACAATAATGAATAATCTTTTACCATTCATTTAGGATCTGCATGAGTTTTATGTTAGTATAAATTTTTAACAAGTTTGAGTGTGTTTTACTTGTTATATTAATTGGTCTTTATGTAAGAATTCACACACTAATTCTAAGTAACATTATAAGGAAGTGAACAAACTGAATCTGAGTTATCCTAAAAAATGCATGGTCAACACACCAGTGGAATTTCCAACATATACTTTTGCGGACTGGGTGACTTATGGATAGACACTTTGCTATTAAACTTTGCATATGATCTCTCGACTAATAGATGATTGACATTTCTTTTGTTGGTTTGGTCTAAAGATTCTTATTAGAAGAAACTAGAGAGAAGGAACCGAATAAAGAAAAAGAACCAGGCATTTGGGTAGGCTTCTGTTTATGTGGTGCTACTCTAAGAACTATCCTGAGACCAATCTTGGTATTGACATGCAACATTAATTTTGTGGTGAAGATCTCAATCAAATCCTCATGGCATAGTAGAAAATAATGCGTTGCAAGTGCTTTTAAAATTCTTCATTGTCATTTCCTTTCTTCTTTTTTTCCCTATTGTTATTGTGTTCTTGGAGTTAAGTATTTTCACATTTTTCTTTCAACAGTTATAGTAGGTGCACTTTTGTAAATATTATTACCCTGCTGCTTCTGGGAGCTTCATTTTTAAAATTGTAGATAATGATTCTTTTAAATAACTTTGCTTATTGTGATGTATAATAACTGAAGAGTATGATCATACTACACTAGCTTTTAGGAAATGCGGTTTTTTACGAGCTAATGCTCAAGTTCTTACCATGCCCCAAAATGTCCTTTCTATTTTAAAATTGTTTTGTGTGTATCAAATGTGCCATTTGGTTTTGAATCAGTTTTAGGCACAAAATAAAAATAAATATCAAATCCAATAACAAAATTAAATTTGTGATTTTGATTTCCTTTTTCTACACAAACAATACATGTAAAATAAGATATTAAATATATAATATTGAAATCTAAAATAATATAAATTATAGATCACTAGTTATAATAATGTTAAGGAGATTTTTAAAATTCACGCATATATTATAAATACATGTAAATTTATGGTCAATATTGTATCACAAATGGCTAATTATATATTCAAAAAATGGTTAACTCTATGTCATTAGTTGGTCATGTAGTTTCTAAGGAACGTTTCGATGGATAATGAAATTAAATTGAACGTAACAAATTAAGTAACTAAATTAACTTTAACTTTTGGATATAATTAACCAATAATAGTAATTTGTGTGATTTTTATGATACCTAGAATTATTTCCTCAAATGACCTGATATGGCCTTACTTGTATAAGATTATAGTCTTTCAGACATTAGACAAACAAATTAGTGTTCACATGTGACTTTTAAGTTAACAACAAATGATAACAAGTTAATTATCATTTATGATAGACTTAACAACCTTAATCAGAGCATGAAGACAAATATTCATCATAAGGTGTGTCTTAGTTTAAAACAAGAGTTAACATGTGTATTATGCACTTATGAAATCATTTAAGATAATTATTTATTGTAGT
Source organism: Glycine tomentella (assembly GCA_007407185.1). NCBI lineage: Eukaryota > Viridiplantae > Streptophyta > Magnoliopsida > Fabales > Fabaceae > Glycine > Glycine tomentella. The sequence goes on along the minus strand of PYAF01004979.1, from coordinate 532,871 downwards.
TTTTAGTGAAGGTTTGTATGTGTTTACTCGTATTCTTCAACTTGCTCTTAAAAATAGAGAAGTTTAGAATAACATTGCTTGCTTGTATGAAGTTATTCCTTTTTTGTAAAAATAAGAAACAACTTAGTTTTTTTAAGTGTATAAATTATTATTTTTTTATTCTTCACACCTTTTGATTCCCTCTTAGGTTCCTTTTGTACTAAAAAACAAGAAACAACTTATTTCTTTTTGATTTCATCATAAGGTGTGCCTAAATTGAAAGCAATAGTTAGAGATAACATATGTATTATACACTTATAAAATCATTTAAGATTATCATTTTTTGTAGTTTCTAATAAAAGTTTTATGCAAAAATAAAATTCAATCGAATTAAACCACTTAAGTTACTAATGCAACCTTAACTTTGTGCATCAGCATGTGGGAGTGCCACTATCAATAGGAAACAAACTTCTTTCCTCCTTATTCTATCAAAAGAAGAAGATAGAACAAAGGCCTCCTCTTCCCGAACTAACCAATAAATGTAGTTTGCGTGATTCCCTTGGTATAGGTAGAATTATTTCTTCAGATGACATGACATACGCATTATTCATACAAGTTTAGTCTTTCAAGTATGAGGCAAAGAAATTCATGTTCACAAGTAACTTTTGAGTAATAATATTAGAAGAATTAGAGTTAACCATAAATGATAAGATGTTAATAATTATTTTTGATAGACTTAACCACCTTATTCATAACATGATTACAAATTTTCATAATATGATGTGCCTAAATTTAAATAATAGTAAAAATTAACATATGTATAAACACTTATCAAATTGTTTAGGATCATTAATTTTTTGTAGTTTCTAATGAAAATTTAGATGTAAAATGATATTCAATTCAATGCAATCATTTAAGTTATTAATGTAATTTTAATTTTGCACATAATTAACCAGAGTACATGTAACTAACCACAAATATTATAGCATGTGACCTTTCACAAAAACAGTGGACCCATGTGGAGGTGTCCATAAAAGCTTGTACATATATTTCTTCTTTTCACTTGAGGATATAAAGGAAAGAATGATTCATGTGTCAATTTGATAGTTTGGTGGTCCTCCTGCGAGTATTGTTGAGAGATATCTTCATTCAGATTATGATGGAGTGAATAATTTGATCAATGAATATTCCATCTTTTCTTCACCTTGGAATTGATTGGTACTCCTGCGAGTATTGTTGAGAGATAATGCTATCTTCATTGTATCAAAACTGTTACACGGTGGCATTCTTGTCTACCATCACAATAAGAAAATACGGGAACTTAGAACACCTTGAATAAGTTATATTATACCTTGATGTTAGATAAAAGAATTGATTTTACTAAGATCTGTTATTGGAGGAATTCATTTTTAGTGTGATAAAGGTTGTTCTTATAAAAGAACACTTCAAGATCAACACGCATATTTCATAAAAATGGTATTTTAATGTCTTTTATATCGTAAGTTTAAATTATTTGGACGAATAAATATTTTAATTATTAAAAATTTCTATTTTTGATTTTTTTGTCATTAAAAATTATATAATTAATTGTTTTTAATTTATTTTAAAATAAATTATAAATAAATATTAGAAAGTGGATCCTTGTGAGATCTAAAAAATAATAATTTAAGATTATAAAGTTTGATATTTTATTAGAGTAAAAATTGGAGAGATTTTGAGTGATATGACAATAAAAAATTCATAAAAAAATAATTAAAATCACAAATCTTAATCTTCTATTGGTTGGAGATGCTCTTAATATCTTGTTTGCGTTCTCGCCATTAGCTTCCTGCTTGGAACAAGGAATTTTGCTATGATTTCTTTTATACTCTGTTAATGTTGAATTTTCTTTTTCCAGTCCTAATAATTATAGTTATTTTATATTTTTATATAATTAAAGAGTTAATTAAAAATCGTTTTAATTATAACTTTTTATGAAATTATTATTACAAAGTTCACGGTCCATTTTTGGCTGTATTTCATTAATTAAAATTCCATGTCCCTTGTTCTCCAAATCATATTTGACTCAATTAGCTTCCCTCATGGAAATTAATTGCTTCAACAAACTCCATTTCTATCCAAACTATTTCCCCTTTTGGAATTTTGTGGGGTGTTGACTTTTTTGCTCTTTTATAATCAATTAGCTTCCCTCATGGAAATTAGTTGCCTTATAATGGCCTTTGTTTTAAGCATGTTCTCACTTTTTAAAAAACTCGTGTAAATAAAATTATGAACTTTATAACTTTTAAATATGGGGCAGAGATGAAAATATGTAGATTCGACACTTAATTAAATAAACATGCATTGTTTTGATTTCAATTATATATTCAAATAAACCCCTCTTCTATGATTTCCAGATAAATAATATTCTCAAAAGTATTGATACGAGTAAAAAGACCATCTTCTTTAACTTCTGTCGGCCTTAGTGATTCGACGGCGCCGGCCTTAGTGATCCGACCACGCCAAGTGAAAGGGTCGTCGCTCAACGAATAAAAGTTATGTTGAATACAAGTGTGAGTTAAAGTCCCACATAGGATAGAAATAGAAAAGTTTAACACCATATAAGTGAGGAGAACACCCATAAACCTGAGCCTTAAGGTTTTGGGTTAAGGTGTGGTGTCTAATTCACTCTCATTGTGACAAAGAGGGTTTAATCATAATGTATTTTTAAACAAAAGTGATTTGTGAGGTTTAAAATCCTTGAAGGAAATTTTTTTGGTGTATACCATAAATTGATACTTTGGTGTAGTACTTGAGTTCCTTAATCAATATCTTATATTTAATTTTTGGCTTGAACATGAAGTCGTAATTGAAGATATAGTTTTATCCCAAAATAAATCAATCAGGTGAAAGATAATTAATTAGGTGCCACATAACAAATTCTAACTATCTCTGATTAGATCAAAATAATTTTTTAATATATAATTCTTTAACCTATGACCATGATGAGTTAAAAAAAAACTTGAAGGAATTATACATATTGAGTTAAATTTTGCAACCCTTATCAATTTTACAAAGTATATTAGTGTAGACAGTCCTCAGTCTTCACTCTTCAGTGTTTTTTTTATACACTTAAGTATTTGACAACATAATATACAATATCCCTTATAACATCTTTTCACATTAGTGTAGACATGTGGTAACAACAATAAAATAGTGACTTGACTTTGGTCGCAGCAATAATAATGATCTGGTCACAGTGATGGCATAAGCAGTAATTTTTGTATTGTTTATCCTCGTTTTTAAAACTAAACATTAATTAATGACTTGCACAAATTTTTACACCCTGCAAATATGATATTTTAGCTTTTGCTCACTATAAGTTTTTTAGTCCCTAAGAATTAGAAAAATATATTCTCTTAATTCACGATAAGAAACTAAAATTACATAATTTTTATTGAATACAATAATTAAAAACGAATAATTTTTTTGTAAAAGGTTAAAGATAAAAAATGATCATCTTAGCAACTAAACTTTATTTAAAACTGAAATGGTCACTTTTGCTCCGGATAATCCTTTATATTTTTAACGCCTACCCCAAGGTAACATGAAAATAAAAAAAGGACTGAAGGTGAACCTGAAGTCAACTAAAGTGACTGAAGAAAAACAAAATGGGTCTTAATGTATATGGGCTCAGCAGCATGAAAACCCAATTGAAGAAAATAATTCCTTCAGTTGCAACCCCCCCAAAACTATGTTATATTTACAGCAATAATCAGAATCTTCTTATGGCAGACAGAAAGGAAGTGTGATGATAAAATAGAATCCGTATTAGATTCCTAGAAGGTATAACTAGAATCTACTTCAGGCACAGACAAAAATATAGGGATGTTACTTCTACGAAAATAAAACAGAATCAGGTTCCTACTTGCTTACTATTTTGCTTTATGTTCTAGTATATTTAATTGATTATCCTAGCGTTTTTTCTTTAACCAATTGGTATGTAATGTAGAGTTCCTTCATCCCTAAGCAAAACATAGAGTCCCTTCAATGTCTGTTTTCCAGTTTCCCCCAATTCCTATATATGTTAAATATGTTTGGTGAATGTTGTGTAATCAATATTTGGAAGTAGAAAATTCTCGCTCAACTAATATTGACATGATATGCTATAAAAAGAATAATAATTTTGAAAGGTAGTGGATTTGTATCCCTCTAATAACAAAAATTAATAAAGTAATAACCAACATTTGTTAATAAAAAATATAATAATTCATATATTATTTTTTGTGTTTATCTCTGTCCACCATCCTATCATTTATTATATTATTTTAAATGAACTTTTTTTTGTCTTAAACGTAGTATTAAATTTAAAAGTTTAATTTTTAATATATTATTAATGAATTTTTTTACATTCTTGACCCATTAAAAAAATCATAATTATGACTTTAAAAATAATTATTAAAAAATAATAATTACAATTTATGATAGCAAGGCAGTAAAAAAAAAAATACATTGTCGAAACAATAACATCCTAAATTTAAAATTATTAATTATGTGTCTTTAATTGTCACTTTTGTTTAAAAATATTGTTTCTAACCGTGTGTTTTCTTTTATTCATAATAATCGAACATATATACTAAATGATTTATAACACAACCCACATACCTTAATCAATTAAGATAGATTTCTTTAGTTCTAAAAGTGTATTTGACAAATCACTCTAGTGACTTAAAGTTGATTTGACTAGATTATAAATTGGTTTGATCAAAACAAGTATTTTTATACACAAATTTATTTAGTAGTTTTTATCTTATGTTCATAAGCTATTTCAAATAGTATATAGCTTATACTATTAGCCATCTTCAATAATTTACTTGTAATCTCTTTTATTTTATTTTTTTCCATTTTAGATATCATTTTCCTATTATTATAGTGATGTATTTTATCTTTCAAGCCTTCTACTTTAACAAGCAGACAATGACAACATGGATCCATGATAACACCCACAACCGACACAGTAGATCAATAGTTAGCCGCTTGCATAACTTGATTAACCAGTTCTGTAAGTCCAACATATTTCTAACCTCTTCCGACTAGGTCATCACCCCGTTAATTAATGATATCTTTCACAATGAGCGCAAAATGGATCTATTTATAAGTAATATCAAAACATTTTCAAAATTAAGGTTGTGTATAATGAGTCTGTTCTATATCTTGGCATAGTGAAGAGATTTTGGTATTAGGATATATTAAATTTTCATTAATATATTGGATATGTAATCGCGTTAAATATTTGAAGAGATAACTTTGTTGTCCCGTAATGATCCTATTTAACTCAAACAAAATTGCTTTCAATAGAAGATACTTGTTGTAACACCTTAAAAATTATTTTCCTATTATTAATGTATATATTTTATTTAATATATACTATTCTATTTTTTAAAAAATAAATAGATAGTTTGGAACAATGTTGTGAAAATCGACCACATCATTGATCTGATCAAGAGACTGGGTTAATAGAATTAGTAGTCAAACCAGTGAGTCACTTATTGAATCATTTTTTTGTTGATATATTTTCATTGAATCGGTTTGACCCAATGTATATTAAAAAAATTTAAAAATATAATATAACTAACAAAATATGATTAATTTATACTCTAAATTTAAAATTATTGTTGTGAGAAAGTAAAGAAAAGCTGATGGAGAATTAAGCAAATTACAATTTACAATCATATTACTATAAATTATTTTGTTAAATATTATTAATAAATTATTAAGAAAAATCTTATATATATATCAAATATAATATATGATATATATTATATTTATCATTATTACACTAAACAAATAACTTGGTCTAGTGGTAGCACTTATTTCACATGAATATAAAGATCTAGTTTCAAGCCTAGGCAATAACGCCAGGTCAAGCTAGTTTGGGTTCAATGACTATGATTTTCGAGGAAACATACATTGGCCTTGAAGGGAGAGAAAATGGGTTCTTAGAAATGTTTTGCAAAAGGGCCTTAAGCTTTAAGAGGAGCAAAGTTGGGCCTTGAGTTGGTTAAGCCCAACTTGGTTTAGAACGACTCTCCTTAGGTTTTAGTTAGAATATAAATACTCGATCACTACTCAATCACTTTGTATGTTTTGGGGAAAAGCGAGGTATATTGTCAAAGTCGCGAGTTGGGAAGTGAGAAATTGTAGAATCCCTATCGATGCTCGCATTCCTTGTCACGAGAAGCTTATTTCAAAGTAAAGGAGGAGTGGGTTATCTCACTCATGGGTATGAATTTCAATTGTGGGTAGTGGGGTTGGCCCTAGACCTTGTATTAGTTACTTATACTTATGTTCTTTAATTTCTTTGAACGGGTTGTGAATATCCCGAAACACTTTTATTATTTTTGTGATTTGATTTCATGAATGTTAGGTTGTGGTTTTGTGTTTTCCCCTTTTATGCCAAGTAGGGATTTTGATAGGTTTTAGGGGGTTGTGTGTGAGTAAGGAGTTATTAAATCAATTGAATGATTGGCAATGTAGTAAAAGTGTTTAGAATTTATTTGTTTTATGTTTAAAGGGCATGTGAATTGTGGGAAAAATTTCCCATTGCAATTTAGCGTTCTACAAAATTATGCAAATTTTGCAATGGACGTTAGTTGCCTATTTTTTGGTGTTGGGTAGGCAGAAAGCTATCTAGCTCTTTGATGGTTGGGCGTTTGGTAGACAGAGAGTTTCTTAGCTCTTTAATGTTTGGGTGCTAATCCCTTAATTTATTGCATGACTATATATATTATTATTCAAATGCTTTGTCGTGCTAGTATTATGTGATCATTTAGTTATATTGAAAGCGTTATAGTTGATTATATGCAAATGTTTATGTCATGCCCTATGAAGATCACTATGAACTGTTATGATATTATGTGCTTGATATGCATAATGTAAGCTTGCTTAGGATGACATGGTGTATGCATTGATTGAGAAGTATGAGGTCTTAACCTATGTGAGGTAGGATCCTCCATGTGGAAAGAAAATATGTATGACATGTGCATCTTGTGCTAACCATGCATCAAGAGCATGTATAAGTTTTTGAAAGTCGTTGTTAAGCCTAAACGGGGAGGACGCAAATGAGTTAATGTGGTGTTTTAGCCTTGGGGTATAATTTGATGTAGGATATCCTCAATGTTAGCTCATGTTGATTCCATGGTGCCAAATTACCCAAGATGCAATAATTCATGATTGCATGTCCTCTCAAGCCTCTTTTACAAATGTTTTGGTTGATACCACATGCATATAAAACACGAGTTAGATAAGCATTACATTTGTATGTTTACCCATGTGAATGAATGAGACTCAAGTGATTGTGGTATGAATGAATGCCATGCATGTAAAACTATTTCTAACCGGCTTTCTCTTTCATATTGTTAGTATGTAGTGAGACGTATCTCACTCTTATTTCTTTGCTTTTGTTTGGGTTTGGGTTGAATGTCATTTTGCAGGTGAGGTTTAGTTGGATCATGAGGATGAAAGAGGAGAGGCATTGGCCTCATTTTTTGAGTAGTTTTATTTTATTGTTTAATAGAACTTGTAACATCCCTAAGTCTGTCGCATGGATATTAGAAATAAGGTTATGATAAATTGTTTATAATACCTTTAGGTGTTATCGATTATAGTTACCTTTAAAATAAGACCTTATCATAATATAATAGTAGAACATAGAGAAACATTAAGGCTCAAGGTGGGTTGAAGCCCTCCAGAGCCTCACACCCATCCATAATTTAAGTAAAAGGAAGGGAAAGAAAGAAAAGAAAAAGAAAGAAGAATACGAAAATGAGAGTGGTATAGATCAAAGATCCAACCCCTAGAGTCTAGATTTGAGCATTGTCTAATGGTGAATGCTTTTCCCTTATCTTTCCTATCTTTGTTAATATGTTGGTCTTTTCCATTTTTCCTTAAGTTTAGGTCTTTATGGGTTTTAAGAGATGATGCATGATTGAGGGTTTTTTAAGTGTTGTATGAGGGTTGGGGAAGGTCATGGAAATGTAACATTGTTATTTATCATGCTTTAGAATGTTTGAAGGCCACTAATTGCCCTAAATCAAGCATATATGTGACTTTTGTGATTTGTAGCATTTATGGTCTTGCTTAGAGAGCCTAATCTCATTGAGGGAGACATAGATTTTTGGGATGATCCACAAGTCTCGCTAAGGGCATTAAAGGTGCACTAAGCATGAGTCATGAACCTTGGTTGGAACCTAGATTGCCTCTAACTAAGTGAGTGAATATCCTTGTTAAGTGAGAACGAGTACAAATTAAGGGGTAGAATGACACTTAGCAAGAGACAACTCTCGTTAGGTGAGAATCAATCCAAAGAGTGAAGATTTTCATCATGTGATATCTCACTAAGCAAGGAGTCCCCCTAACTCAACCAGAAGGCATCCAAGGAACAAGGTAAAAACTGTGTAAAGTAGCTAAGCGAGACTATAGTCTTATTAAGATAGAACCCTTCTAAAGAAAGTTTTTAAAGGCGTGGAGAGGCAATGTTAAGTTTCAAGAGCACATCGCGAAGCAAGACTCTCTAAAACATCAAATGTCGTTCTAGCCTCAAGAAAAAGGTTATGTCTGTATGTGCTTGTATAATTCCTTCCATGCTTGTTTCTATGTATAATTGGTATTGTTTGCAGTCCCATTGTATTTTTATTCTCGAGTATTACAATTTATTAGGTATGAAATGATATCTATGTGTTTGTGATTGGTGTGGATAAGTTATGGCTAAAATAATGAATTGTAGTTGTAAGAAACAACCTAAGAAACTTTAGACTTAATAAGGATACCTCCTTAACAAAATAAAGGGTCTAGGAAAGAAAATGTTTTCAAGGAAAAACTATATTTTTTAAAAGGAAATGATATGTTTTTTTTAGAAAGGATGTCTCTTTAGTAACAATAGGGTAGAACCTCCCCAATTTTAGTCATGTTTGAGTCATGTTCTAGCTTACAACGATGTGCACATTGTTGAATCAAACCCCTTTATGAGATGAATGTTTTAAGGACAACAAATTTTAAGAAGATTTTAAGTCTGTTTGACTTTTGCTACTGATGGTTTTCCTTGAAGTGCTTTAAAAGAAACATGACTTATCAAGAAGCATGGAGAACAAAGTGTGAAACATTTGCCTAAAACCTTTGATTTCCCAAATTTGAAGTTCATCCAACTTCAAAAGTAGGAAACCAAAAGTAGAATATAAGTCATGTTTATTGTCAAAGTACTAATATCAGAAGTTGTATTTGACTAAAAGCATGATTCTTGACATAGTTTAAGTCAAGGGGTAGATATCAGAAGCTACTCATGATTTTAGGATCATCAGAAGATGAAATATTAAGACAACAAGTGAAGATAGATGTGTTAACACATTCAAAAAGCACACACTAGGAGCTATAATAATCTATACCATGCACCAATATATTGATGCACTATCTCGATGAAGCTCTCTTGATATAGATCTATTCAAAAGAAGAGAGAGCTTAGTCTTACATTAGCAAGGCAACCGCAAAGAAGAAAATAGTATCTCATAGTCTACAACATTCGAAAAAGATTAACAACATTTTATAGAAGACTTACTTTTATGAAGAAATAACAAATCTCATAGCTAAGCTGGAAAAAAAAAGTGAAGTCATGAGTTCTAAACCAACATCAAGCACCGAAAGACATAATTCAAAATTCAAGTTGTATGCAAACTGTTCTAGCTAAGGAAGGAGGAATAACCATTTGTGTGATGGAGACAACTCACAACAGATCTACTTGGCCTTCAAGCTTCTCAAGGATAGAAGTAACGGATCTCCTTGGTCTCCAACACAAGTGCAACAATCATCTTCAAGAAAGTTTGTATAAGGACATTGAAGTGTAGTTGGAGTTCTTTGCTAGGAAGGAAACACAAAAAAGACATAGGTCAAAAGCCTCATCAACTTTTGATACTAGTCTTTCTTAGCCCAAGCTTTCTCGATTTGTATAGTCAAATTTATCTAGCTATAGAGAGTCTATAAACATCTTTCAGGGGGAGCTTACTAATGAGTTTTCCCTTGGAGATGTATTGCGTACCTGTTCAAATAAAATCCATTTAGGATAAGGAACCTCAAAAAAGTAATAAGGGGATTATTGATTCTAAAGGTTGAGAGTGACCATAACGTGTTGTTATGTTGGTCAAGTAGCAGTTGCTATTGAGGGTTCAAAGCTTGGAGAGACTTCTTGAAAGAATACTTGTGTAGATAGCCTGCAAAGGCTTAGAGAATACTCAAGCTAAGCTTGAAGAGACTTGTTGAAAGAATACTCAAGGAAGCATGCAGAGGCTTACATAATATTGAGACGTAGGAGCCCAAACAAGCTTAAGGAAAGAAAGAATATCCGATTGGTTCTTGTGCTTGTGGAAAGCCTACAATTGTAGGGATTGGATGTAGCCCAAGTGAGGTGAATCAGGATAATTCCTCTGTGTTCTTTATCCTTCTTACTAGTTTTGATTTGTGTGTTTGTAGTCTATTACCATTAGCAACTTCATTTTTAAATGATTATATCTTTGTTATAAAATCCTTTTAAGCTTGCTCAAATTATTTTGCACGTCCAAAAGCAAACTCTTACTCATCATTCTAATTGAGAAAAACATATTTTTATCTACCCTAAATCTAATATTTATTAGTGGCTTCTGAAGCAGTATACGAAACTATTTTTGTATAATTATTATTGAAAAAAATATTATCAAAGGATAATGTTTTTTCTTAACAAAACTTCTTGAAGTTGGTACTTTGATATATCATTAGAACTTCAGTAGCTGAGTGTTCTTTTATTTTGTTTTTTTTTTTGCAGAAAAACCTTAGTCTATTAAGTGTCACTATTCAACCCCCATTTCCAATAACCTTTTGATCCACTATACCACTTCACACCTTTCAAAGAGGTCCCCTACATTACCAAGGTGAGATGAGGTTTTGAATTTTTTACAACATAGTTTAATAATAAAGGTTTTACATTACTTTAGAGTAAATATGACAAGAAAGGACTAGGACAAAGGACGGGACCATCACCTTTGGACTAGTGGATAAAATTAACATTCTTTGGAAGGGAAAAATAAGTGGCTATAAATAAGAGGTCAAGGAACCTCTCCGATAATATAAAATAAAGGTTCAACCTTTTGAATTGAATAAGGGATACAAATATGAGGTCAAAGCAAGAAGAATTCTTCTTGATGTCTAAAACTCAATAGACCGAGGGGTAATAGTCAAGTGAAAGATAATAATAAAGCTACCTAAAACCAAATAGAAAATGAAAATGAAACCATGATATGCTTGATGTGATTGTTTATATTAAGTGTTCATGTATGTTTCGTTATGGGATAAATAATGAAATGTGTGTTACTTATTAGGTTAATGAGGTATACCTATGCCTTAGGTGAGGAGATTAGGCCAAAATGTTTTGTGCTACCCTGGGGTATGTAAGGGGATGCACCCCATAGTAAAGGTTGATGTAATAATTAAGTAGGTAAGAGATGACAAGGTTAAAGGAAGTCCTCACTTAACATAATATGAAGGTAAGAGTTCAATAAGGGAAATGTAATGATTGCTTAGGACTGAATTTAATAGATAAGATGCAAACAATTGGTATACTTGAGAGAATGAATACCATGTAGTTGAAGGTTCGACAAGAGGAAAAAGCAAGAGAGTTTAGTGTGGTTGGGAAGAATTCTCCCTATTGTCCCTAGAGTACCCATTGGGACTTTTGTCTTATTCATTTAAGTTTACATGTTTTTCAAGTTAAATAGGTGAAAGGCATCAGAGGAAAAGCTTGGACTTAGAGATGCCTATAAGAGAAGAAGATGTTTACCATTGTATGCCCCCTAACGTATGGGAGTTTATAGTAGGCGTAACACCAAAATGCCATGTGATATGTATTTTATAAATCTAATGTTCCTTGTGTGCGTATATAGAAATTATGTGGTGGCTTTTGTGTGATAAAAACATCAAAGAAGATGAGAGCAAAAGTAGCAAAAAATTCATTAACAAAAATGAATAATAGTTTTCAACATTGATAATTGTTGTGCATACGTTCATTTGAATTATAAATAATGCAACAATTATCTACTTTTCTAGAACTTTTTGTTTTAGTTTAGCCTCAATTAGTTAGGAAAAAGAGTTTTATAGAATCTTAAGTTGTGACTAAAACTTTTAAACTTTTTCTACTAGTTTATACTCTTTTGTCAAGGTTTTTAAAGCACCAAATGTTGTTGACATCCATGATGTCTTGCCCAGCAAGCACAAGTGCACAAACAAGGCCACGTGGCAGTTCAAGAGCAAAAGAAAAGTGCCAAGTCATTTGAAAAACTAGCCCAACGAGTACAAACTTGACCAGCAAGTAAAGGCTACTAAAGTAGGAAAAGAATTGTAGAAATTCAATTGTTGAAGAATTCGCCCAGCAAGTAGAATCACATCTGAAGTGTCTCTTGGAATTCTGAAGAACTAGCCCAGTGAGTTGATTGCACCCTGAAGTGACAAGACAAAGGCCTTGAACCCGATATAAAAGGGCATTTCCTTGGGATTAGAAAAAATCATTCTAGGGAACAACGAAAAATACGAAAATACAGAGCTTAGGTTGGTTTTTGGGGAGTGAATCATTTTCTCCTTCCACTTTCTGTTTTCTTCTCTTGTAAGGCTTTTAATGACAATGAGAGGCTAGTTCATTCATTGTTGGGCGTTTGGTGTACTAGAAACTCTTGATGTAACTATCTCTTCTATTTACTTAATGTTCATTTTCAATGTTATTTTTTACTTTCTATTATTTTTGCTTTGTTTATGGTTTGATCACCCATATGCGTGTTTTATAGAGTGAAAGTCACTAAAAACTTTTGTGGATTAGGGTAATACTTGACTGAATATTGAGTAGAGAAATACCATTAAAATTACATCAAAAATGGTTTAGTAAGTCCAAACACCCAACGACTTCACAATTTTGGATACACTCTCTTCTTGCACTCTAAGTTTTTGTGCTTTTGTTTTAGTAGTTGTTCCTTGTTTCTACTTGTCTTTATTGTCCCCTGTTTTTATAATAATTTAAGTTACATTATAGATTTAAAATCAATTCAAGTATTTATCTATATTGCTTAGAATCTGGATTGCATAAGCTATTTTTGCACGAATAAAGTCCTTGTGGACACGACACTCAGTCTTACTGTGTTTTACTACTTGCACAATTTGGTTCTCTTGCCAATCGATTAACAAGTTTTTGGCGCTGTTGTCGAGGACTTTGTTCCTCGTGCTCAGTAGCTTGATTGTCCTTTCTCTAAGTTGTGATTCTTTATTCTTTGTTTTATTGTTAAATTTATGAATTCTGTTTGTAAAATAAGTATTATAAAATAAAATTTAATTAATTTTATTTAATAATTTGATTTTAATATTATTATGGTGTAGGGCATGGAGTGCGATTTGGATTGTGCAGCATGTTAGGGTTGGGGGAGAAGAAAAGAACTAGAAAGAGAGGTTAGAGAAAGTTTAGAGAGAATTGGGAGAGAGAGAGGTCTTTTAATTCTTGTGGTATTGAATTATGTCGTGTCCCCTATTTGTGATTACAAAATGTCTATTTATAGTGTTTGCCTATGTGGCATTATCAACCATGTGACTTACTACAAATATTTGTGTTAAATATCCTATTTTGAAGGTTACATCAGGTTCATCCAAAGTCGATTTACCACTAGGGCGTCTCCTGCTTTGGTCAGTTGCTTGGATTTGTACCCGTGCTTGAATCTTTAAGTTATTTGCCATGTATTGGGCTCTATGCCATGTGTTCATGACGTGTGAAATTCATATTTACCCTATGACTTATGATTTTTAAGTCATTCGTCATGTATCAAGTTGCGTGCCATGTGTTCATGGCATATGAGGTGGATATTCATCCCGGAATAGTTGCCCCCGAATTGTTATTGTCTAAGAGAGGCAATGTTGACTTATCAAGTGTAAGGTTAATGTTTATCCCGGAACAAATATTTAGCACAAAAAATTATTTACTAATAAAATAGCATGTTAAAATAAAGAACAACATAATACATTATCATATCATGAGCAATACAAATTAATCACAATATTAAATATTTACTTGCTTAAATGGACAATTATTATAATTATATTCTTGAATTCTATATAAAAGTTGAAGTTTTTTGTTTATATCATTTTCAAAAAAGAAATAAATAATAATTTATAGTTTTTTAGAAAAAAATAAAAAATCGCAACTGTTTAAAATAAATTAAACAAAATTTTAAAACAAAACATTTTTGACCAAAAAATCAAATCAAAGCAACTCTACAATAAAAGAAAGTAAGACACATAGAAAAATTTCAGGAATCCAACCACAACTTCAAAATATAATTAAAAAATTAAATAAAGTCTCTAGGACTTTTATGACTTTGATAAGGAAATTATATAAAAAAAGGGATAATTTTACAAGTCGTATGTAGGTTTTTGCCCGCATAAAAAATAGTGATAATGGGATAAAGTCATATCATTGTCTACAACTTCTGTTTCGAGAAAAAAGAAAAAAGAAAAATCTCATAATTCATAAAGGAAGTTTGACTTCAATAACAAAGTGTATATGGACCCTATGACTTATCCTTTATTGGATAATTATTTAAAATCTATTTCCAATTGGTAATTTTGGAAAAAAAAGTCCTCAAATAATAAAATAGCATTAATCGATTACAACAATCAAATCAATTTTAGAGTAAAAATCAGGAAAAGTGATATTCATAAAAGTTATAACCTTAGATATTAACTAATCATTGACTTTGATTTCACTCAAAACAAATGTCTAAAACTCTAGATATGAATTAGTTATCATAGGTTAAGTTGTTAGAATTTGGTAAAAGTTTTACATTGTTCATAATTTTATAATTTTATGCACAATATATGTAACGACCCATATGCATCTGGTTCATTAACATTGATTTATGGTCGTTAAGCGCAACAATTATCACAAATAATCAAGTTGGAAGCAATAAACAAAATGACGTCATCAAATGTCATTAACAACACCCACTGTACATCATATATGGTGAATTTTCATAATATACAATGTATATATATATATATATCACACTATACATACTCCCCTCAGGGTACAAAATAACAGGCATAATCAAAATAGATGAGCCAACAAGCTCTCAAAATCTATGACTAAGGTTCACACAGAACCTATCCCTACGCGGGCCTCTTGCCCTGGGATCCATCATCTGCTCCCTGAGCATCACCTGCAAAACATGTAATCCCCAACAGGGGTGAGATAACAATCTCAGTAAACTCAGGGTCCTTGAAGGTCTTTCCTCCCTCTGATTCACTTCCATGGCATATAATATTAAAATTAGCATCAAACACAATCCAGCCATCACGGCTCTCAGCACATATCACATGTATACCATAATACAAATACAACATATACATATAGTTATATCATATTGCCTGAGAAAGATTATCTGCAACGGGCACATTCTCCCATGACTTACTCAAACATATATGGCACTTTCGAGAGAAGATCATCCGCGACAAGTACATTCCTCTCAGGTTTTATCAGATATATTTATATTAACCACTTAGAGTTGTTCCACGTAACTCTGGCTCTAAGGGAAGTCCATATTTAGTCCATTCTACTGGCCAGAGAATCTCATCAATCACATCACACTATCACAGTGTACATAATATACATGTTTTTAATAAAAAGCAATAACACACAATTTCAATATAAATGCATCATGACATACAATAACCATCACTCCCTCGGAGCATGGTGGAACACAGACAATGGAAACACTCCCAAGAACAAAGAGCTTACCTGCTCTGAGTGTTACACTGGCTTTTCCGGCCTCGTGGTCACACTCACAAGTAACCTCTATATCACACCCTACATAAAGGCATACCAGAATCAATCAATAACGGTTCTCAACCGTTAAACAGAACAGAAACATTATTCTTTTACATATAACCCTTTATTACTCTATCTCAAGTCTCTAAGGCTAGCCACTTAACTGATGACTGACAAATCCTCCCTAGGTTCTATCTCGGCCTAATAAAGGAACTAAAGTCATTCTAAGACCCTGCATAAGCCAATTCAATGCTCTAACTAGACCATATATCAATGATTATCCAACTTGACTAAAACAGTTATTTCAACACATTTTCACTGTTTATTTATCCTTCTGAACAACTTTTGTAAAAGCACTTAGGCTCATATTTATCATAATAGATTCCATTTAATCAACATTCTTCCTACTCATACATACTTCAGAGTCAAAATCAAACTTCATCAAAAGTCATGTTTCAAAGTTCAATATTCATCAGAACAACTTCCTGGACATACTTTTCTAAAGGACCCAAGCCTAATTCCAGCCCTAACACAAATGGGTCACTATTTATCCCAAGAACAATTTCACAAATCAATCGGTAAAACTTGAGTTTCTTACCTCTAAACAGTCAAGGAAGGCCAGAGGATCACTTCTCTAAGCTTTAGCGTCCTTGAATCGCCTTCTATTCCTTCCAAAACTCAGTTTTGAGAAATTCCCTAGGGAACTGGATCTCTCCGATTTATGGTTTTCTCTGAGATTTGATCCTGGAATCTAGCTCATAGAGGAGTTCTAATCAAATTTCTAGTTGGGTAGGAAAGTGTTTAGATGAAGAATGGAGAAGATATGAAGCTCTCCAAGGTCGTTAATGGCAGAAGCGCAAGGGAGGAAGAAAAAGAAGTTCCCGACTCCTAAATTCGTGAAAATGGCCTTTTATAGGCCCCTAATCTGCGTCCCTGAGTGAAAAACAAACTTTCTGGAGCACTTCTGGCGCTACTCGCGCCAACTTGCAAAACCTGTGGCGCTACTCGCGCTAATCTCACGCCAACCGCGTCAGGACCGTTTTCGTCGCTAATTCTATCACTAATTTTTTTTTAAAACCTTGGTTATTATAATATACTTTCAAACCAGGCCTTGTGGTGAATATATGAGTTGTATATAATTTTTTTAACTTTTAAATGGGATAAGAGTCAACTTAATTGAATTAATATGACTCTCTATGTGAAGTTTACACCCTACTAACGTAATAGACAACTAGTGTGAAAAAGGGAAGACAATTAGCCAAATAACATAAGGAAGAAAGTATATACCATAACATAAAGTAGGTAAGTACTAAAGTGGGTAAATTGCATATAATTGGTTTGGATTCATGTTGAAATATTCGTGCATGGATCAGCTAAGTGCCTATTTGACACAAAGTTATAGATAATGGTGGAGTTTGAACTTTGTTTTTAGGGGCCAAAATAATTAAAATTATAATGATATTATCCAAATATTAATTATTTTGTAATTATTTGTATTTATGATATCAAAATATTTATTTTATTTTATTAACAACACCCTCTATATAAATTTTTATGACTTTTACCCCTTTGTCTGCCATTGCATAACAAAATTAGAAAATTTACATATTGAAAAAAATTGCAAGAAATATTAATTTCTTGTGTGAAACAAAATTTTGGAGAATATGAAAAAATAAATAAAACAATGATTTTTCATTAAATTAAAGAAGTAATCGTATTTTTTTACAATTATGACAAAATTTGCAGAAAAAAAAATTCTAAAAAAAATCAAAAGTTACAAAATTTATTGAAAATTTTGCATAAAAAAATCCACAAG
>PYAF01004979.1:479538-511729 GCA_007407185.1 Glycine tomentella | reverse complement strand
TCATTAATATAATAAATAAATTTATAATAATCAATAAATGATTGGAGATATTCAAATATACAGAAAATGATGACTAAAATATTTAAGAAGGAATTATCTACTGTGTCCTTAGTTTGGGCGAGAAAAATTGTGCTATAACACTCTTCTTTTATTATATAAAATATAGAATATTTGATATTTTATTTTAAAAATAAAATTCATAAATTTAATAAGTAAATTCAAAATATTAAATGAATGATTGGAAATATTCAAAAACTCAATAATGAAATCATTAAAATCTGTTCTCCTTCTCACAATAACTATAATTAGAAAAAATGAAAAACAAAATATTTTATAAAATATGCATTAAAATCTCACAAGTATTAACAATTTTTTGAATATGAAAAATTATACTAATTAAGAAAGGTGGTTGGCATAATTTATTATTCTGATTTCAATTATTGCGTATTTGAGTATCTCCAATTATAAAATATTCATTCGGTTCTTAAATGTAAAAACAATAATTTATAGTAATAAAGAAAGTTGGTTTGCATAGTTTAGTTATTCTAATTCCAATTATTGAGTATTTGAATATTTCAAATCATCCTTCTAAGAACTTGCGGAGTACATTCCCTAACAAAAACTTGCAAAGTACATAGAATTTGCAGAGTCACGCCTTCTAAATTAATTTAATAAGTATTTTATTATATATAGAACAATAAAATTTATTCAACTGCCTTTAATAATTTTCATTAAATAAGTTTTTAATCCTTTAAAATACTTTAAAGTTTTAATCTCTATAAAATTTTATACATTTTTTCCTTATATTTATTAAAAGTGATATAATTTTAATTTCTCATTTGAAACATAAAAATCTACTATTTTAATGAAAATGTAAGGATTAAAAATGTATAATTTTTTTTATAAAGGCTAAAACAAACATATTTCTTTCAATAAATGGTCTTTAATATACACAAACAATTACATGACATTACATATATATTAGTGACATTGAGATGATACTTATAAGTTCTAATGATAGACTTGTAGGTGGTGAAAATAGAATTCACATCCCCTAAGTAAAATATGAGAAAGAACCGTAAGCAGTACTAAACCACTCAACTTGTTCGGTCTTCCTATAATATATGGTGTGAATTTATCTATTAAATCATATGAATTTATTAAATGTTTACTAATTTATAAATTTATAATTTTTATTATAATATATATAACATATTTAGAATATGCACCATTTAAGTTAATTTAGTTATAGTTTAAATTATTTCTACAATTTAATATTAAATGTTTTATATATTATTATATTAAATCTTTATTAATTGTATAAAATCATATATATAAATTAAATTATGTTCTACGTATTCTGTGCATTCCAAATTAAATCATATAAATTATATAAATTCTATGTATTCTGGTCAATGCATATACCATTTAATTTTTTTTAATAAATTTATATAATTTAATCTAGAATACAAAAAATTCATAGAATTTAATTTCATTTATAGAATTATATAAACTATTTAATAAATATTATTTATTAATATAGTAAAGATTTATAATTAAATTATATAAACATTAAATCATGCAAACGTATAAGTTAATTAAATTATTTATAGTTTTATAAACTAAATTTTATTCTATATGATCTAAATTAAATTTAAAAATTTATATTTTAAAATAAAGTATAAATTTAATGAATTCATATAATTTTAAAAATGAATTTATATAATTTAGTAAATAACCTATACGATAATGGTATTTATATTATGGGTTTTACATTATAAAAACTCCGCCTATGTGTGTTTGCATGCATGGCTTGTCCCACGTCAGGATAAAGGAGGAGGGTTGGTGTCAGGAGTTGTAAACTGGCCGTAAAAAACAACTACTTTTATGTGATGAACCTTTATGATATTTCGTTGGGATGTATCCTTTCATAGCGACGCGCTACATCGGGTCGCGGGTGTATCGAAAAATGAGTTAGGGTCCTTGCCACAAGGCAAGGCGTTACATCAATTTCTGGATGTAGTGATAAGTGAGCTAGGGTCTATACCGAAAGGTAAGGTGTCAGGTCTTCACTTAGACTTGGTGACAAAAAGGCAAGGGTCCCCACACGCAGATGGGCGAGTGTGGTGGGCAAACACCGTCCAGGAGTTTAGGATGAAATTGGGAAGCTGGAACATAAGAACATTAATGGGTAAACTGAGGGAGTTAGTAGAAGTCTTTGCCAAAAGGAAAGTAAATATTGTTTGCTTGCAAGAAACTAAGTGGGTTGGAGAAAAGGCCAAGGAAGTGGAGGGCACCGGTTTCAAGTTGTGGTATATAGGTACAACCAAGAGTCGCAATGGGGTTGGAATTATGATTGATAGAAGTTTTAGAGATAAAGTCGTTGACGTCAAAAGGAAAGGCGACATGATTATGGTGATTAAGCTTGTAGTGGGGGATCTAATTTTAAATATCCTTAGTGTGTATGCACCCCAAGTTGGACTACTATTAGATGAAAAGAACCAATTTTGGGAAGACTTGGAGGAGGTTCTGAGAGGGATCCCACGAAAGGAGAAGATATTCCTAGGAGGAGATCTAAATGAACATGTTGGTAAAAGCAGTGGAGGTTTTGGTAGAATTTATGGTGGTTTTGGCTATGAGACGAGAAATGAGACTGGAGAAGATATCTTGAACATTGTAGTAGTCTATGATTTGATGCTAGTGAACAATTTTTTTTCGAAAAAGGAAGTCTCATCTTATCACGTATCATAGTGGCCAAAATTGTAGTCAAATTGATTTCGTTATGGCTAGACGGGAAGATAGAAATTCGTGTATTGACTGCAAGGTCTACCCTAGAGAATGTGTGACGACACAACATAAGTTGGTAGTTTTAGAGGTTAGGTTCAACAACGTTCTTAATTTGAGGAAGAAGGCTCAAAACCCAAGGATAAGATGGTGGAAGCTAAAGGAGGAGAAACAAATAGAGTTTAAGGAAAACATGTTGCGTGAAGGACCGTGGGAGTTTAGTGAAGAAGCTAATGAAATATGGAATAAGATGGTTGTGTGTGTTCAAAATGTGGGAATGAGGGTGCTAGGTGAAAGCAAAGGAAACAAAGTTCTTACAAAGGAAACATGGTGGTGGAATGGAGAGGTGCAAGAGGCTATCAAACAGAAGAAGAAATGCTTTAGATCTTTACATAAATGTCCCAATGATGAGAATTTGCAAAAGTTTAGAGTAGCGAGGAAAAATGCAAAGAAAGCTATGCGGGAAGCTAGAGGCAAAGTTTTTTATGATTTGTATAAAAATCTTAGGAGCAAGGATGGAGAGAAATATATTTGCAAACTTGCAAAAATGAGGGATAAGAAGAGTAAAGACCTCACCCAAGTTAGATGTATCAAGGATGAAAATAAAAAACTTTTGGTAAGGGATGAAGATGTAAGTGAAAGATGGCTAAACTACTTTAACAAACTTTTTAAGGGGAATGGCAACAAGAGTGAGGTGGATTTGGAGGACGTTTTTGATAATCTGAATAGATGATTTGTGCGCAGAATTAATACGCATGAAGTTAAGGAGGGTTTAAAGGGGATGAAGAATACTAAAGCTTTGGGACCTGACGATGTCCCTATTGAAGTGTGGAGAGTCTTGGGAGATGTGGCAATAAAATGGTTGACCAATCTTTTTAATAGGATTCTTCAAACAAATAAGATGTCTAATGCTTGGAGGAAAAGTATGCTTGTGCCTATTTACAAAAACAAGGGAGGTATCCAGAATTGTTTAAACTATAAAGGCATCAAGCTCATGAGCCATACTATGAAGTTGTGGAGAGAGTTATCGAACATCGCTTAAGGAGGGAGATCAAGGTTTCCCTAAATCAATTTCAATTTAGGCCATGAAGATGTAACATGAAAGCTATTTTCTTGATGAGACAATTAATGGAAAGGTATAGGGAAAAGAGGAAAGACTTACATATGGTGTTCATAGATCATGAGAAAGCATATGATAGAGTTCCAAGAGAAGTCTTATGGTGGACTTTGGAGAAGAAAAAGGTAGCATTAAAGTATGTTAATGCAATCAAGGATATGTATGATGGGGCTACCACATGTATGAAAGCTTGTAATGGAACATCAAGGTATTTCCCTATCACGGTAGGTGTTCACCAAGGTTCAGCTCTTAGTCCTTGTCTCTTTGTCTTATTAATGGATGAACTAACGAAAGATATTCAAGAGGAAGTGTCGTGGTGTATACTTTTTGCAGATGATATCGTGCTTATTGATGAGACCAAAGATGATGTTAATAGGAAATTGAAATTAAGGAGAAACACTTTGGAGTCTAAAGGATTCACGATAAGCAAGAGCAAGATGGAGTATATGAAGTGTGAGTTTTCACGGGTAAGAAATGGTTGAAAATATAATGAACACTTATGCAAATAACCAAGAGGGGGGTGAATTGGTTTTACCTCAGAGTTTTTAAAATTTAAAACAAAATTCTAATACAACGGAAGTCTTTAAAAGAAGGATCATATCTTAAACCAATTAAGAAATCAAATTTTTAAAATCAACCTTTCTCTCAATCAAACCACTCTTGAGCAATAATCAATCTTGTGATATGAACAAAAATAAAACTTCAAGAACAATATGAATAAGAACAAAAAATATTCAATCACACACAAGATTTATACTGGTTCACCTCTCAACCTCGGAGGCTACATCTAGTTTACTTCTAATCAGCTTTGATTAAAGTTTCCACTATAACAAATATAATATCTTTACAAGCTTACAAAGATCTCTCTTACCCTCCCTAGGTAAAATTCAAAATCTAAACCTATAGACTTTTCAAAAGATCTAAGAACCAAAGATCACCTCTCTGTTCTACCCACTAGAAACCTATCTAGCAAAGCTTTAAAGATCACAATTTGTTATATGAACAACCAACAACAAAACCAAACACTATTAATCAAAACAACTAAGTAAATGATTCAAGAAAGATATCACCTCTAATTCCTTAGTGCAATGAACGAAATTAAATAATCAAACTAGACTGAGAATGAATGCCATGATCTTTCTTGATGAAATCTTTTGACCAAATGCTTGAACGCAAACTCCACATGGAGTAGATGACTCAACAAATGAAAATCTTCATGATTCTTGAATCTACTTTGAATTTCTAATTCTAATATGCCTTGGTGACTTTAGAACTCTCAGAAAGTGATTTTCACAAGGCTTGTTCGAAAACTCAAAATCCACACATAACAGAATAAGCTCCTTCTATTTATAAAAAACAGAATTAACTACCTGTAATCGATTATTCCGTAAATGTAATCGATTATTTTAATTGAAGTAATCGATTAAAATTCTAAAATAATCGATTAAAGTTTTCATCAGAAATCTGGAAAAAATCTCAAAAACAAATAATCGATTAATCCTTCTTGTAATCGATTATTCCAAGAGGTCAGGATTTTCTAATACACTACTGTAATCGATTAATGTCTCAAATAATCGATTATCACAGGAAGTGTGAAAAACTCAACAATGCATATTTAATCGATTACAACAATCTGGTAATCGATTAAACTAGATAAAATGCTTCTGTGAATTATGCAGAGACTTAGATAATCGATTATTCCGTGAAGTAATCGATTATCACAGAACGACTTAACATAGTCAGACTTATTTAATTGATTACAAATTATTGGTAATTGATTAAAGTGTTCTTAAGACAATATGCAGTTCTGTCTATGTGCATTTAATCGATTAAATCATATTGGTAATCGATTAAAACAGTGAAAAATAATTTTTATGAAAACCTTATTGCCTTTATGTCATACCAATTGATTAATAATATCATATGACTTAATCATGATTTAATGAATGAATGAATGCATGAGTTAATCAATCTAAGTGAGGAATAAGAGCCTTTAACTTCTTGAACCAAGCTTGAACAAATACATATGCCATCAATTGAGTGGGCATGTAATATCAAAACTTGTAATCTTTCTCAACTTGATTCTTTGTAATCTTCCTCATCTTGATTCCTTGTAATCTTCTTCATTTCTAGCAATCTCCCCCTTTTTGATTTGAGCATGCCAAATACTTAATTGATGAAACATACTTCGTAGGAAGAAATTGTTATCCTGAAAAATTTTCTCAGCACTTGCAAAGACCAAGTGTTAAATCTAAACTTGATGTTTATACAAAATCTCATGATTCATATATACAATTCATTAATCATTCATAACAAATCATTCATTACTCATTCTTCTACTCCTACTCCCCCTGACTTAAGGATCATATTTCTTTTATCATCATAACATATCATATTCCTTTTTATCAATTCATTTGTTTATCAAATTCATTATACACTCCCCCTATTTGGCATATCAAATAAAAAAGACAGGGATAGACAAGATTTGAAAAAGGAAATACATTCATTAACATGTCAAGGGAAATACAAACAGAACTGAAATTGAAATTAACATAACAAAACAAGCAAAAAACAAACTAGAACATACCAAAACAAACTAAAACAAACTTAGAACAGGCTAAGACAAGACTTAATCCATCTTGGATTCATCTCTAAAAATCTTATCCTCTATATTTTTCATCCTAGTTTTAAGTTCTTCAAGGGATGTATTCACTTCATCCCTTTGTTCATGATGAAGTGAAAACAAAGCATCCATTTTCTGAATCATTAGGGATTCAAATGGTGAATAATGCGGTTCAGACGATGCAGATTCTTCTTGAGCTTCGTCAGCTTCTCCCGATTGATTTCCTTCTCCATCATTTCCTTCTTCTTCTCCTTCTTCCTCATTTAATGGCACAGGCTGTCCAGCCATTTGCCAGCCATAGGGTGTTTTAACCATACCAAGCTTTGTAAGATGCTTTTCCTTAATTTGACTGTTGCTTGCATTGGTGTCATCCATGACTTCATTTGATACATCAACATGAAAATATTCAATGAATCTAGATACCAAAATAACATAAGGAAAAGGATAGCTTACTAGCCTTTTAGATTTTTGCATTACTTCTTGAATAATCATAATCCAATTAAGCTTTATCCCCTTCTTCAGTCCATACACAACTTGAAGATCATCATCCGTAGCTTGAGCATGATTTGAAGTCCTTGGAGTAAGAATGTAGGTGATGATGTAGTGTAGCAATCTGTCCTCATGAGTCATAGGGCCTGTGCTTAACCTCAATCTCACATTCATATGAGGATCAATAAGCATGCTCCTATAAGTTTCCATTTTGTTATAACCCTCAGCTTCTTCTTCAAATCTTCATTCTCCATCATAGGTGATACCAGCTACCTCTTGCCAAATTTCTGGTGTAATCTCCATGGTAACACCATTTACTTGAGTGAGGATAGTTCCATGCATAGTGATTTTGGAACATGTATAGAAGAACTTAACCAAGTCAGGGTAAAATGTCCCTTTCATTTGAACAAACTTGGTTAAGCCTTGTTGCTCTAGAAGGTGAGGAAAGTGAAAACCTTCTTGAATAAACCAAGCAGGATTTAGGAATTTGGGTGGACAAAGAAGTTTGGTTGCGTTAAACTGCATATAGTTCATCCTATCTGCTTCATTTGTGAACCAATGGTCAAGCCTATGAACTACAAGATTAGAAGGCTGAGCATCAGCTTTTCTCTTGGATTTCTTAACTCTTTTGGATGTAGACATTATGAGGGTACAAAAGGATACGAATAGAAAACACAAAAGATCAAGATGGACACTGGGATTTGGAGAGTTTCAGAGAAGATAAGAAAACAGAGTGTATTTGGTTGTGAGGTACCAATTTCACAAAGCTTCAATTTATAGGCTACTTCAAGCTAGTGGGCAGTTGAGAATTTGAAAAATATAGCTGTTATGACTTTAATCACGTCCATAATGGCTTTGATTACAACAAATTGTGCTTAATGGCAGTTGGGTGATTTTGAAAACTGTCAGCATTTTTGCAGTAACTGCAGAAATAGTCAATTATTTCAATAGTGTAATCGATTATTTTAGTTTGAAAATCATAGATCAGAAATGATGTAATTGATTACCATTTGATGTAATCGATTATGTCAGAGCAAGTGGCTTGTTGAAGATGAAGTGTAATAGATTATAACTTGTTTTAATCGATTAAGACAGAGTGAGATAGAATTTTCAAACCAGCAGAGGCAGAATAATCGATTATCCCGATGTGGTAATCGATTATTCCAAGAAGTTCCAGAATTTGTAAAAAGCCTACAGACTTCATGTAATCGATTAAAGTGTCGTTTTAATCGATTATTCCAGAGTTAACAAGATTTTTTTGGAATACGAAGTGAAAATAATTGATTATCCCGATGATGTAATCGATTACAACAGCTATGACTTCTTTTTAAAATAGCACAATATGATCAAATAATCGATTAAAAACACACGGTAATCGATTATATCAGCTTTTACTCATCAAAACAAATTTTATGCAGCATTCATCAAGTATTCTTTACATCAAATTGAGTTGCTATTAATCATGCAATGTCTAGTTCAATTCATAATCAATGAAAGTAGTCATGGTAATGTCACTTAACATAAACTTGATTCATCCAAAATTCCAAGCATATTTCTCAATGTAAAGAATCTCTCCCTATCCAAAGGTTTAGTAAAGATATCCGCCAATTGATTCTTACTATCAACAAATTCAACTTTGATGTTACCTTTCTGTACATGATCTCCTGATGAAGTGATGTCTTATTTCAATGTGCTTTGTTCTGGAATGCATGATTGGATTCTTGGAAATATTTATTGCACTTGTGTTGTCACATAATAGTGGAATTTGATGAAGTTCTACACCAAAGTCTTGAAGTTGTTGCTTCAGCCATAGACTTTGAGCACAATAACTTCCAGCTGATATGTACTCAGCTTCTGCTATTGACAAGGCTACACAAGATTGCTTTTTTACATTGCCAAGAAATTAAAGAGCTTCCTCGAATATGACAAGTACCACTTGTGCTCTTTCGATCCAATTTGCATCCTGCAAAATCAGAGTCAGAATAACCAATTAAATTGATTGTTGTACCTTTGGGATACCAAAGTCCTACTTTTGGTGTGGACTTTAAGTATTTGAAGATCCTTTTCACAGCTGTTTGATGAGACTCCTTTGGATTAGCTTGATATCTAGCACATAGGCAAAGACTTAGCATTATGTCTGGCCTACTTGCTGTGAGATAGAGTAATGATCCAATCATCCCTCTATACTTTGACTCTTCAACACTTTTTCCTCTTTCATCTAAATCAAGGTAAGTGGAAGTTCCCATAGGAGTTGCTGCAGTTTTGCAACTTTCCATTTCAAATTTCTTCAACATTTCCATATAATACTTTGATTGACTTAGGAAAGTTCCATTCTTCATTTGTTTAACTTGAAGGCCAAGAAAGAATGTAAGCTCTCCCATCATAGACATTTCAAATTCACTTTGAATGCTTGTTGCAAATTCTTTACACATGGAATGGTTAGTAGAACCAAAAATAATATCATCAACATAGATTTGTACCATAAGTATATCTTTGTTCTTTCTTTTGATGAACAGAGTTTTGTCCACTTCTCTTGAGAATGATTGATCAAGCAAGAATTTGCTTAGTCTCTCATACCAAGACCTTGGAGCTTGTTTCAATCCATACAATGCTTTTCTTAATCTGTACACATGGTTAGGATATTGATGATCTACAAAACCAGGACGTTGGTCAACATATATCTCTTCATCAATGTAACCATTAAGAAATGCACTTTTCACATCCATTTGAAACAATTTAAAGTTCATTATACATGCATATGCAAGGAGTAATCTAATGGCTTCTAGCCTAGCAACTGGAGCATAAGTTTCATCATAATCAATGCCTTCCTCTTGGTTGTAACCCATTGCAACCAATCTAGCCTTGTTTCTAATTATGATGCCACTTTCATCCAGTTTGTTCCTAAATACCCACTTTGTGCCAATAGGTGTGTGAGTGAAAGATCTAGATACTAGTTCCCAAACACTGTTTCTTTTAAATTGATTTAGTTCCTCATGCATGGCAATCAACCAATGTTCATCTAATATGGCTTGTTCAATGTTATTAGGTTCAATTTGTGATACAAAAGCCATGGTGCAACAAAGATTTCTTAAGGAAGATCTAGTTGATACTCCCTTTGATACATCACCAATTATGTTGTCCAATGATAGATCTTTTGAGGTTCTCCAATCCTTGTGTTTAGGTGTAGTTGTTCCTTGATTTGTGTCTTCTTTTGTTTCATCTTCTTCCAGCTGTTTGGCTTCTATGTGTTGTTGTCATTCCTCTTTATTTTTTGCATCATTATCACTCAAAACTTCTACTTGAGAAGGGTTAGATTCATCACATACAATATGTACAGACTCTTCAGCACACAAAATTCTCTTGTTAAACACCCTATAAGCCTTACTTTGCAAGGAATATCCTAGAAAGATAGCCTCATCGGCTTTTGAGTCAAACTTACCAAGATTATCTTTGCCATTGTTCAAAACAAAGCATTTACAACCAAATGCCTTAAGGTCAGAGATATTTGGTTTCCTTCCTTTATAGATTTCATAAGAAGTTTTCTTTAAAATGGGCCTTATGAAAATTCTATTAAGAGTATAACAAACCGTACTTACAGCATCTGCCCAAAAATGCTTAGGTAATTTTGTTTCATTTAGAAGAGTCCTTGCTCCTTCTTATAGTGATATGTTTTCCTTCTCCACAACACCATTTTGTTGAGGTGTTCTTGGAGCTGAAAAATTGTGATTAATTCCAAAATCTTCACAAAACTTTTCAAAGTGTTCATTTTTGGAATTCACCACCATGGTCACTCCTAATTGAAACAAATATTACAACCATTTTCATTTTGAATAATTTTGACAAGTTTCTTAAAAGCTGAGAATGCTTGGCTTTTGGATCTTAAGAACAATGTCCATGTGTATCTAGAGTAATCATCTACTATAACAAGTCCATAATAATTTCCTCCTAAGCTCATGGTTCTAGAAGGGCCAAACAAGTCCGTGTGAAGCAATTCAAGAGGTCTAGAAGTAGAAATCATATTCTTACTTTGAAAAGAGTTTTTAGTTTGCTTCCCTCTTTGACATGCTTCACAAATTCTATCCTTCTCAAACTTAAGCTTGAGTTGACCAATAACTAGGTCTTTTCTAATTAACTTGTTAAGATGATGCATGTTTATGTGAGATGTTCTTCTATGCCATAACCATGTTTCATTCACTTTACTCATCAAGCAATCAGTTTTATGTATGAATGCATGGTCAATAGTCAAGACATAGATATTACCCTTTCTCTTACCAATGTGTGTCACTTTGCCACTTTTGCCATCATGTATCAAGTAAGTCTCATTGTTGAAGGTGACTTTAAATCCTTTGTCACACAATTGACTAATACTTAGTAAATTGTGTTTCAGCCCTTCAACATAAAGCACATCCTTAATCTTTGTAGACAAGCCGTCTCCAATATTTCCTTGCCCAATTATTTTTCCTTTATTATTGTCCCCATATGTAACATATCCTCTTTCTTCAAGTACAACATCAGTTAGCATGGATATGTCCCCAATCATGTGTCTTGAGCATCCACTATCTAGGTACCAAGTTGAAGATTTTGCTCTAAGACACATCTGCACAAGTTATTTTAACAAGAGAGATAGGGTCCCCAATTTAAGTTGGGTCCAAAGGGGTTAGTTGCTTTCTTTCTTTTCTCAAACCATATACATTCACCATTAGGAACATAAAATCTTCTAGCATAGCACTTGTATGATGTGTGACCTTTAAGCATACAATAATTGCAAGTAAGATTCTTTGATGATTTTGCATGTGTGAATCTTTGATAGAGATTTAATTGATTGTGCTGCCTTTGATTCTTATGTTTTGGAGGTACAAACACAAGCTTATTTTTAGTTCTAGCTCCATGTTTATATCCCAATCCATAAGTATCACCAACAAAATTTTGCACACTTAGTAACTCATCTAAGTTGCATTTGCCTTTGTAATACTTTCTCAGCAAATCAATCAAATAACTATTTCAGTTTGTAAGCACATGTTTTCTTTTCTTGCACATAGCTTATAATAATCAAATTCTTTTTGCAAATTATTGAAATCATCAACCTTAGAATTAGCTGAGGAACATGTACATCCATTCTCTTTGTAACTTGAGAGAAGCTTATCATGATCTTCTTTCAACTTACAAAGCTCATCTTGCAATTCAGCAAGTTTGGAAACATGCCACCTTAGATCACTCTTAAGTTTGTTGATTGCTTTTGCTAGTCTTTGAGCTTCTAAATGCATCTTATGAAATGCATCAACAACACTATCAAATTCAGAATTTACCTCTGATTCTGTACTTGATGATTCACAATCTCCATTGATGGTGGATGTAAGGCATAGGTGAGCTTCAACTTCTTTTTCAGATGAGGATTTAGAACTTATTGATTCATTATCCTCCCAAGCAATGTAAGCCTTTTTCTGCTTCCCTTTTCTTCTTGCTTCCCACATTCAAAGCAAGTGATTGAGGAGGACTTGTTGTTCTTGTTCTTGTAGTCATTCCTTTTCTTTTGGAATGGTTGCTTTCTGCCCTTGTTCTTCCTTATAAATTTGGAAAACTTTCTAACAATGAGATTGACATTCTCATCATCTTCTTCTTCACTTGAACTATCATCTTCTTCTATCTTTGAAGGTACAGCCTTTAATGCAATGCTCTTGTGCTTTTTATCTGCATCTTCATTATTTGTTAGTTGAGATAATTCAAGCTCATATTCCAAAAGCTTACCAAACATTGCTGCCATTGACATTTGAGATAGATCCTTAGACTCTTTAATGGCTATGACTTTAGGTTGCCAATCCCTTGTTAGACACTTGAGAATTTTTATGTTCAATTCTTCTGCATCAAAAGTTTTTCCAAGTCCAGGCAAGTGATTTACAATGTGGATGAATCTAGTTTGAAGCTATGAGATGTTCTCATCATCTCTCATTTTGAACATTTCATATTCATGAATGAGAGTGTGCTTTCTTGATCTCCTCATATCTTCAGTTCCTTCATGTGTAACTTCAAGTAATTCCCACATTTCTTTAGCACTTTTGCACCTAACAGTCCTGAAAAATTCATCGGAAGATAAAACAAAAGTTATCATATTTTTTGCTTTGAAATCATATTGAACCATTCTCTTTTCTATTTCCGACATTTCATCCCATTCTTTTGGTATAGTTTTGTTATCCACAATTTTGGTTGGAATGAAAGGACCTTTTTCAATACAATTCCAAGCTCTCGGGTCATTTGATTGGATAAAGATTTGCATCCTACTCTTCCAAAAATTAAAATGTTCCCCTTCAAACAAAGAAGGTCTATTCAATGAGGCTCCCTCTTTGAAAGTTATCTGATTAGTATTCATTATCATGAATTTGAAAAGATCTTGAGCAAATTACAAGAACCAGCTCTTGATGCCAATTGAAAATATAATGAACACTTATGCAAAATAACCAAGAGGAGGGGGGGGGGGTGAATTGGTTTTACCTCAGAGTTTTTAAAATTTAAAAAAAAATTCTAATATAGCGAAAGTCTTTGAAAGAAGGATCGTATCTTAAACCAATTAAGAAATCAAATTTTTAAAATCAACCATTCTCTCAATCAAACCACTCTTAAGCAATAACCAATCTTGTGATATGAACAAAAATAAAACTTCAAGAACAATGTGAATAATAACAAAATATTCAATCACACACAAGATTTATACTGGTTCACCTCTCAACCCCGGAGGCTACATCCAGTTTACTTCTAATCAGCCTTGATTAGAGTTTCCACTATAACAAATATAATATCTTTACATGCTTACAAAGATCTCTCTTACCCTCCCTAGGTAAAATTCAAAATCTAAACCTATAGACTTTTCAAAAGATCTAAGAACCAAAGATCCCCTCTCTGTTCTACCCACTAGAAACCTATCTAGCAAAGCTTTAAAGATCACAATTTGTTATATGAACAACCAACAACAAAACCAAACACTATTAATCAAAACAACTAAGTAAATGATTCAAGAAAGATATCACCTCTAATTCCTCAGTGCAATGAACGAAATTAAATGATCAAACCAGACTAAGAATGAATGCCATGATCTTTCTTGATGAAATCTTTTGACCAAATGCTTGAACACAAACTCCACATGGAGTAGATGACTCAACAAATGAAAATCTTCATGATTCTTGAATCTACTTTGAATTTCTGATTCTAATATGCCTTGGTGACTTTAGAACTCTCAGAAAGTGATTTTCACAAGGCTTGTTCGTAAACTCAAAATCCACACATAACTGAATAAGCTCCTTCTATTTATAAAAAAACAGAATTAACTACCTGTAATCGATTATTCCGTAAATGTAATTGATTATTTTAACTGAAGTAATTGATTAAAATTCTAAAATAATCGATTAAAGTGTTCATCAGAAATCTGGAAAAAATCTCAAGAACAAATAATCTATTAATCCTTCTTGTAATCGATTATTCCAGGAGGTTAGGATTTTCTGATACACTACTGTAATCGATTAATGTCTCAAATAATCGATTATCACAGGAAGTGTGAAAAACTCAACAATGCATATTTAATCGATTACAACAATCTGGTAATCGATTAAACTAGATAAAATGCTTCTGTGAATTATGCAGAGACTTAGATAATCGATTATTCCGTGAAGTAATCGATTATCACAGAACGACTTAACATTGTCAAACTTATTTAATTGATTACAAATTATTGGTAATCGATTAAAGTGTTCTTAAGACAATATGCAGTTTTGTCTATATGCATTTAATTGATTATATCATATTGGTAATTGATTAAAACAGTGAAAAATAATTTTTATGAAAACCTTATTGCCTTTATGTCATACCAATTGATTAATAATATCATATGACTTAATCATGATTTAATGAATGAAGAATGGATGAGTTAATCAATCTAAGTGAGGAATAAGAGGCTTTAACTTCTTGAACCAAGCTTGAACAAATACATATGCCATCAATTAAGTGGGCATGTAAAATCAAAACTTGTAATCTTTCTCAACTTGATTCTTTGTAATCTTCCTCATCTTGATTCCTTGTAATCTTCTTCGTTTCTAACAATGGTGATCAAGACACTGTACATTTACTTGGTCAAGAGGTACCCAAGAAAGATGCTTTTAGATAATTGGGATCAATGTTGCAAAAAGGTGGTGAGATTGATGAGGATGTAAATTATAATAACCCTTGGAACTAAAAAATAAAATAAAATCTAGCGCCAGTAGCACCAAAGTGGCACGGTTAGCGCCAGACATTCTGGAAGTTGGTGCTAGTAGCGCCAGACATTCTGGAAGTTGACGCCAGTAACGGCAGAGTGGTGCAGTTAACGCCAGAAGTGCTCTGGAAAGCTTGTAGGATATCCTCCTCTGAGCTAGAATCCTTCATCAATTTTCCCTAAAAACCATCAAACGAAGATATCGTTTTCCCTAGGAAACTTCTCAAAACTTGAGTTTGGCGGGGAAAGGAGGCGATTCACGGACACCCAAGCTTGGAGAAGTTGTCCACTAGCCTTCCTTGTCGATTTAGATGTAAGAAACACAAATTCTACCATTTATTTAAGTATTTATTCTTGAGGTGAATAGTGACTCATTTGAGTTAGACCTGGAATTAGGCTTGGGTCCTTTAGAAAAGTATGCTTAGGAGGTTGTTGTGATGAAGGATTAGCTTTGAAATATGATTTTTATAGACTTTGGAATTTGGCTCTGAGAAATGTATGTGTAGGAAGAATGTTGGTTAAATTGGTGATTGTATGACATGCATGAGCCTTGATGCTTGTACAATATGTGCTCAGGAGGCTATATAAACAGTGAAAAAGTGTTGAAGTAACCATTTTGGCTAACTTGGAAATTGTTGACTTATGGCTTGTATAAAGCAATTGAACCTTTTGAATTGGCTTATGCAGAGTCTTACAGAGACTCTAACGCCTTTGTTAGGCTGAGATAGATCCTGGTGGGGTCTGTAAGTCATTAGTTAGGTGGCTAGCCTTAGAAGCTTGAGATAGGATACTAAGGGTTTATTATGAAAGAGAATAATGTTTCTTTCCTTTTTAACGGTTGAGAATCGTTATTATGTACTTAATGCATTGTAAGGTTAGGTTGGTTATTGATTTTCCTTGTGTGCCTTTGTATAGGGTGTGACATCGAGGGTGTTAGTGGCGTAGACAACAGTTCTGGGATTTGACACCAGAGCACTGCGTAGCCAGGTAAGCTCTTTGCTCTTGGGGAATGTTTCCCACTGTCTGTGTTCCACCATACTCCGAGGGAGTGATGAGCACATACATGATGCATGTGCATGGTTGTTACAGCTTTCCTTATGATAATATGTATGCATGATTCTATGCTTGGTGTGTATGGTTGCCTTTCAGATAGATCTTCTGGCCAGTTAGATAAATATGGACCTCCCTAGGAGTAGAGTACAACTCCTAGTTTGGTTTGCTCACGTAAAGGGTGAGGATGATCCCTTAAGACCAAAAGATAGGTGGTCCAATCGCGGTTGAAGCCTATTCTTGGAGGTGCCATATACGTGCATCCATGTGTAAAGGGGTAGCTCCCGATGGGATGGCATGGGTGTGAGTTCCGGTCTCACACTGGTGATTGAGAGTCCCAAATGCTGATGATGATGCATCTTTGGCGGGTGTAGTACCATGGATATACATTAGAGCTAGAAGATGGCTATATATTGTTGTGAGGGCCAGGTGGCCGAATGATTGTGATGCCTTTGATGTTGTGTATCATGAAAGTGAGCCAGGGGGGAGAATAAGCCTCCAAGAGCCCTGAGCTTACTGAGATTGTATCTCACCCCGTGTGTGGGGATTATATTTTGCAGGTGATACATCTGGCAGAGATGATGGGTCCTAGGACAGGAGGCCCTGATAGGGACCGACTCTGTGTAGCTACTTGGCAGTGTGATGAGAGCATTGTGGGTCATTACTTTTGTTTTGATGTATTTTGTACCCCTGCGAACGAAGATGTGTGTGTACACATATTATGGATTCTGTTGATGTTTATGATGTATAGACACTGCATGTTTTGTACCCTTGTGTGAGGATGTGATCTATGAGATCAAGGCACTGAGAGCCTATTCTTTTTCACAGCCACAGGAGTGGATTTGATGATGTATATGTAAATACCTGTGGTTTATTTCTCCTGATATATTTGTATAGATATTATTGATGTATATGTTGTTCTTTATGTTATTTGGATTGTTGAGGCTGGCTATAGTGTATTTGGGATTTGTATAATTATCAGAGGTCATGTACCATACATAATGAATCAGGAAATATGGTTTTGAAGGAAAACGCTTTCGTTGTTTTAATTATTGGTTTTAAAATTAATTACCACGTTAATCTGATTAAGTAATTGTTAATACAACGGATGCATATGGGGTGTTACATTTATGGTATCAAAGCAGTTTCTTGATAGAAGCATTATGTATGGTAATTGTGTGTTGCTCTTGACTGTTGTCTGAGTTTGCCATGGCTATTGCATGTGTGGACACTAATTTTGGGCCTGATCAATTCACTGTGTTGGTGTACATGTGCAGTGTCATGACGAGATCCTGGAACAACAGTGGGACGACTAATTCCTAGCCTTATCCAGTGGCGGCTGCGTTGGCAGCCATGCAGCATGAGTTGGCTGCTAATAGGAAGATGCAGGAGATTATGTAGCGTGAGATGGCTGCAAACCATGAGATGAATGAGGCCTTAATGAAGGCTAATCAGGAGCTGCTTGAGGAAGTGATGACTTTGAGGAAAGATGACAAAGCATCCTCTCCACCTCCGACGCACGAGGGCGAGGGTAGTTGCCATCAGGTTGGAGGTAGCCACCTGAGAGGGGACCAGGTGTCCCATGTTGTGGCTGATTATGATGTTGCAGCCCGAGGGAAGATGCTTATCACCTTTTGTAAGCATAACCCTCCAGCTTTCTTTGGAGGATACGATCCAGTTGTTGCAGCTCGATAGCTCCAGGCATTAGAGAAGATTTTTACAGTGATGAAGTGTCCTGATCACTAGAGGTTGCTGTATGCGACCTACCTGCTACAGGGAGATGCCCATATGTGGTGGACCACCACTGCCCAGTTGCTCAGAGGCCAGGCTGGGGAGATTACCTGACAGATGTTTAAGGCCTGTTTCCTGGATAGATACTTTCCCAGGGATGCTAGAGAGCAGAAATAGGTGGAGTTTGACAGTCTCGTTCAGGGGAGCATGACAGTGGATGAGTACTTGGGCAAGTTCAATGAACTGGCCAAATATTCACATTTCAGGAGATCCTTGCCTGATGCTGATGTTCTTGCTGCTAAGTTCCAAAGGGGGCTTAGGGAGAGCATAGAGGAGCGAGTTGCGGGCAGTGGATCCCTTGACATGGATAGCCTGGTGAGGTAATGCCGCCAGGTGGAGGATACGCTTCGTAGAAACTGAGGTAATCAGCTTACTCCCTCAGTCAGACAAGAGGTGAGGAGGCCCAACAGTTCTGTCCTACCAGATAAGGGTAAGGGCAAAGATTTGAGAGTCTTTACCCCATCAGATAGATTCAATAGAGGCTCTAGCCAGAGTGGCTCAGCACGGAGGCGATCTCATCCTAGATGTCTAGCTTGCGGGAGAGAGCACTGGGGAGTGTGCTCCTCAGGCCAGTTGGTGTGTTTCAGGTGTGGCAAACCAGGCCACATTTCTCGTGAGTGCCCTCAGGCAGGAGGCCATGCATTGGCTGCTCCAGTTATGACGACAACACCCACAGCAGGTCTGGTGTATACGGTTGATACCAGAGAGGCAGCCAGAGCTCCAGACTTGATCAGAGGTACTATTCTGATCGATGTTTATGATGTGAGAGTTTTGTTTGACTCCGGAGCTACGCATTCATTCATCTAGGACATGACTGCATTTGGGCTATATTTGCCCATATCTGGATTTTCTCCTCCGATGGAGGTTACCACTACACCTAGTCATAGGTGTCAGGTGAACACGTACTGCAAGGATGTGCAGTTTCAATTTGATGGCAGAGAGTACATGATTGATTTGTACTGCCTAGCTATGCCTACCCTTGAGATCATTCTAGGTATGGCTTGGTTGGCCAAGTATGGCGTGATGTTGGATTGTTATAACAAGAAGGTTGTTGTGCCTTCTGAAGGAGCTGGTTCGAGTTCTACCTCTTTCCTATCAGTCTTGCAAGCTCGGAAGGCGATTAGGGAAGGAGCTCAGGGTTATATCTTCTCATGTGTGATAGAAGATAAGCTGAGTGTTGATCTATCTCAGATCTCGGTGGTGAGCGAGTTCGTGGATGTATTTCCTGAGGAGATTACGCAGCTACCACCGGAGAGAGAGATTGAGTTCTCCATTGATTTGGTTCCTGGTGTAGGAATGATATCTATAGCACCTTACCGTATGGCTCCTCTGGAGTTGAGGGAGCTGAAGTTGTAGTTGGAGGACCTGCTATCCAAGCAGTTTATCAGATCGAGTGTTTCTCCGTCGGGAGCATCGATGATCTTTGTGAAAAAGAAGGATGGAAGTATGAGATTATGTGTTGACTACAGGCAGCTGAATAAGGTTACTATCAAGAATAAGTATCCTTTGCCTCGGATTGATAATCTGTTAGATCAGTTGAGGGGAGCTAGGGTGTTCTCCAAGATCGACCTGAGATCCGGATATCACCAGATTCGGATCAAGCCCGTAGACATACCGAAGACAGCCTTTAGGTCTCGGTATGGCCACTTTTGTAAAGAATATGAATATCTCACACTTAACCAAGAGGGGGGTGAATTGGTTAAACCTTTGTATTTTAAAAAATTTTCTTTAATCAAAATCAGAGTTCCTAGGATCTTTATCACTTTTCAAAACCAAGAAACCTTATTCAATCAAGTAGGTCAGCCCCAAGGAATTCAATGGATCAAAACTGACTTTGTTGGTCAAGCAATTTAATCAAGAACACAATGAATATAAGAGTTAAGAAATAGAGAAGCAAAACACAATCGGATTTATACTGGTTCACTTCAACACTAGAAGCTACATCCAGTTTTCTTCCAACCAACACTAGGTTAGAGTTCCACTATTATAATTTTCAGTTCTTACAATCAATTACAATGTCTCCCTTTATCAACCCTAGATAAAGAACATAAATCTGAAACCCTATTAGATTCTAAGAGACAAAAACGTGAGAACACTACTCAGTTCTTTCACCTAGAGAACCCCTTCTCTAGTTTCAAGCAAGAACCCAATTACAATAGTTAAATTACAAAGAAAATCCAGAACGAAAATTACAACCAAATTAAGGAGAGAAACAACCTGATGATCCAATGCATAATGAAGTTACCAGATCAGGTTGAATGAATGTAAATCAAATAGCATAGCTTTCCTTAATCTTGAAATGGTTTCAAGCTCCAAGAATGAATCAAACACTCATGATCAAAGCACAATGGAGCAAGAAACAATTGAACCCTTCGAAAACACTTTAGAATGCTCACAAGACTATTTAAGCTCAGAAAATATGTATGGGTAATGTTCCACAAAGTTAGAAAAGCAGCTGAGCTTCAGTCCTATTTATAACAACTTTTTGTAATTGCATGTAATTGATTAAACGTGCCTAATAATCGATTAAAACGCTCATGTAATCGATTAAATAAACCTTGTAATTGATTAAAGTGTTCAACATAGTTTCTGAGCATGAGCAACGAGCAAAATAATCGATTATTTCGTCCTGCAATCGATTAAGGCAGAAGACTCAAAATGACAAAATACATTGTGTAATCGATTACAAGAATGTGGTAATCGATTAAAGCAAGAGTCTTTAAAAACTGAATGAACTATGTAATCGATTACGATATGTGGTAATAGATTAAGCCAGAAAGATTTGTAAGCATTAACATATAGTGTAATTGATTACGAAATGTGGTAATCGATTAAAGCAGGGAGACGACTTTTCAATTAAGCCTGTGTAATCGATTACAATACCTTGGTAATCGATTATCCCAGCACTGCTTAAAATCATATATAGTTATGTAATCGATTACTAACCATTAATAATTGATTAAAGTGTTAACAAGGTAGTTTATATGAAAACAAAGATCAAATAATCGATTATCCCGATAGGTAATCGATTACATTGTTCTTGAAAGATTTTCCAAAATAGACTAAGAACAAAATAATCGATTAAATGAAGTATGTAATCGATTAAACCAGTAGTTTAATTATGAACTATATGAACATGGATTAATATGAATGCAATGCACATGGATCACCAGAATTGCTTTTCTCTTACACATTTCACACTAATTAATCTTCAAGGCATCCATTGCATGTTGAAAGCTCAAAACTTATGCTTGAATCACAATTCCTTTGCATTCTTTAAGTAGCTCCCCCTGAATTCAACAACTTTTAGTATCAGGTCATTCCTTTTGGTCTGACTAATGCCCCAGCAGTGTTCATGGACTATATGAACAGGGTATTTAGACCTTTTTTAGATCAGTTCGTGGTGGTGTTTATTGATGAGATACTGATCTACTCCAAGATGGAGACAGAGCATGCCGAGCATCTCAGGATTGTTCTTCAGACGTTGAAGAATGATCAGTTGTATGCCAAGTTGGCAAAGTGCGAGTTTTGGCTATCAGAGGTGAAATTTCTTGGCCATGTAATCTCTGCAGCTGGGATATCAGTTGATCCCTGTAAGATAGAGGCTGTGATGACTTGGGAGACCTAAGGACATATCTGAGATTTGGAGTTTCTTTGGTTTGGCAGGCTACTACCGAAGATTCATTCAGGGGTTTTCACAGTTGGTGTTACCGTTGACTTGCCTCACCCGGAAAGGGGTTTCGTTTGTTTGGACCCATGAATGCAAGCAGTGTTTCTTGGAGTTGAAGGAGAGGTTGACTATAGCCCCAATGTTGACCCTTCTTGACCCTAAGGGAAGCTTTGAGGTGTACTGTGATGCTTCCAAGCGGGGGCTTGGATGTGTACTGATGTAGCAGAAGAAGGTTGTTGCCTATGCTTCCAGGCAACTAAAGCCTCACGAGGAGGCTTATCCTACGCATGACTTAGAGCTTGCAGCTATTGTCTTTGCTCTAAAGATTTGGAGGCACTACCTGTATGGTGCCAAGTTGGTGGTGTTCAATGACCACAAGAGTCTTAAGTATCTCTTTGACCAGAAGGAGCTGAATATGAAACAGAGACGGTGGATGGAGTTCCTCAAAGATTATGACTTTGAGTTGAGATACCATCCGGTAAGGCGAATGTTGTTGTTGATGCCTTGAGCAGGAAACATGTGAGTGCCGCCTGCATGATGATCTCAGACTATGAGCTGATTGAGCAGTTTAGAGATATACACCTGACTGTGACATAGGGTGCTCGTGGTCTCGAGTTGAGAGAGACTAAGGTTGATAATGGTTTGATTTGGAGGATCCGAGAGGCCCAAAAGCAGGATGATGATGTTAGGGCCATGATTGGTCAGCAGGATGTTTCTTGGGAGACTCACGGCTTGGTGTTGTACCAAGATCGCATTGTTGTGCCTAATGGTAAGTTGGTGGATGCCATTCTATCTGAGGCTCATAAGGGCCAGTTTAGCATTCATCCAGGTGCCACCAAGATGTATCAAGACCTGAAGAGGAACTTCTGGTGGCCAAGGATGAAGAGAGACATAGCCGAGCATGTGGCTAAGTGTCTAGTATGTCAGAAGGTGAAGATTGAGCATCAGAGACTGTCAGGTGTACTACAACCTTTATAGATTCCAAAGTGGAAATGGGATAACATTTCCATGGACTTCGTAGTTGGACTACCGAGGACTCAGACTGGATGTGACTCCATCTGGGTGATTGTTGATAGGCTGACTAAGTCTGCTCATTTCTTACCCATTCAGAATGACTACATCGCAGAGACGTTGACTCAGTTATATGTTAGAGAGATTGTCAGACTGCATGGTGTTCCAGAGAGCATTGTCAGTGACAAAGATCCAAAGTTCACTTTCAGATTTTGGAGTGCTCTTCAGGAGGCTTTTGGGACCCAGTTGAGGCTTAGCACAGCTTACCACCCACAAACAGATGGTCAGACAAAGAGGACTATCCAGACTCTGGAGGATATGTTGAGAGCTTGTGCTTTGGAGCAGGGTACTAGGTTGGATAGATACCTATCTTTGGTGGAATTCTTGTATAATAACAGCTTTCATGCTAGTTTGGGCATGACACCTTATGAGGCATTGTATGGCCGAAGGTGCAGGACTCCTGTTTGTTGGACCGAGGTAGGAGAGAGAAAGCTTCTTGGACCTAAGATGGTTCAGGAAACTTCTGAGTAGATTCGGTTGATCAGAGATAAGTTGATGAGAGCTCAGAGTCACTGCAGTTTGATGAGGGCGACCATGTGTTTCTAAGACTGTCTCCTGTCACTGGTGTTGGACGGGCATTGGGTGTGAGGAAGCTCAGTCCTAGGTTCATTGGTCCTTACCAGATTCTTTAGAGAGTAGTACTAGTGGCTTACAGACTAGCTTTACCTCCCTAATTGTCAAGGCTACATGATGTGTTCCACGTGTCACAGCTGAGGAGATATGTGTCAGACCCTTCGCATGTGGTGGAGCCTAAAACCGTTCAGATTAGGGAGAATCTGAATTGTCCTACACGGCCCATACGGATTCTGGATAGGATGGAAAAACAGATTTGGAGTAGGACCATTCCCATAGTCAAGGTACAATGGGAAGGGAGGACACTTGAAGAGGCGACTTGGGAGCGGGAGCAGGAGCTTTTGCAGCTGTACCTCGAGTTGCTTGACAGGTGTGAATTTGAATTTTGCAGACAAAATTCTTAAAAAGTTGGGGATAATATAATAACCCTTGGAACTAAAAAAAAAAAAATCTAGCGCCATTAGCGTCAGACATTCTGGAAGTTGGGGCCAGTAGCGCCAGAGTGGTGCGATTATCGCCAAAAGTGCTCTAGAAATCCTGTTTTTCACTGGAACTTAGTGCGAATAGCGCCAGAATGGTGCGATCAACACGGGGACTCGGGCAGGACCATTATAAAAGGTCATTTCTCACAAAATTAGGGCCCAAAGCTTCACCTTCTTCCTTCTTGCACGTTTCTGCCATTGATGAGCTTTGAAAGCTTCACACCCACTCATTCTTTGGCCAAAACCTTTAGCACCCAACATGAAACTTGTAGGAAATCCTCCTCTAAGCTAGAATCCTTCATCACTTTTCCCTAAAAACCATCAAACGGAGAGATCGTTTTCTCTAGGGAACTTCTCAAAACTTTAGTTTGGCGGGGAAAGGAGGCGATTCACGGACACCCAAGCTTGGAGAAGTTGTCCACTAGCCTTCCTTGTCGATTTAGAGGTAAGAAACACAAATTCTACCATTTATTTGAGAATTTGTTCTTGAGATAAATAGTGACCCATTTGAGTTTGAGCTGGAATTAGACTTGGGTCCTTTAGAAAAGTATGCTTAGGAGGTTATTGTGATGAAGGATTAGCTTCGAAATATGATTTTTATGGACTATGGAATTTAGCTCTGAGAAATGTATGTGTAGGAAGAATGTTGGTTAAATTGGTGATTGTATGACATGCATGAGCCTTGATGCTTGTACAATATGTGCTCAGGACGCTATATAAATAGTGAAAAAGTGTTAAAGTAACCATTTTGGCTAACTTGGAAATTGTTGACTTATGGCTTGTATAAAGCAATTGAACCCTTAAAATTGGCTTATGCAGAGTCTTAGAGAGACTCTAGTGCCTTTGTTAGGCTGAGATAGATCCTGTGGAGGTCTGTAAGTCATCAGTTAGGAGGCTAGCCTTAGAAGCTTGAGATAGGATATTAAGGGTTTATTATGAAAGAGAATAATGTTTATTTCCTTTTTAACGATTGAGAACCGTTATTATGTACTTAATGCCTTGTAAGGTTAAGTT
Organism: Glycine tomentella; assembly: GCA_007407185.1. Taxonomy (NCBI): domain Eukaryota; kingdom Viridiplantae; phylum Streptophyta; class Magnoliopsida; order Fabales; family Fabaceae; genus Glycine; species Glycine tomentella. The sequence goes on along the minus strand of PYAF01004979.1, from coordinate 486,829 downwards.
GGTTATTGATTTTCCTTGTGTGCCTTTGTATAGGGCGTGACACTGTTGTTAGTGGCGTAGACCACAGTTCTGGGATTTGACACCAGAGCACTGCGTAGCCAGGTAAGCTCTTTGCTCTTGGGGAATGTTTCCCGCTGCCTGTGTTCCACCATACTCCAAGGGAGTGATGGGTGCATACATGATGCATGTGCATTGAATTGGTTGTTACATCTTTCCTCATGATAATATGTATGCATGATTCTATGCTTTGTGTGTATGGTCGCCTTTCGGATAGATCTTCGGGCCAGTTAGATAGATATGGACCTCCTTAGGAGAAGAGCGCAAATCCTAGTTTGGTTTGCTCACGTAAAGGGTGAGGATGATCCCTTAAGACCAAGAGATAGGTGGTCCCGTCGTAATTGAAGCCTATTCTCGGAGGTGCCATATACGTGCATCCATGTGTAAAGGTGTAGCTCCCGATGGGATGGCACAGGTGTGAGTTTCGGTCTCACACTGGGGACTGAGAGTCCCAGATGCTGATGATGATGCATCATTGGCGGGCGTAGTACTGCGGATATACATTAGAGTTAGAGGATGACTATGTATTGTTGTGAGGGCCAGGTGGCAGAATGACTGTGATGCCTTTGATGTTTTGTATCATGGAAGTGAGCCAGGAGGGAGGAGAAGCCTCCAAGAGCCCTGAGCTTACTAAGATTGTATCTTACCCCGTGTGTGGGGATTATATTTTGCAGGTGATACATCTGGCAGAGATGATGGGTCCTAGGGCGGGAGGCTCCGGTAGGGACAGACTCTGTGTAGTTGCTTGGCAGTATGATGAGAGCATTGTGGCTCACTACTTTTGTTTTGTTGTATTTTGTACCCCTGTGAGGGAAGATGTGTGTGTACACATATTATGGATTTGGTTGATGTTTATGATGTATAGACACTGCATGTTTTGTACCCTCGTGTGAGGATGTGATCTATGAGATCAAGGCACTGAGAGCCTATTCTTTTGTATAGCTACAAGAGTGGATTTGATGATGTATATGTAAATAGCTGTGGTTTATTTCTCCTGATATATCTGTATAGATATTATTGATGTATCTGTCGTTCTTTATGTTATTTGGATTGTTGAGGCTGGCTATAGTGTATTTGGGATTTGTATAATTATTAAAGGTTATGTACCATACATAATGAATAAGGAAATATGGTTTTGAAGGAAAACGCTTCCATTGTTTTAATTATTGGTTTTAAAATTAATTACCGCGTTAATCTGATTAAATAATTGTTAATACACCAGATGTATCGGGGTGTTACATAAATCATAGAATTAGAGCAAGGTGGATGAAATGGTGGAGTGCATCGGGGTTTTTGTGTGACTGCAAAATTCCCCTTAAGCTAAAAGGAAAATTCTATAGAACAACTATAAAACCGGCAATGCTATATGGAGTGGAATGCTGACCAACACATAGGCAACATGAGCATAAAATAGGGGTAGCAGAAATGAGGATGTTAAGGTGGATGTATGGATATACAAAGATGAATAAGATAAGAAATGAGGATATTTGACGAAAGGTATCAGTGGTACCGGTATGTGAAAAGATGAGGAAGCATAGATTGAGGTGGTTTGGGCACGTTATGAGATGTCCACTGGATGCTCCCGTAAGAACAAGAGTTTGTTACCAAGTGCTCGACACAAATAAAGACAGAGGTCGACCAAAACTTACTTGGGAAAAAGTAGTTAAACAAGAGCTAATGGAGTGGGATATATGGCGGACGGTATGCCTTAGGATGGAGTGGAGAAAAGCTATAAGCTTGGTGGAGGGTTAAACCCATTAGTAGTTCTAAGTTCCAGTCGTTCCCTTGTTTTAGTTCTATTCCTCTTCTTTTCTCCCTTCTTCCTTTCACCATTTTTTTTTCTCTCTTTCGTCTTATTTTCACTTTTCTTCCCCTCTCCCTTTCTCTTTCTTTGTCTCTTTTTCGAGTTATCATTGGGTTCATCTACCACCGACCCCAATTAACTTGGGCTAAATGTGCTGCTGATGTTGATGTTAATGATGTTTTACATTATAAACGAATCAAGTCGAGTGGTTAAGGTTTCTTCTCTTTTACAAGGGTGTGAGGGTTGTATCTCCATCAACAATTAACATTTGATTATAAACTAATCACAAGATAAAATTGTGTAATTTTAAAAAATTGAGAAACTAAATTTGCACACTTAAAAGAAAAACAAAGATCAAAGATTAAAAATTACAAATGAACTAAAAATTCTATTAAGACTTTTTTTTTTTACAATTAAAGAGTTTTAGGATTCAATTCTTCTTGCTTATTATATTGACAATTTCTATCGTTAGAGGACAACTATAATGACAAACTTTCATAGTTTATGCCCTTAAATTTCTGGTGAAACTATTACCTTGATTAATTTATAAAAATAACTATTAGTCAAATATAATATGTTAAACAGAAAATAATTAGTAACTCTTAAGAAAAAATATAATATATAAAAAACGACCAAATCCTTCCATAAGTCAAATAGAAAATATTAGATTACCTAGTCATGCAGGAGTTTTGTTCTTCCTTTTCGCATCTCTCTCTACATCTTACTCTATCATTTTATTTATCTTTGGGTCTATTTGGGTAAGTTTCTTTAGAAGCACTTCTAAAAAAAATAATAAGAAAAAGATGAGATAAATTTTTCCATAAGCAAAAATAAGTTCTCCATTAGCTAATTTTTATAAGCTCACCAATATAACTTCTTTAAAAGTGGGATAACATCTACAAATTAGCTAAGAGTGTGTTTGGATAAAGAATTTTAAATGAGGAAAGTAATTTATTAGAGAATTTAAAATTCATTATTTGGATGATTTTATATGAAATATTTAAAATTTTGGAATTTTAAAACAGAATTTTAAACAACTAAAAATGTGGAATTTTAATTTCTTTCTGAAAAGTGAGAAATTGAAATTCTCTTCTTCTATATAAGCTCACACCGCACCACTCTATGCTCCATCTCCATCGCTAGCAAGTACTCCGACCTTTGCTACTCCTACGACACCCACCTCACGCACCTCTCCATTCATGAGGTTCAAAATTTTGAAAAATGAAAAAATTTAATTTTTTTATTCAAATACAAAATTTTGAAAATGAAATAATTTTAATTGAAGCATTTGAAATTCTTAAAATTTAAAATTCTTTAAAATTTTAAATTGCCTCATCCAAACAGCCAGTAATGAAAAACTCATTTTACTTTATGGAGAAGCTCATTTCATTTTTGTCTTCTTACTTTCTTTTTCTAGAAGTGTTTCTAGAGAAGCTTACATCCAAACAGACCCTTAGTCTTCATTTTATTCTTTTCTCTATCATCTCTCATTTATAGTTGTCTTTAACCTAAGACTGAAATACAAAGGAAACAAATATAAAAAAAAATAGAGTGAAGAAGATGTTATATTTGGATGAATAGAAACAAGAAAGAAAGAAATTAATACTTATTTAAATGAGTAGAAACAAATAAAAATGTTATGTAAAAAAACTTTTACATTAATTAAAAAATTTACTCCACTTTTTTCTTAACATAAAGTTATTATTTATTTTGCTAAATCTTTTATGTAATAATTTTTTTTAATTTTTTAAGAAATTAAAAAAAATGAAAATGAGAAAGATTAATTTTTTCTCCCATTTCATGGCAATTTGAAAGTGTTTTATGATGGATCTCACAAAAATAACTTGTCTCCATATTATTTATCTTCTCAATCAAATAGAAAAAATTGACATTTTTATCTCATCTCCCCCTTCTCTATTTCTTTTCACTTCATTTTTACACAAACAAATATAGAATGACTCACGCACATTAATGACATCATATATATGCATAAGAATGGATTCTCTCATGATGATTTTTTTTTAAATAACCATATCATTACAAAAATTTTATTCATCTCTTTTTAGACATACACAAATTTTAAAATGGCCACCTATTTGCAGGAAAAAAACCAATTAAATACTCTTTTAATATAAAATTATGAAATTGGGGTTGTTTGGAAACATATTACAAATTTGGGGCAGGGAGACACCACTTTTACTGTTTCACCTTCTCTCTAAAAGTTTCTGAAGACTATTTCTCTTAGGTTTGTGAGTGATTTAGCTCTGCAGTGAAGCTCTGCCAACAATTTAGTTAATTTATTAATTATGCATATTACTTAATATGTTATATTATTGAATTATGCATATTATTTAATTAGTTTTGTAGCAAATTGTTGGGTATTAGTTTAGTTTAGTTTAGGGTTTAGGATTTAGTTGTTAAATTAAAATTATTTTACTAAGTTTACTTAGTGTTTAGGGTTTAAGGGTTAGAGATTAGGGTTTTGTGATTAGGGTTTAGTTTATGGTTTATGATATTAGGGTTTAGGGTTTAAGGGATAGTTGTTAAATTAAAATTATTTTACTGCATTTACTCTGTGATTAGGGTTTAAGGGTTAGGGTTTAGGGTTTAAGGGATAGTTGTTAAATTAAAATTATTTTACTAAATTTACTTAGTGATTAGGGTTTAAGGGTTAGGGATTAGGGTGTTGTGATTAGGGTTTAGTTTATGGTTTAGGATATTAGGGTTTAGGGTTTAAGGGTTAGTTGTTAAATTAAAATTATTTGACTAAATTTACTTAGTGATTAGGGTTTAAGGGTTAGGGATTAGGGTTTAGTTTATGGTTTAGGATATTAGGGTTTAGGGTTTAAGGGTTAGTTGTTAAATTAAAATTATTTTACTAAATTTACTTAGTGATTAGGGTTTAAAGGTTAGGGATTAGGGTTTAGTTTATGATTTAGGATATTAGGGTTTAGGGTTTAAGGGTTAGCTGTTAAATTAAAATTATTTACTAAATTTAATTAGTTCAATTTAGGGTTAAGGTTAGGGATTAGGGTTTTGTGATTAGGGTTTAGTTTATGGTTTAGGATATTAGGGTTTAGGGTTTAAGGGTTAGTTGTTAAATTAAAATTATTTTACTAAATTTAATTAGTTCAGTTTAGGGTTAAGGTTAGTGATTAGTGTTTTGTGATTAGGGTTTAGTTTATGGTTTAGGACATTAGGGTTTAGGGTTTAAAGGTTAGTTGTTAAATTAAAATTTATGTTACTAAATTTAATTAGTTCAGTTTAAGGTTAAGGTTAAGGATTAGGGTTTAGTTTTTAGGGTTTAGTTTAGGGTTTAGGATTTTAGGTGATTTTGCTACATATGGAGATGATATGATTATCCTAGGGAATTGAGGATGATTTGAGTGAGAAAGAAATGTTGAAGTAGTGACTAAAACCTAAATGATTCCCTACATAGGTAGTTGTTAGTTAATTTATGCATGATATGTAGGAAAGGTTCCTACAAGGAGTTTACTGGATATTTTCAATAACTTAAAACTACCACTGAAAGTGAGTTGTTATTCAAGAAGGATTGAGGATTTATCCATGCAAGTGTGTACTGATGCCGATTATTGTAGCTTTTTATTGTAACTATTTTCATTCCTATTTATTGCTCTTGCAAATATAAATTGTTTTGATTCTTTTACCTACACAAATAGAGCCTGCTAAGTTAAAATCAGTTGAGCAATTCTCTTAAATCTTGTCTATTGTTTAGGGTTTAGGTTTTAAATATAATTTGTAATTATTTAGGTTATTTATTTGTAATGTAATTTAATTTAAAGTTATTAAATTATTAATTATTATATTGTTTAATTTATATTAAGATAGTCATACATGGCTGATTCATCATCTTCTGCTTCTTCACATTTTGGATCCGATCATGAGGGTGAGGGAAAGGATCCGATGACCCATGTTATGCCTACCCCGTATAAGTGGGGGGTTTTGCGGAGGCATACCCAGCGAACTCAAGTTTCACAGGCTGTGTGGAATGAGAACAGATGTCGAGTGTTAAAGACGCGACGTGGTAAAGTCGCATGGGGGCCAGACTGTGACGATATACTTGACATTGTTGCGGCGATGTTAGGATAGGCTGGATTCCTACATGTCGCACGCATGCGGCATATTCAAGTATAAAATTATGAATTGAACAATTGTACACATGAATTGATCCCTAAAAATGTTTTTGTTTATAAGTGTACATAAGAATTAATTATTTTTAACTTGACTTTAGATCGATCCTACGCTTATCAGTGCTTTGGTTGAGAGGTGGAGACCAGAGACACATACATTTCACATGCCGTAGGGAGAGATGACCATCACGTTGGAAGACGTGGCTGGTATCTTAGGTTTAGGCAGTGACGATAATGTCGTCACGTCAGACGAGTGGGATTGTTCTCTCTATTTCTGGGTCAAACTGTAAATCCTCAGAACTAGCTGAACCTCGCATAAAACTTGGAGAAGTGATTAGTAACAAAAAATTCAATCACAAGATTAAAATTACTGTAAAATCCGTTTGCCAATCCTCGGCAACGGCGCCAAAAACTTGTTGCACGACTCGGCAAAACACGGCAAGTGCACCGATCGTTTCCAAGTAATAAAGATTAGGTAAGTGAGTATCGTTCTCCACAGGGATTGGGGTGATTTCACAGCAATACTAACAAATGTGATTGAAATTAAAACAGAAATACGCAGAGAAAAGTGTTGTTGATTGGATTGGTTGTTTTGAATGTAAAGACAAAAATTAAAGAAATGCAGTAAATTGATATTGAAGATTACCAATGAAAGAATAATTATGGTCAAGCACAATCCCCTCTGATTCCTCCTCTTTCACTTGACTGGTTTATTAACTTTAACGTACACACATGATAAATCTCTCCTAAATTTGTAAACCCTAGATAACTAGCGATTCAACCCTTTAATTCGATCGAGAACCCTAAGCCCTTAGCGAATCTGTCAAACTAAGCATTTAGAGAATATATCATATGGGTTCCTGTTATGATTGTTCAGAGAATAAGCCTTTCCTAGATTAGTTGATCCTAATTCCTTAGTGAATTAACCCTTTAACCTGAATTGAAAACCTAATTCCTTAATGAATTATATCAGTTTAAGCATTGAAAAGATCATATTATAAAGTCTGCATTTACGCATCCCTATCCTTAGGTGATGAACAAATGTTATTCTTAACAGGTCAGAAATTAGAACCCCAATGATCCCATTGCGAATCCTAACCCTAAGTACTTAATTGAAGTGATCAATTCCAAATAAGAATATGAAAGAAGAACAAAAAAGAATAAAACAATCAAAACATATGTATTTCAATACCAGTCAAATTACAGAGGAGTTCTCATCAGTTCATGGCCTTCCCACAATACAAGAATTAGCCTGCCATAGGCCTCAAGAACATCAAAG
>PYAF01004979.1:467783-479438 GCA_007407185.1 Glycine tomentella | reverse complement strand
TTGGATGAATAATGGATGCTTTTAAGGTATTCTCAGGTGTTTAATATTTATAGAATGATTTAGTTACAGTAATAAAGCCCAAACTGTGCCAGAATTTCGAAACCAATAATTTAAAACAGGCAACAGAATCATCCTGGCGCGATCCGCGCGCGATCCCGCGCTAACCGTGCGGGTCTTTCGAAAGTATGGCGCTGGTGGCGCGGGACTCCACGCTAACCGCGTGGAGTGTTCGAGCCAAATGGCCTGATGTTGATCTTCTGTGGCGCTGATAGCGCGGATACGGCGTGACCCGCGCGAGTTGTTCGAGTTGAATACCTTGGCTTCGTATTTATGGCGCTGGTGGCGCGGCTCTGGCACTGATGGCGCTGTGCTTTCGACCTATTCACGCTATTCGCGTGGATTCCCACGCTGATCGCGTGGGATCTTCGAGAATGAGGTCTTCTATTCTTCATCTGGCGCTATCCGCGCGGCTTCCCGCATGATCCGCGCGGGACTTGAAACCTTGTTTCCTTCTTTTCTTTGCTTTGAACTCCTCTTTTTGGCCTGAAACTACTCAAATGGTAATGAATTGAATTAAAAATGATAAATTAACAATCTTAACTACTTCTAATCTTATTTTCCTAATTATTTAAATAAAATATAACCTAAACTAGCCTAAAACTAAGATGTCTTTGCAACACATCAAACAATTCCCAGATTTGGAAGTTGTTGTCCCCAGCAGCAGAAAGAATTCAAGACTAAGCAAGAATCCATAATCAAATAGAAACCACCGGTTACAATCCTAGAATCATCATGCTATGTATGATCAAATTCACATCAAAGCTTTCATGGCACTTTCAATGCTATCAATCCATGAGAGTTACTTGAGTATTCCTCACAAAAGTTGTGTTTAATCACTCATTCACTCAAGTGTATAAGGCTATACTAACTCTCTTACTCAACAATATCACAACACTACCATAAGCTTGAAAATATTCTCAACAGTCACAAGTATGACTTGATCAAAAGGTCCTTCCGGCTTGTAACGTGGCTGGGCTAAGGGTAGGAAATTCTTTGGATATTAGCTTAATGAGAGGCTAGATCCAGTCCCTTAAGTCCACACATGCTTCTTGTTTTCTTTGTCAAAACCTGGTACTTTATTCTAATGTAAAAACAGAATAATAAACTTCTTTTTGAATTTTGGAATTTTTCTTTTTTTTTTAAAACATAATAAAACATCAGATTAACATAAACAAAATTAAAATCACTGCAGCTTCACAAATCCCAGCTGATGGACTTATTGTTATCCAACTTGGACTATGCTTATTCATTCTTGTTCTTTACCACCAATTGGATTCATTTGTGTTCTTGATACCTTGACGGATAATTCCCTGTTTTTCCACTGTTATAGACTTAATTCAACCTTTTCTAGCCTCAGGGATTTGGTCATTTGGATATAGCTCTTGATTTGGGACATTTTGAAATGAAAGGCTTAGGCTCAAATAAGGTGCAATTGGAAAATAATTGAAGGTGAGTCACTTTGCCCTAGTTTCAGAAGAAAGATTGCCTTGATCATATCAAGTCACACCTGCATCTAGAGAAACAATTCAAGTTCTAGAGTACAATGAAATCGGAGTCTCTCGGAAAGAAAACATTACCGTTGTTTGGCTCGAATCCTTACAGGTGTTCAAACTCAAGTCAATCTCAGCTGACTGCATTTCAAGAATCATTTCAACTTCACATTCATTTCACATACCAACAATCAAATTCCATTCATGCATCATGCGATTCATGCTATGTTTCATTTCATCAAGCTTTCATCTAGAAATCCTATCCATCACTGTGTCCATTTACTTTTAGTCTGAAAAATTGGATGTGCTGCTTATTTTTGAAATTTTTTTTTGAAAAGTTCTGTTAGACGTCATTTGTTTCTTGATTGTGATTTGCGAAATAATGCGTAACCATTCCCAGATTTATATGTTGTTGTCCCCAGCAACCACAAATAAGGTCACAGCGCTTTTGAAAATTTTGAGCATTATTTTGGAAAATCGTATTCAATTCAACATTGATCTAAACAGTTTTTTATTGCAAAATAAATCAAATGAAACTGTGCTATATATATATATATATATATGCAGTGATATAAAGTGTGCAGAATGTATTGGCAATGTCTGGTGCAGTATCTAAAATAAAACCAAAAACCATAACAATAAAAATAACAGAAAACAGAAAATGAAAGTGTGTCCTGATCACTCCTCTCCTCTCTCTACAATCTATGCAGCCTCTGATGTCTGAGGTGGCTCAGGAATGGATGGCTCTGTAGCTGCTAGTGTAGGTGATGTAATCTGGTACTCAGCTGGTGGAATGCCTAGATGTCTGCAGAGGGCTCCTAGCATGGTGGTCTGCTGAGCCAGCTGAGTCCTGACAAACTCCTGGAAAGCTAGATATGAAGGAGAATCTATGTAAAGTGGTGCATGCTCAGGAGTGGATGAAGAAGGTGCTGAAATTGGTGGTGGTGGTGCATCTGCCGGTGGCTGAACTGGCTGTGGCTCCTCTGGTGCTGGGAGGTCTTTGGGGGAACGGGCTACAATCTCCTCAGGTTTGAGCTTTGAAGCTCGAAGAACCTGCTCATCAGCTGCGGCTGCCATGGCGTTTAAGTAAGTCTTATGGCTCATCAGCGAGGAGATCGGGACGTCTATAGGCTCGTCATCATCTATGTGCACACCCGCATGCCGGCATAAGTGTAGAATGAGTGAGGGGTGTGCCAGCCAGGATTTGCTACTAGCATCCTGGATCATATGGAGAATGCGGTTAGAAAGGAGGTTAGAGAAGATTACCCTCACTGCGAAGGGTATAAAGCAAGATCGCCTGCTCGACGTTCACATCAGTCATATTAGTAGAAGGTATGACTGTGTGATTCACGAACTGATGCCAAAAGGCGGCATCTTCCACCAGATCGTGCTTTCACATCTTCTCTGGTATATAATCTAGGCCGGACTTGGGCTTCCAAGCTGTATAAAGCCCTGTAATGGCTCTGCGGATGGTGGTGGCCAGCTTGGGAACCTCGTCCCTATACATCTTTGTCAACGCGTCTGACTGCATCCGGAAGAAGAGCTGGAGGAAGTCACAGTTATCGAAGGGGTCATAGTGGGTGTCCAATAGACGCTCAATAGCTTTATCATCAAAAGATACCTGGACACCCCTCACCCAAGACATCCTGGTCCGATAGACGGCGTCTGGATCAACATTCGCCAAAAACTCCTTTAGTATCATGCTGGAGCTAGGCTCTGGAAAAGTGACAAGCTTCTGCCACTGGCGTCTGAGAATCACTGCTCTCACCGGGTTATCCTCTGGAAGCGTTTCCCAAAGGATCTTCTTCTCTAATATGATCTTTTTCGGCAGATACCAAGTATCAAACTTCTCTTGGCACTCTGTGGTCCGGAATCTGGCTTCATCAAAGTCTGCTACCCTGGCCCTCTTCTTTCCTCCTTCTGCAGTGGCTTTCTTTTTGCCCTTGGCTATTTGTTTTCCCTGAAAATCAGAACCAAATCCAGATATATATGCATAATTCAAGAAGCTTAATTCCCAGATTTGTTTCTTTCATAATCCAAAGTAAGCATACACACTAAACAGAAAGAATGTTGAGCACAAGGTGTTGGCTGATCACTTTAGGGACCTGCAGTGGTAATTATATGCATGTAAAAGCAAAGGGTACCATGAACAAGTATATTGCAGCAGGGATCATCAATTGGGATTCCCAGATTTAAAATATTGATCTTCCCAGAACAAAGAGCAGTTTTGAGTAATTCATGTTCAATAGCATCAGTTTAGAACAAATGTAATTATAGCACCAATATAATTTTCAAAGGATTCAAGTTTCCAGCCAATATTGTCGACAACAGGCACATTCAACTGGGTTCAATTCAGTTTATTCATAAGCAAATAGAAACAATTCCCAGATTTAACTCCTTGAGAGTCCTTACTTCATTCATGTGGTGTAGTCAAAATAAAGATGTGTACTTGAGTGACCATAATCACAGCATTTATAGTATTATGCCCCATTCATGCCAAGATGGCCATAGAACCATCATTTTCAACCTAAGCACATTGGTTACTTGCATGTTTAGCTAAGCACAGGGATTAAGCAATTTCTATTCCTAGCCTAGAATTAGCTTGGACAATTCTCAGATTTTGTGCATTTTCATACTCAACATACATTAACCATCTCATGCAGTACTGTTCTTTAGTCAGCTATGGAATTAGGCAATGTATATTGCAACTGCATAAATTCAATTTAATTCAATAGCAAAGTCTAATGTATCCACAAGCAATAAAACATTCATATCACCTTTCAAATCTTGAAAGCATTCATGCATACCAAAGTAACTATGATTATAGCCTCATCATGAAAATCAACAAAAGTTGTGGCTGTAAAATGATAGTAGAGCATACTAAAACCATGTAGCGATTGTCTTGTGAGCACTAAACTTTAAGCACATATCTAAGATCAAACCAATGCACTTAGACCTCATTCATATCATAGCATTCTATTTAATAGAGGCCTTATGCATATTGAATCAACTTTGGCCATAATTCAGTTCAATTTCTCTCTCAGGCATTTAAACAAACAGGTAATGGGCACCCAAGCGATTCACTTCGTTAAGCCTATTTTGAACCTATCAATATCCCGATTGCACAGAATCAATGACAATAAAATAAAATGCAACAACGATTAGGTTTCTATCCTAAGGTTTTCCAAAAGTTTCATCAAAAGGGGATGGGAAGATATGAAGCATTGATATTTAAATTCCTACCTCTCATGGCTATATCATAATTCATTTGAAAGCACATAAGGTTCAGAATTACCTTGTCTCTAGCCATTGTACAATTTGGTTCTCAAAATGCAGAGCAAATTAAACTCTTAAAGATAACTGAAGTGGAAACCACACGAGATAGAAAGAATGAGATAGAAAGAGAGCAATGTACTTAAGGTAGGTTTTTAAGAGGGGAAGTAGAATTGGGTAGAGGTTATTGGAGGGTTTTTAAAGAGAGAAAAATGATGAGGGAGGGAGTAATGGAGTTTTGATGGTGGCTAAGGGTCAAGCGAGGAAGAAGGAGCAGTTTTTGGAAGAGGAAAAGAGTGAGGCACGAATGAGGAGTTTTAAAATTAAAAGCGACCTCGCGCGGTTAGCGCGGCACACGGCGCGGATCGCGCCACAGTGGACTGGAAGGGCTTTTGGACTCGAATTATCCGCACGAGTGGCGCGGGGTTTCACGCGATCCGCGTGAATTGGCAATGAAAGGACCTTTTACCTCGAATGACTGGCGCTGTTTGCGCCACTGTCACGCGGTTAGCGTGAAATTACGCAGATGTAGGTCTGAGGCTCGAAAAACTCGTGCCACTGGCGCGGGATTCACGCGATTCACGTGGCTAAGTCGAGACTATGGCGCCAGTAGCGCTGTACTTGGCGCGGGTCGCGCCATTTTATGCAGATGAAGGAATTTAGCTCGAGCAGGCCACGCGGTTGGCGCCACTTGCACGCGATTAGCGTGGATGGATCGAGTGCTTGGCGCTGGTCGTGTCGATCCTGGCACGAGTCACGCCACATCTTTTGCACAACCTTTGCTTTTTATTTGGATTTTGATTTTATTGACTTAAATCAAATACTACCTAAACTAATTAAAAACATATATAATGATAGACCTAAACTAACAAAATTGGAAATAATTTAGATGCTTAATTACTAATGCATGTGCCTAAATTAACTACTAAAGAATATGCAGAAGAAGAGGACTATTGTAGAATGTTGATTGCAATGTTAAACAAAATCTAAATTATTATATACATTACCAGTAGCTCGTTTAACGTTTTAAGCTAGACGCTTGCTCTCATTTAAACTTCAGTGGCATTGAGTGGAACAGAAGCTGAATTTCTGTCCACATCACCTCCAAAATAATGTTTCAAACGATAACCATTCACCTTAAAAGATCGGTCACTATCCAAAGGTGAGATTGCCACTGTGCCATAAGGATAGACTTCTCGTACCAGGAATGGTCCAGACCAACGTGATTTCAACTTACCTGGAAAAAGTCGCAGGCGAGAGTTATATAACAACACTTGTTGGCCAGGAACAAACTCCTTTGGACGAATTTGGTTGTCATGCCACTTCTTTGTCTTTTCCTTGTAGGTTCGGGCATTCTCGTAAGCAGCTAACCTGAACTCATCTAATTCGTTCAACTGAAGCAACCGCTTTTCATTAGCTTTTGTTAGTTCAAAATTTAAAAACTTGGTTGCCCAGATAGCTTTATGTTCAAGTTCAATAGGGAGATGACAAGCCTTACCATAGACAAGTTGAAAGAGGGACATACCTATTGGAGTCTTAAATGCAGTCCTGTATGCCCATAAAGCATCATCTAGCTTCTTAGACCAATCCTTTCTTGATGTTCCAACAGTCTTCTCAAGTATGGGCTTTAATTCTCTGTTGGAAATCTCTACTTGGCCACTTGTTTGAGGATGATATGGGGTTGCTACTTTGTGCTTGACTCCATATTTGGCCAACAAGCCATCTAGTTGCTTGTTGCAGAAATGGGTTCCTCCATCACTTATGATGGCTCTTGGCACTCCAAATCTTGTGAATATGTTCTTTCTCAAGAATGAGACCACCACCTTGGCATCATTGGTGGGTAAAGCAGCTACCTCAACCCACTTGGAGACGTAATCTACAGCAACCAAGATGTATTGGTTGGAGAATGACTTAGGGAAAGGTCCCATGAAGTTTATGCCCCACACATCATACAGCTCAACCTCTTGGATGTTGTTGAGTGGCATCTCATCTCTGCGAGAAACATTTCCTGTCCTTTGATAGCTATCACACTGCATCACAAAGTTCTTAGAATCCTTGAATAATGTTGGCCAGTAATAGCCACATTGCAGCACTTTGTGTGTAGTCCTATTTGCTCCAAAATGTCCTCCATAATTAGAGGAATGACAGTGCCACAGAATATCCGGCACATCACTTTCAGCTATGCACCTACGGATAACATTGTCAGTGGATTGAATATATAAGTAAGGGTTATCCCAAAAATATCTTCTCGCATCATGCAAGAACTTCTTTCTCTGCTGCCAATTGAGTTCTTCAGGCATAATTCCAGCAGCCTTAAAGTTGGCCATATTTGCGAACCATGGACTGAGTTGTACAACTAGCACTTGCTCATCAGGGAAAGACTCATTGATTTCAACTTCCGATCCATCTTGCAAGATCTTTTCCTGAATCCTAGACAAGTGGTCTGCAACCTTGTTTTCAACTCCAGCCTTGTCTCTTATTTCTAAGTCAAATTCCTGCAACAACAACATCCAACGCAGCAAACGTGGCTTTGCATCTTGTTTACGCAGCATAAATTTTAAGGCTGCATGGTCAGTATACACAATCACTTTTGACCCTACCAAATATGATCTAAACTTATCGAGGGCATAAACAACAGCTAGCATCTCTTTTTCAGTTGTGGCATAATTTACCTGTGCCTCATTTAAGATTTTACTAGCATAGTAAATTACATGCAAGCGTTTTTCTTTCCGCTGTCCTAAAACTGCACCTACTGCATAATCACTAGCATCACACATTAATTCAAAAGGTAAACTCCAATCTGGAGCAATCAAAACAGGTGCAGTGGTGAGTTTTTGCTTTAAAGTGTTAAATGCTTCAAGACAAGAATCATCAAATGTGAACTCAATGTCTTTCTCCAGCAATTGGCTTAATGGCTTTGAGATTTTGGAGAAATCCTTGATGAATCTTCAGTAAAAACCTGCATGTCCTAAAAAGCTGCGAACACCGCTCACATTAATAGGGGGAGGTAATTTCTCAATCAATAACAACTTAGCTCTATCTACCTCTATTCCCATTTCAGATATTTTATGGCCTAGTACTATACCTTCCCTCACCATGAAATGGCATTTTTCCCAATTTAAAACCAAATTAGTTTCTTGACATCTTTTAAGAACTTTGGCTAAATTAGTTAAACATGAATTAAAGCAAGGGCCAAAAACAGAAAAGTCATCCATGAATACCTCGAGCCCTCTTTCTACCATGTCAGAGAAAATTGAAAGCATGCATCTCTGGAAGGTTGCAGGTGCATTACACAACCCAAATGGCATTCTCCTGTAAGCAAACACCCCAAATGGACATGTGAAGGCTATCTTCTCTTGGTCTTCCGGTGCCACTGGGATTTGGTTATACCCAGAGTAACCATCAAGGAAGCAATAGTAATCATGACCAGCCAAGCGTTCAAGCATTTGGTCCATGAATGGAAGCAGAAAATGATCTTTTCTAGTTGCATCGTTCAGCCTTCGGTAATCAACACACATTCTCCAGCCCGTGATGGTTCTTGAGGGAATCAAGTCATTGTTGTCATTTTGAATGACCGTCATACCTCCTTTCTTTGGAACAATTTGTACTGGGCTTACCCAAGGTGTGTCTGAGATTGGATATATCATTCCTGCATCCAAAAGCTTAACAACTTCTTTTCTTACCACTTCTTTCATTGTGGGATTTAGCCTTCTCTGTGGCTGCCTTACAGGTTTAACATCACTTTCCATTAGTATTTTATGAGTATAAAAGGAGGGATTTATACCTTTGAGGTCTGAAATAGACCAGCCTATGGCTGACTTATGCTCCTTAAGTACCTTAAGCAATTTTACCTCTTCATGCCAATCCAGCCCTCCGTTGATTATGACTGGATATGTTTCATTCTCACCTAGGAACACATATTTCAAGTGTTCAGGCAATTCCTTCAATTCTACTTTAGGTGCTCCAGTTGGGATATCACCTTCCTTCATCTCTAGTTCCTCTAGCACCGGTTCTGCTGAATTTTCTGCAGCTACATGATTGAATTCTGCAGCAGATATTGCTGCTGCACTTGCTGTCTCTGTTGCTGCATAATTTCCTGCACAGTCTGCATGTATAGCTGCCGTTTCTTCTTCTGCTGCATATTTTTCTGCATAATCTGTTGCTGTAGCAATTTTTGCTTGAACCTTAATTTTAGTTGCTTTTAAATCTGCTGTAATACCTGCACAAATAACATTATCCAACACATCTAGCCTAGAACAATCATGTTCATCAGCTGGATGTTTCATAGCATCAAATACACTAAATACAACAGACTCATCATTCAATCTTAGTTCAAGCTTTCCCTACTCTACATTTATTAAGGCTCTCGCAGTGGCTAGAAAAGACCTTCCTAACAACAAAGGAATTTCACTTTCACCCTCCATGTCTAGCACAATAAAGTCAGCAGGGAATATAAATTTGTCTACCTTTACTAGAACATCCTCAATCACCCCTGAGGGTGTTCTTAGAGATCTATCTGCTAGTTACAAGGACACTCTAGTTGGTTTAAGTTCAGATATGCCTAGGGACTTACACATAGACAATGGCATTAAATTTATACTAGCCCCTAAATCACAAAGTGCTTTCCCTACATTGATGTTTCCTATGGCTACAGGGATGTTAAAACTTCCAGGATCTTTCAATTTAGAGGGAAGTTTCCTTTGAATTATTGCACTGTACTCCTCAGTAAGTGCTATGGTTTCACAATCTTGTAGCTTATGTTTCTTAGACAGAAGTTCTTTCATAAATTTTGCATAGTGAGGCATATTAGCTAATGCCTCAGCAAATGGTATATTAATGTGTAACTTCTTAAACATGTCTAAGAACCTGGCAAATTGCTGCTTTTGCACTTGTTGCTTGGTCTGCACCGGATATGGGGGCTTCTCAAAGCGAGAAAAGTCCCACTTCTTTGGTTGTGGTGCAGAATTCTGCTCTTCAAATTTTTCTGCAGCTTTTTCTTTTGATGGTTCAGCTGCTGCAGAATTTTTCTCAGCTTCCTTCTTGCTTGCTTCAGGCCTTTCTGGTGTAGTTAATACCTTACCACTTCTAGTTGTGATGGCTTTGGCATGTTCCCTTGGGTTTACAACTGTATCACTTGGAAATTGGCCTTGTGGTCTCTTAGCCAACTGTTTTGCAAGTTGACCAATCTGGTTTTCCAAGTTTCTAATGGAAGCATCTTGGTTAGTCCTGTGAGCTCTTGTTTCAGATATAAACTCTGTTGTTGTTTTTGACAGCTGCATCACAAGCTTTTCAAGCTCAGAGGGTTTCTTATTGGGAATAGGAGGGGGCTGCAAGTAGTTGTTGGATATGTAGTCCAGACCACCTCCTTGGAATCTCCTTTGATAGTTATTTCCAGCAGAAAAATTGTTGTTCCTCTGATAGGATTGTTGCTGGTATGGTTGTTGTTGCCTTTGATCATTCCAAATGCCATTCACCTGCACAGGGTCAGCACCAAACAAGAATAGGGCAAACATTAGATTCATGCTCACCTTGACAATACTCACAGACCACATGTGGTTGGCTGGCTGAAACTTGGGCTGCAGAGACTTGAAGTCTGTCAATTTTTTCATTCAATTTAGCTAGCTGTTGGGCTAAAATTTTCTACTCTGCAAGCATGGCATCATTCTGCACAATTGTATTGGTTCTCTCTTTGGCTAAATGGTGATGCTTTCATTTTCAGTACAAGCCAAAGATCTAATCAGCTCATAGGTTTGAGCTACAGTTTTTGACTTTATTGTGCCTCCTGCTGCAACATTAACAATCATACGAGTTTCAGGAGTCATACCGTTAAAGAAAATACGTACCTGCTTACCCGCAGGCATGTCATATTGTGGGCATCTCCTGATCAATTCTTGGAATCTATTCCATGCAGCACAAAGGGATTCTCTTCCATTCTGAGTGAAATTGGTGATTTCATTCATCAACCGGTAATACTTATCCATGGAAAAGTATTTAGCAAAGAACCTTGAGACTAAGTCTTCCCAAGTTGAGATGCTATTTGATGTCTGACGGTTCAGCCATCTCAATGCATTTCCCTTAACAGCGAAAGGGAATAAGCTTAATCTCACTGCATCGTCTGAGACCCCTTGGTGTCTATAGTATCACAGATTCTGAGAAATCTGTCTATGAAATCATGTCGATCTTCAAAGTCCTCTCCTCCAAATTGATTACGTTCCATCAATGCTATCAATGAAGGATTTATATCAAAGTGATTAGCTTGTATTGGTGGCCTCACAATACTGGAGTTAGGACTTGTGAACATAGGAGCCAGAATATCCTCCATTAGTTCATCTTCCGGTCTCCGTCTTGGCTGATTAAGTTGTTCTTCAGCCATTTCTTCTTTTGACTCTAATTCAGGAAGTGAATCAAAGTCAAAGTTTTCAGCTTCTCTTCTTCTTTGTCTAGCTAGTCTCCTTTGGATTGTTCTCTCTATTTCTGGGTCAAACTATAAATCCCCAAAACTAGCTGAACCTCGCATAAAACTTGGAGAAGCGATTAGTAACAAAAAATTCAATCACAAGATTAAAATTACTATAAAATCCGTTTGCCAATCCTCGGCAACGGCGCCAAAAACTTGTTACGCGACTCGGCAAAACACGGCAAGTGCACCGATCGTTTCCAAGTAATAAAGATTAGGTAAGTGAGTATCGTTCTCCACAGGGATTGGGGTGATTTCACAGCAATACTAACGAATGTGATTGAAATTAAAACAGAAATACGCAGAGAAAAGTGTTGTTGATTGGATTGGTTGTTTTGAATGTAAAGACAGAAATTAAAGAAATGCAGTAAATTG
>PYAF01004979.1:427881-440185 GCA_007407185.1 Glycine tomentella | reverse complement strand
ATATAGGTAAAAGGAAAGGTAATATATATGTGCTTTCAATTGATCATGCATTATTCCATAGATCTTCATGTCTAATCAGCAAAGTTGATGAAACTTGGTTATGGCATAGAAGAGCAAGTCACATAAACATGCATCACATGAACAAGCTCATTAGAAAGGATTTAGTAATTGGGTTACCCAAACTCAAATTTGAGAAGGAAAAACTTTGTGATGCTTGTCAAAAGGGGAAACAAACAAAGAACTCTTTTCAAAGCAAAAACATTGTTTCCACCTCTAGACCACTTGAACTACTTCACATTGATTTGTTTGGTCCTTCAAGAACTATGAATTTAGGTGGCAACTATTATGGACTTGTAATTGTAGATGATTACTCTAGATACACTTGGACTCTGTTTTTGAAATCCAAGAGTGATGCTTTCCTTGCTTTTAGAAAAATGGCCAAGATTACTCAAAATGAGAAAGGATGTAAAATAGTTTCAATAAGAAGTGACCATGGTGGTGAATTCAAAAATGAACATTTTGAAAAATTTTGTGAAGAGAATGGAATTAACCACAATTTTTTAGCTCCAAGAACACCCCAACAAAATGGTGTTGTGGAGAGGAAAAATAGATCTCTTGAGGAAGGAGCTAGAACACTTCTTAATGAATCAAATTTACCTAAGTATTTTTGGGCTGATACTGTAAGTACTGTATGTTATACTTTGAATAGATTACTTATAAGGCCTATTTTAAAGAAAACCCCTTATGAGCTATACAAAGGTAGAAAGCTCAATATTTCTCATTTAAGAGTTTTTGGCAGCAAGTGTTTTGTACTGAACAATGGGAAAGAATCACTTGGAAAATTTGATGCTAAGGCAAATGAAGCAATTTTCCTTGGCTATTCATTACATAGCAAGGCATATAAAGTATTCAATAAAAGAACAATGTGCATTGAAGAATCTGTACATATAATTTGTGATGAAACTAATCCCTCTAAGGAGGAAAAAGAGTTGGATGGTGATGCAGATCAGCTAGAATAAGTAATTGAAATTGACAACACCTCAACCAAAATTGAAGAACCAAGAGCTGAAACAGAAGCAAGACCCACAACCCCTGTTCAAATGCCTAAAGATTGGAGAACAACAAGAGACTTATCACTTGACAACATAATAGGTGAAGTTTCAAAGGGAGTATCTACTAGATCCTCATTAAAAAAGCTATGTTGTGATATGGCATTTGTTTTACAAATTGAGCCTAAGAACATTGATCAAGCCTTGAATGATGAATATTGGATGCATGCAATGCATGAAGAGCTCAATCAGTTTAAGAGAAATGAAGTTTGGGAACTTGTTCCTAGACCTGCATCTCTTAAACCCATTGGCACAAAATGGGTTTTCAGAAATAAGCTTGATGAGAGTGGAATCATAGTCAGAAATAAAGCTAGATTGGTGGCTAAAGGCTATAACCAAGAGGACGGCATAGACTATGAAGAAACTTTTGCTTCAGTTGCAAGATTGGAAGCAATCAGGTTATTGCTTGCATATGCATGTCTCATGAATTTCAAACTTTTTCAAATAGATGTTAAAAGTGCATTTTTAAATGGATACATTAAGGAGGACATATATGTTGAACAACCTCCTGGTTTCAAAGATTTTAAACATCCAAATTATGTTTACAAACTGAAAAAAGGCACTTTGTGGTTTGAAACAAGCTCCTAAGCAATGGTATGAGAGGTTAAGCAAATTTCTGCTTGAACAATCTTTTACAAGGGGCAATGTTGATAAAACCTTGTTTATCAAAAGGCTTGGAAATGATTTCTTATTGGTTCAGATTTATGTGGATAATATTATATTTGGTTTTATTAACCACATGTTATGCAAAGATTTTTCATCAGCTATACAAAAAGAATTTGAAATGTCAATGATGGGTGAACTTACATTCTTCCTTGGACTTCAAGTAAAGCAAATGAAGAATGGAACCTTTCTTAACCAATCCAAATACTGTCTGGAAATCATCAAGAAATTTGAAATGGAGAAGAGCAAGGATGCTGCAACTCCCATGGCTACATCAACATATCTTGATTCAAATGAAAGTGAGAAGAAAGTTGATGAGTCAAAGTACAGAGGAATGATTGGATCATTGTTGTACTTGACAGCTAGCAGACCTGATATAATGCTCAGTGTTTGTTTATGTGCTAGATATCAAGCTAATCCTAAAGAATCACACCTTACTGTTGTTAAGAGAATTCTGAAATATCTCAAAGCTACACCAAGAGTTGGTCTTTGGTATCCAAAAGGTGCTTCTTTAAATATTATTGGTTATTCTGATTCTGATTTTGCAGGTTGCAAATTAGATAGGAAAAGCACAAGTGGCACTTGTCATATGCTAGGAAGCTCATTGATATCATGGCATTGCAAGAAGCAGTCATGTGTGGCATTATCCACTACAGAAGCGAAATACATTTCAGCTGGAAGTTGTTGTGCTCAAAGCTTGTGGCTTAAACAACAAATGCTTGATTATGGAGTAGAACTGAATGCTATTCCTCTGCTATGTGACAATACAAGTGCTATCAACATATCAAAGAATCCAATAATGCATTCAAGAACAAAGCATATTGAGATAAGACATCATTTCCTCAGGGATCAGGTTCAAAAAGGTAACATAAAGGTAGATTTCATTGACACCAATCATCAATTAGCTGATATTTTCACAAAGCCTCTCTCAAGCGATAGATTTTATACACTTAGAAACATGCTAGGGATCCTTGATGAAAGCAACATTAACTAGCTTGTTTTGTATATGCTTTATATGATATGTGAAAGCCTATATGTCATTAAATGCTTAAGTGTTTGTATCAATGTCAAAAAGCTGCTAAAATGCTTTGTCTTTGATGAATTCTCTGTAGTAATCGATTAAAATCATTAAAAATCAAGTCTAGAACGAAATTGATACTCATGTAATCGATTACACACTAATGGTAATCGATTATTCTTCACATTTTCAGAAATTGCCTATCTCTGGAATAATCGATTACACATCGGGATAATCGATTACATTGTTCAAAATTCCAAAATTAAAAGCTTGTCTCACTGTAATAATCGATTACGTATGAGTTGTAATCGATTACCATTCATATTTGAATTGATGCTCTCTCTGTGATAATCGATTACCACTCGGGATAATCGATTACTTATGACCCTGATACTTGCTCAATTGAAACAAGCTCTGGAATAATCGATTACTTATGAAAAGAACCGATTACAGGTTGTCTTCAACCTCTAATCAAGACTAAAATAATCGATTACTTATGAAATTAATCGATTACCACGTGTTTTAAAGGAAGCCTCATTGAACTGGAATAATCGATTATTCTTGCTATTGACTGAATTCTGACAGGTTTTGTAACTGCCCAATCAGTTTTAAAACGAACCCAATGCCATTAAACTGTCACCAACGGCTATATTTTTGAAATTATGGATGTTGAGAGTCTGAATTGTGCCTATAAATAGTGGTTTACATGTCTTAGAAAATCTGCACCTACTCTCTTCTTCTCCTTTGCAATTTTCTGCAATTTTCTGCATTTTTTTTCTTGAGCCTATTCTGTGTCTAAACCTCCATTAGAATCATGTCTGAACCCACTTCTAAAAGAATTAGGAAACCCAAGAGGAGACATGGTGAGTCCTCTTCTAATCCTCCTCAACCTCAACCCCCTGCCTCTCAGCCAGCCAATAGGTTAGATATCTGGTTCTCTTCTGAGATAGATAAGATGAACTATCTTCAGTTTAATGCTACTAAGCATGTGGCCACTCCCAAATATATTGAACTAGACTGGTTTATTAGGCAAGGATTCCAATTCCCAGCCTATTTAGAGTCTCAAAGTCTTAGGAGATTCCTAGATTTGAAGGGTACTTTCTACCCTGACTTAGTAAAAGTCTTTTACACTTGCTTGAAAGGATCAATGCAAGGTGATATGAGGTCCAAAGTGAAAGGAGTGACCATGCACATAACCCCTAAGATTTGGGAAACAGTAGTTGGGGTAGTTTGTGAGGGAGCCCGAAGATTTGATGAAGATCCTGAAGGCTATAGCAAGATGGATACATATAGGAGTATGCTTCATGATCCTCACATGAGGCTTAGGACAAGGCTTGGCACTGGTCCTATGACTGCAGAAGACAGGATGCTGCACTATTTGATCACTTACATCATCACACCTAAAGCAACCAACCATGCCCAAGCAACTGATGAGGATCTTCAGTTGGTGTATGGGCTAAAGCATCATATTCCCATGAATTGGGCTCTGATTTTTGAAGAAATCATGCTTAAGTCTAAGAGATTAGTCAATTATCCATTTCCCTACCCAGTTTTTGTATCTAGGCTGATTGATCATTTCAACATTGATGTTGAAAATGAGGTAATTGATAACACACTTTCCTACAATAGCCAAATCAAGGAGAAACACTTAACCAAAATGGGTATGAGGAAGACTCCAAATGGTTGGGTGATGGCTGCCCAAATTGGAGATGCTGCACAAGAGGAACAAGGAGAAATGGCTGTTGACTCAGAAGATGAAGAACAACCACAGCAACAACAGCCAGCCTTTACTGATTTTGAATCTCTGGTGATTCAAAAGATGGACTCCATGCTGAAGCGTCAAGAAGATTTCAAGGCTGAAACCCATGAAGCCTTGGAAGAAATTAGGGAAAGGCTTGATTCTATTGAGGCTAACATGGATGATAAAGCCTCTGCTGAATTTTAGGATTGTTAGTTTATGATTTTCTTATTTTATGTTTACTTTGTACTGTTTTTTTAAGTATGTTTTCTATACATTATATTTCCCCTTTGTACTGCCCATATGTTAATGATATTAATGGATTATGCAATTTCAGTTTAATATCCGTTGTGCCTACCTTATTTTTGACTTTTAACAAGCCAAATAGGGGGAGAATTGATTAAGGGGGAGTGGTATCAAACTCACTCTGTTTGCCCCTGTTTTTGGTTCAATTTTTTATCAAAATTTTGAATTGAATATATGCTGAAATTGAGGGGGAGTAGCTGTGTAAATTTGAACTTAATCAACTGGTTTAATGCTTAATTGAATAAATCATGTATCACATGTGCTTTAACACTTGGTTCTTGGCAAGGTATTGAAATTTTTCAGGTTTATAAAAGCTTGTTCAACAAATGGCTTTTCAAATTGATCCCCAAGTATCTGTGCTTAATCAAATTGAAGATTTGGCATGTTTAAATCCAAAAAGGGGGAGATTGTTGATTCAAGTGAAGCCAGGCATCATGAACAAGGATCAAGCTTCAAGTATTTTGTGCTTTCAACATGACTAAGGATAAAAGTTCCAAGAAAAGCTTGAAGATCAATTTGATTAATGTAAAAAGAAAGTTTATGATCTGATAATCCAATTGAGCATATCATGCATGAATCATTCATCTAGGATTGTTAGATTAAAGATCTTAGTAAAAGCATTTAAATAGAAAGGCATTTAAATTAACAAAGTTTTTGGAAAAATAAGTTCCTACTGCATTAATCGATTACAAAGGCTATGACATCGATTATTTTGTTCTCCGTGCCTTTCAGAAAACAAACAAAGAACATTGTAATCGATTACATATTGGATTAATCGATTACTCAGGCTTTTTATGAGAAATGGAACTCTCTGGCTTAATCGATTACAGAAATCGGTAATCGATTACATGCATGCTTAGGAAAACATGGTCTACTATCTTAATCGATTACACATTATGATAATCGATTACAAAGAGCATTTAGAAAATTATGACTGAGTGGATTAATTGATTACTTCACAGAATAATCGATTATATTGTTCATAGCTCAAACCCAGAACTTATTAGGAGCATTTGATTTAATTGATTACATATGCTAAATAATCGATTACTGGAGCGGGTTTAATCGATTATTTTCAATTAGAAAACTGTTATAAATAGAACCCATTATTCTGAGGGTTGTAACTTTTGAGATTTTGAATTCTGGGCAATCACAAACCTTCTTGAGCTTTCATTAGTGAATTTTCTGAGTTACTAAACATTCTTAGGCTTCACAAATTCATATGATTGTTTGATTCAAGAGAGTGAAGCATCATTGTTCATCAAAGCATAAGGAAAGGAATGCATTGAGTTAGTAATCTGTCATTCAACCTGTTGAATCATTCATGTGCATGAATTCTTGGATTATCAGGTGATATCTTTCCTTATTCTTTGAAGGTGTAAAATTGTTGTTTGAATTTTCTGTAAATATTAGTCTATTGTAAATGGGTTTCTTGCAAGGTTAGAGATAGTGTTTCTCTAAGGACAGCTGAGTAGTGTTCTCAGTGTGGATTTTGGTCTCTAAGGGTCTAATAGTGTTTTAGACTTCTAAACTTTATCTAGTGTTTTAGGCTTGTATTTGCTTGTAAGAATAATTTTTTGCAATAGTGGAACTCTACTCTAGTGTTGAGTGGAAGAACTGGATGTAGCTTCATAGTGTTTGAAGTGAACCAATATAAAAATCTGTGGCTAATCTTTCTTCACATCTATTCATCTCTTAATTGCTTTGTTTGTGAATCAATTTCATTGCACAAAAAGTTATACTCTGTTTTCTATTCTTCTTGGAAAAGGAATTTGATTGAATATTGATTCTTGGTTTTGAAACAATTTTTAAAGTGATAAAGATCCTATGGAAAAACTTTGATTTGAAATTTTAATTTACCAAGGTTCAACCAATTCACTCCCCCTCTTGGTTGTATTGAAGTATTCCATTTATTTTTCATATGTGTGTCCTGAATGCAATTATGTCTTTAGTTATTGATACACGCTTTTGTTGCATCATGCTCCTTCGATGTAATGTTGCAGTTTCAACATCCAATTTTGCAATGAAATTAAATTTCCACACCTTTAGTTTGATATTAGTAACATTGTAATTAAAACACAAACTACATGCATGGACAGTCATTAATGGTGTACCAGTATTTTGGTGACTAAATCTAATTCCAGATGCCATTTCTTAAAGTATTAATGATGAACACCTGTTGGTGACTCGAATCTGATGCACTGTCAGCATGATAGTTACCTGCACTCTGGGTACGTAAATTTTTAATGCCTCCATGTGTAACATGCAGAAGATGATCTGTGGCTTCCACATTTTGTCTTTTCCTTGTTGTGACTGATAATGAGCATTATTTATGTGTTCCTCTACAATCTTAGCAGCATTGGTTACGTGTGGTTTGAGTAGAAGTTGTTGTTGTAGCATTTAAGCTAGTGACCCTATAATGTGGAAGTCAAAAGCTGCTATTGACAGTTTTGAATGTTTTGATGGGAATTTCATTGTTTAGTTGTTGTTGTTACTGATATCAGCTAATATCCTAATATCAATTTGTTGAAGACCTGTTGTTGCTGTCAAATTAAAGACATTAGTTCTGAAACATTTCCATTATAGATAGTGGTTACTACAACAACTACAACTTATGGAAATGATGAAAAAGATGCAGAACCTTTATTTCCATGGGCAATGTGGGTCGAATTAGCAATATAATTATTACATTCTCCCAATCTCTGGCCTCTTAATATAAGTTTCCATTTTACTCTAGCATCTTTACCACTAAGATTTTGATTACAACTATTTTCTTCCATTTATCAGTTACCTGAATCAAAAAATGAGATGATATATGAGGCAGCATTAAACTACCATTAAATGAGCACATTGTAACGCCCGGCCACTTGCAAGATCAATGACTGTCCCTACATACCAACACAAGACTTTTCAGTGTGCTTTGTCCTCACTCACACACTTCCTGAGAAACTTCCCAGGAGGTCACCCATCCCAAGATTGCTCCAAGTCAAGCACACTTAACTGTGGAGTTCTTATGTTTTGGGCTACCGAAAAGTAGATGCACCTTGTTGGTATAGGTAGTACCTTTTAAATCCTTTTAAGTTATCCTCAACTGTACAGTCCCATACCTGCACAGCCTTTGGATCCCTCTCGTTCGGGTGTGTATTCGATTCATTCATGTACCCCTCCCGCTGGAAGCCTACCAGGAGCCGCTCCTTGTCCGTGCCTCACTGCACCGACGATCACTCCCCGCCATCGTCAGCGCCCGGGATGTTACATGCCCACCAGCTTCCGCCTGGTTCGTCCTCGAACCACACCGTACTGGTAGAGAGGCCTTGCTCTGATACCACTTGTAACGCCCGACCACTTGCAGGATCAACGACTGTCCCTACATACCAACACAAGACTTTTCAGTGTGCTTTGTCCTCAGTAATCCCACCAAGAAATCCATGGAAATGCTGTCCCATTTCCACTCAGGGATCTCCAAAGGCTGAAGCAGACCAAACGGTCTCTGATGCTCAATCTTCACCTTCTGACACACCATGCACTTAGCCACATACTCGGCTATGTCTCTCTTCATTCCTGGCCACCAGAAATTCGTCTTCAGATCATAATACATCTTGATGGTTCCTGGATGAATGTTGAACTGGCCCTTATGTGCCTCAGACAGGACGACATCTCTCAGCTTGCCCTTAGACACCACAATACGATCTTGGTACCTCACCAAGTCGTTATCTTCCCTAGAAACACCCTGTTTGCCAATCATGGCCCTCACGGCATCATCCTGCTGCTGAGCTTCTCGGATCCTCCTAATCAGTTCATTATCTACCTTGGTCTTGCTCAACTCAAGACCCTGAGCACCTTCTGTCACTGTTAGGTGCATGTCTCTGAATTGCTTTATCAGCTTGCAATCAGAGATCATCAAGCATGCAACAGTCACATTCTTCCTGCTCAAAGCATCAGCAACCACATTGGCCTTGCCTGGATGGTATCTCAGCTCAAAATCATAATCCTTCAGGAACTCCATCTAACGCCTCTGTCTCATGTTCAACTCTTTCTGATCAAAGAGGTATCTGAGACTCTTGTGGTCACTGAACACTATCAACTTGGCACCATACAGATAGTGCCTCCATATCTTCAGAGCAAACACCACAGCTGCCAACTCCAGATCATGAGTAGGATACGACTCTTCATGAGGTTTCAGTTGTCTGGAAGCATAGGCAACCACCTTCTGATCCTGCATCAGCACACACCCAAGTCCCCGCTTGGATGCATCACAAAATACCTCAAAGACTCCCTCAGGGTCAGGAAGAGTCAGCACTGGAGCTGTGGTCAACCGCTCCTTCAGCTCCTGGAAACACTGCTAGCACTCATGGGTCCAGACAAATGGAACCCCCTTTCGTGTGAGTCGAGTCAGGGGTACCACCAACTGAGAAAACCCCTGGATGAACCTCCTATAGTAGCCAGCCAATCCTAGGAAGCTACGGATCTTAGACACGTCCTTGGGCCTCTCCCAGGACATCACTGCCTCTATCTTGCTGGGATCCACAGATACACCAGCTGCTGAGATCACATGGCCAAGAAACTTCACCTCTGTCAACCAGAACTCACACTTGGCCAACTTAGCATACAGCTGCTTGTCCCTCAAGATCTGAAGGACTATCCTAAGATGCTCAGCATGCTCTGTCTCCGTCTTGGAGTAAATCAGTATGTCATCAATGAACACCACCACAAACTGATCCAAGAAAGGTCTGAATACCCTGTTCATATAGTCCATGAACACTGCCGGGGCATTTGTCAGACCAAACGGAATGACCTGATACTCAAAGTGACCATACCTAGACCGGAAGGCTGTCTTAGGTATGTCTGTAGGCTTGATCCGAATCTGGTGATATCCAGATCTCAGGTCTATCTTGGAGAACACTCTGGCTCCTCTCAACTGATCAAACAAATCATCAATACGAGACAGAGGATACTTGTTATTCACAGTAACCTTGTTCAGCTGCCTGTAATCTACACATAATCTCATATTGCCTCCTTCTTCTTTATAAAGATCACCAGTGCTCCCCAAGGCGAAACACTCGGTCTGATGAACTGCTTGGACAGCAGGTCCTCCAACTGCACCTTCAGCTCCCTCAACTCCAGAGGAGCCATGCGATAAGGTGCCACTGATATTGGTCCCACACCAGGAACCAAGTCAATGGAGAACTCTATCTCTCTTTCTGGTGGTAGCTGAGTTATCTCCTCTGGAAACACATCCACAAACTCATTCACCACCGGTATCTTAGACAGGTCAACACCTGGCTTATCTTCTGTCACACCCAAGAAGATATAGCCCTGAGCTCCTTCTCTGATTGCCTTGCGAGCTTGCAAGACTGATAAGAATGCGAAGGAACTCGAACCTGCCTCATCAGAAGGAACAACGACCCTCTTCTGACAATAGTCTAGCATCACACCATATCTGGTCATCCAATCCATACCCAGAATCATCTCAAGGGTAGGCATTGCTAGACAGAACAGATCAATCACATAGGCTCTGCCCTCATATATAAACTGCACGTCCTTGTAGCACGTGCTCAACTGACATCTCTCTCTAGATGCCGTGATGACTTCCATCAGAGGGGCAAAACTGGACTTAGGCAATTTGAGCCTATCAACAACCACATCCTGTATAAAGGAATGTGTGGCTCCAGAATCAAACAGTACTCTGACATCACAGTCATCAATAAGAACTGTACCTCTGATAAGATTCGGAGCTCTAGCTGCCTCTCTGGCGTCCACTGTGTACACCCGTCCTGCTGTGGGTGCCATCATCTCCACTGGAGCATCCTGTGCCCGTCTCTCTGTCTGAGGGCACTCTCTGGATATGTGGCCTGTCTTGCCACATCTGAAACAAATGATCTGGCCTGAGGAACATACTCCCAGGTGCTCCTTCCCACAGGCTGGACACTTCGGGATAGGTTTTCCCCGATCTGGACCCCTCTTGAATCTACCAGAGGGTGCAGAGACTCTCATCATCTTGCCCTTGCCCTTACCGGGTGGGCCGGAACCACTGGGCCTTCTCCCCTCCTGTCTGACTGAGGGAGTAGGATGTCCACTTCTCTGTCTCTGCAGGATACCCTCCACCTGGCGACTCTGCCTCACCAGGGTATCCATGTCACGTGACCCATTGCCGGCCACCAACACCTGAATGTCATCTCTAAGTCCCCTCACGAACTTAGCTGCTAGGATGTTTGCTTCAGGTAAAGGTCTCTTGTAGTGAGCATACTGGGCCAGCTCATTAAACTGGGCCAAATACTCGTCCACCGTCAAAGTCCCCTGGACGAGACCATCAAACTCCGCCTGCTTTTGCTCCCGGGCGTCTTTGGGAAAATACTTGTCCAAGAAACAGGCCTCGAACAATCGCTAGGTGATTACCTCTCCCCGGCCTCTCAGAAGTTGTACTGTGGTCTTCCACCACTCATGGGCGTCACCCTGGAGCATATAGGTTGCATATAGCAACCTTTGGTGATCGGGGCACTCCATCACCTCGAAGATCTTCTCCAGGGCCTGCAACCACCTTGCTGCAGCCACTGGATCATAGCCCCCTGAGAACACTGGAGGGTCATACTTCCTGAAGGTGATCAGCATCTTCCCTCTGGCTGCTACATCACTGTCAGCCTCGAGCTGGGACATCTGGTCCCCTCTCTAGTGACCTCCACCAGTCTGTTGGCGACTACCCTCGCCATCAAGAGTAGGAGGTGTGGAGGATACTCTATCATCCCTCCTGAGGTTCTTCACCTCCTCTAACAGGTCCTGGTTGGCCTTCATCAAGGCCTCATTCACCTCTCGGGTGGCAGCCATCTCTCACTGCATCTCCCCTTAAGCCTGTCTACTAGCAGCCATCTCTTGCTGCATATCTGCCTGAATCTGTTGCATGGCGGCTAGTGCAGCTGCAACTGGATCAGTCTGGGGACCAGTCTGAGCACTGGTTGCCCCACTGGTGCCTCTAGGTCTCACCATGGCACTACACATGTACATCACACAGTGAGTTGATCAGGCCCACAGTTAATGTACCACCATGCAATGCTCATGTCAAACAACCACAGACAAGCACCAAATCCAATTCCATACATAATGTTTTAATCAAGAACCTGCTCTGATACCATTAAATGTAACACCCCGTAGGCCTCCGGTGCGTTAACATTAATAATATTAGATTAGCGCTTAAAGCATCAAAATAAAATTTCAGCGGAAGCACAGAATCGCCTTTCTTGACACATTATGTATGGAAAGAGAACATATCATAAACAATACACACATAAGAACCAATATCATACCCCTGCTGATCCAGTTTTCTCATAACATACATCAGTAAGACAGATAACTAATACTTAGGCAGATAAACATATACATCACAATATACTCAGGAGGAAAGTCTCATATCATATCATAGTTCTGTACATATATACATCAGTTTCAACACCACACAGTGGTGATACAAAAGAATAA
>PYAF01004979.1:393039-427781 GCA_007407185.1 Glycine tomentella | reverse complement strand
CACAGACCATCCAAGGTCCCTCAAGGCCATAAGCCAAGCCTCTGAGTCATCCAGACTCAATGCACATTCATACATGGCATAGCTTTCCTCAGCCTTAAACTCAATTATCACTAGTACGGACTGAGTTCCACTCAAAGTCTCGTTCAAATAGCCACTCGGGCTCAGCACAACACAATCAAGGCTCTAGCCTATCGGAGAATCATCAACAAGTGACTCTACACAAGTCACACAGGCATATACAGAGCCAAGATTCAAAGTCGTCAAAATCAAAAACTGAAAGCTAATCCTTCATCACTACTATGCCCTGAGCAAGTTTCTCTACAGGACCCTGGGCTAATTTTATCCCCAGCTCAGTGTGGGTCACAATACTCAGAAAACCCCAAATTCACAGATAACCAGAGAAACTTGAGTTTCTTACCTCAGTGGCGATCAGAAAGGCTGAAGGACAGCTTCCACAAGCTCTGATGTCCGTCACTCACCTTGAATCCTCGCCAAACCATCGCTTCTGAGGTTTTCCTCTGAGATTCCAAATCTCACTCACAAGGGGTTTTTAGAAGAAAAGGATGAAGGATTATAGCTTCCTTAGAGTTTCTCTCAAGTTCCTCAGCTAAAAACAAGTGTTTAGGCTAGTATATAAGGTCCCAGAAAGCTTGGAACTACCATTAATGGAGGTTCAGGTCGTCGGGAAGAAGAAACCATGCCTCTGGGGCCAAAATTTCGTAAAATGACCTTTAAATACAGGGTCTGCCGATCCCGCGCTAATCGCGCCATATATGGCGTTATTCGCGCCAAATTATCGCAACAAAAAGTTTCCTGGGCACTTATGGCGCTAATCGCGCCATTACGGCGCTAACCGCACCAACTGGCCGCGTCTATGGCGCTAATCGCGCCAAAATGACGCTATTCGCGCCATAAGGCCGCAAGAAATGGCCTTCTGGTGCAATTTCACGCTACTGGCGCCATATCCCACGCTACTGGCGCCGCATCCCACGTTAACCGCGCCGTTCCCACGCTATCAGCGCCATGCTACAGTACAACTACAGTAAAATATTATTATTTTATTTATTTAATTTTTTTTTAACCAAGGTTATTATACACATTATGAAGGAAGATACAATGGGTTTCTCCTTCTTATGTAATAGTAACTCACCAAGTGTGGTAAGTTATACAAAAGAAACTTGCTACACAAATTATTTTAATATAAGCATGGCCTTTCTGTACCAATACCCAACTGGAAATAAATCAGCTTTGACAATGGCGGATGGATGGGAATTAGTGGACCATGCTTCTAAATTTCATTAAGAGGTTGGATATTTGGCTCAGGTATCATGATTGACAGCTACCTCTTCGTTGAGGGCAGTTGATTAGAAAAGTTGGAGGCTATTTTGAATAATTTATTCATAAATATTATAAATATCATACTTAATTTACTCATTGCTGATAGCTTTCATTTTGTCACTTATAATTAATGGGACATAATAGTCAAGTAGCCTTGTAGATAGCTTTTATCCACTTTGTAGTAGAATCTGCAGGTATACTTGGGTTGCTGGTACGTATTTTTTCTTGTATCCTCCCATGTCCTTATATCCAATTTTGTTACTAAATTGTAATGTTTTGTGATGAATCTTTTGTCCTAACATATTTTTGTATTTATCTTTAGCACACCAATAGATGATTTAATACCTGGATGAAAAATATAGTATAACTACACCAAAAAAATCGTTGTTGTGTTAACCAAACACAATTTTCCTATTGCATCTTGCAAGCCAAACACTATAATTGGATTTTTCTATTTATATATTGAAAAAAGGCATCTTACACACATTTATCTAATGCCAAGGTATTAATGAGGTGGTTTTAGTACTAAATGCGTTGTTGTCTTAGAATGACACCAGAAATGAAATAACCTATTTGCTTTTTGATAGAATTCAATTCATGGATTTTTTATGTATCATTGCAAAAACAAATGTACTATTTACAAATTTAACCATTGCATACACATAACAAAAGATGTATATATTGGGAATTTGTGCATACAACTAACAAAAGCTGAAGTTTACAAACCACTACATTTAAAATTAGCTCAAAAAATATGGATACAATTTGTCCCACAGTGCTAAAGACAATATCCACATTTGTCACCTTTGTTTTTGGCAATATATTACAAAACAGGTGTCTAACAAAACAGTTAAATAGTGATTTACCATCACTCTGTGTTGATATGTTTGGTCAACCTAGTATATGATAGTTGAATTTGTGATAAATCTTCAAATGGTATGTCTTCCAATTGACTATCAGTGATGCCCAAATTTCTTTTGGCTGGTGTTATGGAGGAAATTGAATTTGGATCAAACTCAGCAGTGGCTGAGAAGCATTGTTGCAGCAAATATAATTTGAAGAAATAAATTAGTCACACACACTCTTGGATACACTTATGTATCAATAATTTACAATCTTCCCCTCAACTTAAGCAGTTAACACTTCATCACTTACACTATTAAGACCATCATGATTCAGAGACACTGACAAAATAGATGGAGCAGCTTCATCCTTAATATAAATAAGGTTTGGATTAGTTTATATACTTTCATAATTGTTAACCATGTATTGAGTTACAAACGTTACCTCTTGGCGAACGATTGGTAGCTTGGCCAGCAAAGAGCTAATTAATGTCTCATCCTCAGATATTTGAGAAATCGAATGTCGTGTATTTCCAGGTATGACTTTAAATTTGAAGGCCAATTTTTTCCCAATACACAATCAAGAGCTTCTGGTATATCTCTTGGATCAAATTCTCCTTCCTATGTAATTGCAATTATGATATTATTAACATGACAATTACAATTTGATGTGTTTAAAAGCAATAGTCACATAATGTGTCATCAAACATAGCACGGTTCA
This sequence comes from Glycine tomentella, assembly GCA_007407185.1. Classification (NCBI taxonomy): domain Eukaryota; kingdom Viridiplantae; phylum Streptophyta; class Magnoliopsida; order Fabales; family Fabaceae; genus Glycine; species Glycine tomentella. The sequence continues at coordinate 424,880 of PYAF01004979.1, read as the reverse complement.
CCTCAGCAATCATTTTCTACTTGATATCAGCTGCAGTCTCGTTAATGAGGGCAAGACATTCATGATCCCACAATGTAAAATTTGCATATTCATGTGGTTTTGATACTTTAACCTCAACACGAAACCTATGATTAATATGTATCAAATGGTTATCAACACACATCAACTTCTCGTAATTGAAAGTACACATCATATAAGTTAAACTGACCTTGGTTGTGCGTTTCCACTTTGATTGCCACAGCCAACACAAACAAAAGGTTTAGACTCTGCATCAACTTTTTTGTTGCATTTGGGACAGGCATCATAAATCCAACCATTAGCTACCAACAATTTAGTTATAGTAGCAGCTGTCACACACATAAAATCTTGCAGCAATAGTAGGTGATCATATTATCCTTGAATATAGTTGATGACTGCAAAACTGAAAGGAAAAGAATGTAGCAAAGTTAATTCAAACCATTTTCACTTGGGTAAGTTGATCTAAATATTTGACTTGTGCATTATGAAGAAACCGATCCCCAATAGAATACACTGAAGAACTCGAAATCTGACTTCCAAGTTGGGTACGTGTTTTCATGGTTGCTTGACTTGGATCCATTCTGAAATAAAGACACATAACAATATCAAAATAGTATAATACATAACACTAAATGATTTAAGACATTTATAATATATAAATAAAAAAAACAACCAACCGATCCTTGAAATACACAATCTCCTTAATATCTGTATTCATAAATATGTCACTCCCATACATTGAATTCTGTATAGCTATAGGATAATTGTCTGTGAACAAACCATAGCTATATAAGGATGCTAACAACAATATAATTAATAAAGTTTAAGTGCATACTACAATTAACATAATAACGACAAACCTCTAGCTTCCTTAATTTTAGCCATACTCAATAGTAATACCACAGGCCCTGTATCATGTCTATCAAAATAGTCTTTAAACTTGATAGCAAGTGCTTCCCACAAAGTACAATTGATTGCACTACCACTGTTCAATAATAGAAATGAATAATTCGTTAAAAGGTATACAGTTTTTTATAACACCAAGAATACAATACATAAAATAATGAGAGAGATAATAAATACCATTAATCTTTAAGTGTAAAAACAACTTTTTTTGGTTTCCCATCAAGATTCCACTAACCAATGTCAACAACCTCACCAATAACATCTTCAACATAAATTCAACATATAAGCACAATTAAACAAAGTAATTTATTTTTAATGAATCAACTTTGTCCCACATGCAAAGGTTGTACCTATTAGATAATCAGGTGACACAGAGCCATTTACAATGGCATCAAACATTGTGAAAGTGTACATTTGATCAGGAATGTCAGGTATTTCATGGGGTGTTATTTTAGTTGCTTTGACAAAGTTTATTTTGAAAGGATGGTGGGTAGCCATGTACTGACCAGAATTTTTGTCTACCTCGAAGTTTTAGATTACATAAGTGTCACCTATTTGGAAATTTACATTAAATAGTTGTTGATCAACATTCTTGATTTGAGCAACAATTTTATCACCGTAGAGAAACAACATTAAAACCAAACTTCAATTTAGTACTTCAAATTTTGTTTATGCTAAATAGTGTTATTGTTACATTCTCAATAACTTAATTTGACATCCATGTCCATCAATTTAAGCTCAATGGTAGACTTAGGTGATTTGTGCATGGTCCACATGTTCATAAGTCGAACAACAAGCTTCCATGTTTCCTTGCTATCATTAATTTCAGCTATAGCATTCAATCTACGAAATAGTGCTAACTAAATACACAAATGGAAGTTATATATAATGATCCAAATGGATGTAACTATCTGGTATTACATGAATTCAAAACTTACCAGTAGCCATTACTATTTGTTCGATCACTACAAACAAAGAGGTTTGTAAAATGTCAGAAATGTCTACAATTGGACATCATACATAACATAAATAGCTTCACAAATGTTTAATTGTTGATACACCACAAACTCAAGTGGTTTTTAGATACAGGTTCACAAATGTCTACAAAGGAATAGGTTTTAAAAAAACGAAAATGGCACAAGTAACAAAAAAGTTTTTATAAATGTTTCACATGATGATAACCAATTTTTAACAGTACTACCACATAATGTAGTACCACATGAAACCTGCAGTTGTAAGGTAGCACATGATGTACTAAGCTTAGTAAAAGATTACAAAATGACTTAATATGCATTAGAAATTAAAAGGAATGTGTTTACCAAGGACACAAGAGAAAAACAAGCTACAGAGTTACCACAAGCAAAGCCAAAAACTAAAGTAGCTGCTACGAAGATGAACCCGAGAGATGGAGCTGTTGGTATTAACCTAGGAGATACAAAAGCTAAACAACCAAAATTAAACAACATAGCAGAAGAAAGCTTTGTAAAAGATTTTCAAAATGACTTAAAATGCATTAGAAATTAAAAGGAACGTGTTTACCAAGGACATAGGAGAAAAGCAAGCTATAAGAGTTACCACAAGCAAAGATGAAATCCGAAAATGGTGCTTTTGTTACTAATGTTACTAACGTAGCAAAAGAATAATGAAAATGTAAAATGAAAAGGATGTTGGTTGTGTTACATGAGATAACAGGTTATCCTTCATAGATCGGCGACGTCACATCATACACAAAGCAGGTAGCAGAGGCTATTTTTCAAAGCCAAAGTAGGTCACGTGTGGTGAAAATTTTGGAACAGTGGCCATTGTGCCACTGCTTTTTAAAAAAACTCCATAACTGCCACGGCCAGCTAACTTTTTGCCTAAATGCCACATTACCAATTTCGCTGGTAGTATTGGCGAACTATGTATGCTGAGTTGGCGCCCTCCCAGTTGCCGCGCAGAAAAGCAAGACACGTGGCGCGCTCCCATTAAGTCGCAAGATGTAGAAGCGGATTAGGTGTAATTCGCTTGGGCCTGTAGCGAATTACACCTCCTTAACATTTAACCATTATTATTTTCCTTGAGTTTAAAGGGTGTTACTTTGAGATATTGGTTGAATAAAATGCTAGGGGCTAAGGAGTCCGGACAGTACACGCAAAATAAAATTTGAGTTCGCGAATTATACGGATTACAAATTACTTGTAGCAATGCGTTCAATTTTATATATTTTTAATGACTTTTATGTCTCTTATATGATAAATATTTTTATTAAACACCCCACCAGAATGAAGTATTGTTAATTATTTAATTTCCTTAATACTAAGCTGTTAAAAAGAAAATCCTTAATACTAATATCATTAGACCATTAATTACAACTTTTAATTAATGTAAGCTAATAATGGTATTCTAACACTTTGATTGAGACCAAAAAATCAAATATGGTAAAATTAATAAGTAACATTACGTTTTTAATGAATTTTTACGGTATGTTTTTATTGTAAAATTTATTACTGACTTTATCATTTTTATAACATTGTTTGTTTGTTTTTATATGTGAGAATCAAGATAGTTAGAAAATTTATTATAATTTACGTATTTTATTTAATAAATTTAGTTAGACTTCTTTAAAAAATATTTTTTATAAGACATATATTAGTATAAAATATTACTTGTTTTTTCTTATAAAAAAGGATAAGAGATAGTATTTTTCTTCTGAAAGTATCTTTAATTAATTAATAAATTTTTTAGACAAAAAAAAATAAATGTTGAAGTAAATTTTGTATCTTTTTTAAGAAGTTAGAGAAGATGAATAACGATTAAATGGGAAGCAATAAAGGAAAAATAAAAAGAATTAATTTTAAAAAATAAGAATAATTTTGATAAAGTGGTGAAACAAGTGGGAAATGAAATTTTAAAAATGGAGAAAATTGAAAAGTAACAAATCATTAAAAAAACATGTGCAAAATTGAACTCATTTTTACGAAAATTAAACTAACAAAATTACTTTTAAAAGAACATGTAAAAAATAAAATATCCCTTTTAATTTGCTTTGCCCCACAGTGGTTTAATACCAAGGTGACACGTGTCAAATTCCACGTTTTTCGCATTTCAGCCCAGCGAATTAGGACTGGTCGTCACATTCCTGCAGCGTCGTTGACTGGGTCTGACACACGTAATTTGCTACAGTGTCTAGCGAATTATGTGGCCTATAAGGAGTCACCAACTCAGCATATGTAATTTGCCATTGCTGCCAGCGAATATGGTGTTGTGGCATTTCTGGCCGTGGCAGTTAGGGAATATTTTAAAAAAACAGTAGCACAATGGCCACTGTTCCGCAAATTTCCTTACTTATAGGATTGGCGCTTCTTTTTTTATATAACAAAAAAAGGTGTGTGAAGTTGAGAAAGACAATTTTTTAATTTTGATATTTAAGGAGAGAAAAAATCTAAATGGTGGGTGAAAGTTTCCCAACTGAGGTATGGAGTGGTGGGTGCAGTTTCTGAAGGTTATAGTAACTTGACATGTGTATAACGAAGCTGAAACTGGCCACTAACGCGACAACGGTCAAACGAAGATGAGAATGTCCACTAACGCGACACCTGTCCAAAAAAATGTTATTTTACTATGGTATAGATTTTCACAGTGATCATGCAATTTTCTTTTTACCCACAAAAATTAAATATATAAAAATTATAACAATTCATACATATTATTTAATCAATTAACCTAAATTTTTTTAATTACCTAAGCTTTATGTTTTCTTTATTATGTAAAAATGAAAAATCAATATAAAAAGTTATAATAATTCACACACATTCAACTTAAACATGTTTATTAATTAATTATAATATTAATCTCTTTAAAAAGTAATTAAAGTGACACTTAATTTAAATTTTTTTATTTTTAAAGAAAATAGAAAATAAGAGTAAAAATATGTTTGTTTAAAATTTAAAAATATTTTTTCTAAAAATATTTTCAAAAGCAATCCCAAAAATAAAAATAACAAATCATTTTCAATCTTTTATGAAAAAATGAAAATACAGTAACACTTTAGGATACTTTCTTTTTTATATATATTCTTTAAATGTTGAAAATTTGACAATAAAAATTATTTTTTTAAAAAAAATAGACACTCGATCCAAGTATATCCTAATATTTTTCTCATATCCAAATTCAAAATTCAAGCCAACTCAATGTACTTAATGAATTATTTATTTGATATTAATTTTTTTACAGCATTTATTTGATAGTAATAAATTCTACCATTTCTTTTTGTGAAAACGTTGATCCACGTATTGAAAATAATATATTAGTATATAGAAGAACCGTCAATTCCTTCCACAAGTCGAACATAAATTAAGACTTCTAACCATGAGTTATGTTTTCATTTTTTTCATTTCTCTCTTCACACATGCATCTGGTTTCTCTTTCTGTCTCTCTCTTAGTCAGACACATCCATCACTCTGCATGTCTTGTATCTATAAATTAAATTCCTTACATCATGCCTTGCCACATTGATTCACTCTAAGAGCTGAGACAAGAAGTCCCTTCCCTTCTCCTTCTTCTCCAAAGGCAAAGGTCTTTGAGATGGAAGTCTTAAACCCAATTAAAGGCAAGACCTACAAGCTCCCAGTTGGATACAGATTTGATCCAAGTGATGAAATTCTTGCTGGTTACTACCTTAGGAAGAGGATCATGGCCCAACCACTCCCTAATGACCTCATTCAAGACTGTGATGTTTACCAAACAGTGCCTTGGGAGCTGCCAGGAGGTTGGTCTAGAACACGAACACAAATCCTCTCTTTCCATTTGTTTTCAATTTTTTTTTAACCATCTGACTTTCTAGTGAGGCCCAAATGTATACCTATTCAAATTTCCATCTTTTAGGTCAGTTACAAAACTAATCACCAGTTTCAAGTTTGGTCACACTTAAACTTTTGTTTTCTTCATTAAAATTTGTTCTACAGGGATCGAACTAGGCCTTTCGTAAAAGTTTGATGTGTGTTGTCGGCTGGATTATTGTTTTTTTATTGTTCTTTTGTCAGTGAACAATGTGTCTTCTCTTAAAAAAAAAAAAAAAAAATCCAATTTTTCCATGCCCCATGAATGAACAAACCAGTTGGATTAAAATGGTGTTTTGATTGAGTTAAATCTGTTTGTTTTCCTAATTGTGTTTTATTTTTAGGTGGTAATAAGTATTTGAATTGGCAGAGGTTTTTCTTCCATGATTTGAGGACCCGTGTGTTCGATAACCTTAACAAGAGAGAAGCCGGGAACGGTCAATGGAGAACAATAGAGGAAGCTCAAGATGTTGAGCTCTCTAACGATCAGGTTGTGGCAAAAAGGAACGTTTTGGCTTTCTGGGAGGCCAAGGGCAATGGTTTTGCCAAATCTAATTGGCTGATGCACGAATTTCGCCTTGTGTCGAAATCACATCCTTCCATGGTAAACAATAGAACAGTGTCCACTGTCATTGTTACTAAAAATTATAAACATACATTCACTCCTTTTATCATCTAATTTTTACTTCTTGTCTTTCTCTACCTAAAGGGGAAAACATTTATAATGACACTTACCATGACTCTAATTAAAATTGAGCACATTTTAAGTAATGCATTTTATTCCACTTAAGCTTATGAGTTGCATTTGGTTTTTGAGTCTTGTGTGTGAGTATCTAATGACTGAATTTTGAACTCTAATCTAGGTGTCTGCTGTGGCTGTGTACCGCATATTCGAGACGAAGAAGGAGGGAAGAAAGGGAAAGAAGGAAAAAGGGTCTGAAGGGGAGACCTCTAGCAGCAGCAGCAGTGAGGAAGAAGTTATGGATGAGATACCCATTGTCATTGATTTCACAAAGGAGAGTAGCACTGGGACTGGTCCTCCCTCTCCTGCTACCAGTGAAACTTCCTAATTAGTTAGATTACAAGTTGCTCAAAACCTTCAATAGTGTAAGATATCAGTTGTGAAGCCCCATAGGAACCAAACTACTGTTATGATTATCCTTCCATTTAATTACTGTTTTGATCTCATGAATTTATAATTTGTGTTTTTTTTTAGTTCCTAAAAATACTTTTTTTAGAATCGGAATGTTGACAAATTATTTTTTAAATCTCTAATATAATAAATTGATAATTCATGTCAATTTTAACGCTTTGTGATGGTTTTTTTAGTAATTTATGACAGTTTTAAAATAAAAATTCAAAATGAATCTGCATTATGACTTAATTTGAAAAATCAATCCATTTTCTTGTTAAACTAGTTTAACAAATTTTAAAATAAGTATAAAAAATGGTATTTGATACCAAAACTAGTTTTAAACAAGTTTAATTATTTAGTCTCTGAATTTGGAATTATGCTTCTTTTAGTTCTAAAATTTAATTTTATTTGTTCTTGATTTTTGAAAAAATGTTTTGTTTAGTCTCTAGTATAATAAATTGATACTTTGTTCTAGACTTTATTTTCATAAATTAGTTTTTTAAACATTTGAATTTGTATTTTAAAATTGTCATAGTGCTAAAAAATTGTCATGCTAAAAATCATCATAAAGTATTAATTTATTGTGTCAAGAACTAAAAAAAACCAATATCAAAATTCAGAGACTAAAAAATATATTTCCAAATTTAGAGACTAAAGCAATAATTAAGCCTTATTCTCCTTTGGTGTGTGCCTGATTGTGTGTATATGGAAGTTTGTTTTGTGTATGGCTCATAAATTTACTAATAAGAAGCAACTGTTTATTATTCATATATTAATTGGTAATACTCTTCACTAACGTGCTTTATTTTATGGAAAAAAAATACTTATTTAGTACTTGATATAAATTTTATTTTCCTAAAGACTCATTCATTTTTATCTTTGTAATTCTTTTTAGTCCCTATTGTTAATTTTTTTTACCTTTTAATCCTTATCATTTTGTGATGATCAGGACAAAAAAGAATACAAAAGTGTTTGTACATGGACTGAAAATGGATGATTTTAAGTAGAGGACTAAAAAATAAAATTTGTTTAACTATAGGGATCAAATGAGTATTTTTCCCTTCTTTTTTTTTTTGTAATGTCAAATTGAGAATAGTTATCATGAGGGGGAAATGAAAATCCCGATTCCGAATAACGTTGACTGTTGCTTATAATTATCAAAAGGGAAATGATTTTTTTGAGACAAAAATACGATTCAAAGTATGGTAACAATAATCCAAAGAATACACACAAAAGGGGGGGCATCCAAAGAAAGTAGAGAAGAGGTTCTTTATTATCTAATCATAAACTTTATGAAAAAATAAGCGATACCCTATGGCTATAAGCATACAAGCCTCGCAACAAGGATGGTAGTGCCTAAGTTTTTGAGGCGCATCCTTCTTTCCATAGAACTCAAAACTCCATTTATGAAATTCTTCCTTTCACGTTAAGGAGCAAAAGATTATTATTCTTCTTGGTGAAAGTGAGGATATAAAGAAAATAGATATTTGAACATCTTCGAGTACATATGGTTCAAGGAATAAAACTAGATTTTTATTGTGAAATCTATATATCAAATGTGTCTTTTTGACAATAAACTTTTCTTCTAATAAGAAGCAAGGCAAAGCGGATTTTGTTTTAATAGTTTACTCAAAAGGCGTGTTAGTTATAATGATTGATAGCCACTTTAGCCCTCTAAAATTTAATAAATAAATAAAAAAAAAACTATGGGTGTATGTTAATCTCTGGCCTATAATTTTTTCCTTGATACATTGTCATTAAAAAAATATTCGACTATGATAAGAATAATTGAATTATAAAACTTGGCGTTGGTCGAGTTAATGTAGCGAACAAGACACAAAAGGGAAAACTTGGTGTTGGTCAAGTAGGTGAAGGGGCGAAGGCACAAAATATTCTTATAAGATTCTCCCGCAAGCTTAGATAATGCAACCCCTCGCATTGAGAATAAGATTCTTGTCAATAATGCCCACGCTGTTGACGATTTATAAAATTATTTTTGAGGTTGTCGAAACCATCAATTACAAGAACAATCGTACTAATATAGATCTATACACTTGCTACCAAAATATATAGAAACACACATAATTAGATATGGGAATATTACAAATAGATCGAAACCCGGAAATCTCATCACCTTCTTTCAAATTGAATCCCATTCCCCCTACAAAGTGGTGCTGGACCGCATTAGCTTTTTTGTTCTTATAATTTCAAATGGTTGTCTACAAATCAATTCTTACATATCAATAAATTAAATAACCCTCTTATAGATATTTGATAAATGAGGTACATAATACTAAAACGCTCAAATATTTTAGTTGTAAGGAGAACACACTAATAACACAATGAAATTTATCAAACGTCATAAAATTTCATAAATCTCACTTTTTATTTATTCTCATGACTTTATAATGGGTAAAATATGTTCTCAATCTTTATACTTTTATTAAAACTTGATTTTAGTTCCTGAACTACAAATTTAATCAATTTAGTCTCCAAACTTTACAAAAATTTATCATTTTTGTCACTCCTCTGAGTGAAAACCATCTATAATGAAAAAAACAAAAATCACTGTTTTTTTTAAAGGTGAAGAACCAAATTGATGAAAGTTAAAGTACCCACACTATAGGGTTATCCATGATATATACATTTTATTAGTAAAGTATGGATACTTTGTACATGGTGAAGACATTGTATTCAACAAGCATGTGAGGTATCTCTCAACGTGAACGTAGTGTGTAAAGAAAAATGAGACAAGTTCAAAAGCAACCGAGTGAGAACTGCTGACCAAAGTTTCTTGCAGCCATGGTAGTAGAATCTTCGATATAGGGGATTTTTGTGCATCACTAGTAAAATTCCTCACGTCACTGACATCATGCACAGTAATGTGAGGTTGCGTAGTATTTGCTGACTTTCCGGGCCAAAATTGTCAAATGAAGCAGACCTACACACTGGACCATATCTACTAAAGTTTCTTTACTATCATAGTCAAGATTTGATGAACAGCGAAAAAATTAGGAGGTGCTGATAACGACTTTCTAGATCTTCTTTTTTTCCCCCTTGTTTCTCATTCTAAATTTTGTTTAGTCATGCACACAAATTCACACTAGAGTCTGGAATCAGTGCGAGATTTTGTGTACATAATAGAAGTTTATTATAAAGTTTATTTTGTAAAGGGTCATTGGAGAATGACTCTCCCGCCAAAGTTTTTGTATGTTGAAGAATGAAGATAGCATTGAATCCTAGCTATTATTACAATATAGCATCAAATTAAATCCACGTACTAAGATGTTTCTGTACATGTGCAGCTTTAACATTTAATGGAGCTGCCAAACATGTAGCTATTGTAATGCTATCTATGACAACATAAATTTAAGCATGATACCAAAACTAATAAAATGCATTTTGACTTCTATTATTAAAATTTTCCACGAGGGAAAGGAGAGAGAGTGAACAACACAAGCAAAGGAGAAATTCTCATTTTTTTTTTCCTACAAGAACAAGGCATCGAGTCATTCAGTCTAAGAAACAATGTAACATTATTCACAATGTGACACTTAACAACGTTGCACCAATCTAGCTAAACAAGAACAACACATGTTCTCTAACATGCTATATGGAAGCATAAAAAAAAAAAAAAAAAAAAAAAAAAAAAAAAAAAAAAAAAAAAAAAAAAAAAAAAAAAAAAAAAAAAAAAAAAAAAAAAAAAAAAAAAAAAAAAAAAAAAAAAAAAAAAAAAAAAAAAACCTTGAGCAAGAAAAACTAGTTATAATAATCCAATCACGAAGAAAGGAGCTGAATGCAGGGCTTCTTTTTGAGTCGTGAAGTAAATGAATAAACAACCAGGTTAAATTCCGACTTTGTACCCTAGAGTCCTATGCATAGCATTACATTTCGAAACTGAGCCCAAGATTTTCATTTTCAACAACCGTCATAAAGAGAATAATTAGAAGAATGAAGTAGGAAGAGTTAATTAATAGAGAGAAAATTTTCTCTTTATTGTCTTTACCTACTTATAACACATTTTCCACATAAGTGTACCTTATATGCTCAGTCTTATGATATCCTACCATCCACTTTTAGTATGCCAGCAGTTCGATAAGCCATAGAGATGCTGATTTCTGAACCCAGTTAGTTGGATCTTAGGATACCCAGATAATTAACTCCACTCCACCATTAACAATTGTTGGATAATTTCCGGTTTTAGTTGATTGATACTTTCCGTATTTATTTGATTGATATTTTTTATTTTTTATTTGATTGACCAAATCAAATAATATTTGATGGCTTAGACTCAGCCCATTGTAAACTCAATTCATCCTATAAATAGATGAGTAAGGGTGGAGGCAAGACACACAGAAATTTGAGAGCCTCAAGTGACAGTCTTGAGTGGCATATTTGAGTGAGCCTGCGTGCTCTGCATTTGAGAGATTCTTAGAGAGTTTGACTGAAACACTCTAGGTTTTGTTTGAGTGACCACTATTGTTGGAGCGGTTGAGTGTATCATCACATTAGTGTGTTTTTGATTCATTGTAACCGACTATTGTTATAGTAAATTTTGATATTGGACTAGGTCCTGTGAGTTTTTTTCTTTTCTCACATTGAGAAAGGTTTTCTCATGTAAAACAAATTCCGATTGTCTCTCTCGCTCCCTTTTGATTTTATTTCCACTTCCGCAATTTGATATATGAGGGTCTGAGATACCCAACAAGAATAACCTAACTCTTTATGTAAAGATCACTAACAATTCCATCATTTGTATTGTACACCATATTTTAAATATTGTTTTTTATGTGCATTGGTGTGACTGTGAGAATTAAGGAAAACAGAAAGAAGTAAATGTTAATGAAAAAGAGTGGGAGTAACTAAATTTTAAAGCAGCAAACTTGAACAAGGGATAGAGTTGAAACTGGTATACAAATGGTGAAGGTAGAAAGAAAAGATTTAATTTAAGATAAAATGAGGAGCCCTATATATGTGCAACAAATTTTTTTGTAGATAAATACATGTAGTGCTACAATGCCAAGAGAAATAAAAATAAAGCATAATATTTTCTGATTGCCCGATTATAAGAATGAAGTACATTTTAGATAGGAAGATTTATTCCATTGAGTAATTTCTACCAAAATCCCCAAAAGAAGGAGATGGGAATCCAATAAAGATAAAACAGGAAGGGGAGGAGGGTAAGATATGAACACCTACTGTTTAATACATAACGAGGTAATGTTTCACCTACTTTGGTACTCTTACTGAGCTAGGTTAATTTCCAACCAAGAGGTAGTAAAAGTGGATGCACATACTGCAACCAGCATCAGGGCATCAATTCCAAAGCACCAATCTTTGTTATCATCATCACTAGTTAGAACACTGGTCAACGGTTTCAAAGGACAAAAATATTAATGCATAAGATTCATTTCTTACTAGTTTATGGATTCCAAACATTATTAGACAATTATAAGGATACGTTGTTCTGAACAAAATTAAGAAGATCAAGAATCAAATAATTGCATAAATTCAATTCAATCTTATTAGTTGAGCTCACTTTCATTTGCATTAGTCATATTAATAATTAAACTAGAGAGAGAGACTACAATAAGATATAAAGTAACAATACAAATCAATTTATCCTCACGACCTCACCGGTTTTCTGAAAATGAAGAACATGATAAATCTATAAAAAGAAGAAGTTATTTCAATATTATAATTTGATAGACAATATGAAATGAAGTTATTTTAATTTCCTGGATCATTTGTGCCTAGGCAATGAGGGATTAAGAGCTTCACTTGCTACGATATGTAAATTGATAGATTAGAATAGTGAAGATAATTTATCTACTTTCATTGAATTATCCTTCCTATTTTAGAAAAACTTAATTATAATAACATAATATATATCAAATTCATCATCATTCACTAAACTATTATTGTTTTCATTTCCCGTTTTCATCTCAAAATTAAATCTAGTAAGCCACCCTGAGAAGAGATAAAAAGGTAAATTTAAATTTCTGCCAAGACAGGGAAGGCCATCAATTTTGTGTAGTGGCTAAGGAGATTATTTCTTAACAAAATATTTTATTAAGAAAAGAGTAAAGGAACTAGCATGAAAGGGATATATAACATATACAAAACATAAAAATAAAGAATGCAGCATAAGTTTTTTTTTTAAAGGAAGAATGCAGCATAAGTTAATGTTCTCTTTACCTGAAAAGGAAGAAAGACAGAGAGATAAGAAGCAGTCACAATAGGTTACTTTCATCACCAACTCGATATTAAGCAGTCCAATGCAGTACTACTACATATTCAACATAGCAAACTAGGAAATGCGCATTATCATGGTAACTGGTAAGTATCAAATTGAAATTTAAAGTAATTCTTCTTTAACCATGCATGAAATGGTAAGAATATAAAGCTTGTAACTACATTTAGTTTACACTTATTAGCTTTATGTAGTAACGTTAATTCAGTTGAATATACTATGTTCATGTTTAGATTAGTTCACTCTGGATAAACAATCAGTTTTTTGTCAATTTTTTTTAGAGGTGCCATACAATTCTATTAAGCAGCAAATTTTCTTCCAAGATTGAGCAATCTCACAACTATAATTTACACAAAAAATTAAGCAACTCCACAGGTAATGCTGAATCTGAATAAGTGTGTTATTCACAACTAGCTGTCACATTGAGCAGGAGAAGTGAATTCTGGCCCCATGCAGTTGCTTCATACTTCTTCTAAAGATCAAGCAGCTGATCTTTTCACTAAGGCTCTGTTACCTGCTCCTTTCAGCAAACTTCTTACCAAGCTTGGTATGGTTGATCTTAACCAAATATCCACTTGAGAGGAGGTAATACGTGTGTTATTCACAGCTAGTTGTGCACATTTTCTTTTTCACAGCCATGTGGTCCCATGGAATTACAGAAGCACTGCTATTTGCACCTTTATTCTTGCATAACTCTTGTATTCACATCAGTAAAAATCAATGAGAATGGTTAATTCATTATTCAATTAATTTCCACTCATAAAGCACTTCCTTCAGTGTTCCATGCTGCCTTAGGGAAGGGGAAGCAGTCTGTTCAGACAACAAAGCGATTTAAATTTTTGGCATCAAATAAAGGTCATTAAGATATTGCTGTATCTTCTATAACTTCCTGTATTAGACATATAAAAATTTAAAATATCATAGGCTTTATTTCAAGCCAAAACCAGAAATCTAAGTTGTTTTGGAGAATAAGATATTTTTCAATTTTCACTCGTTCATTTACTGAATCCATAGTTGACAGCATCAAGCATTTGAAGAAAGTTATACTTATAACCACTAAATTGTTGCATCTTGCTTACCAACATTTTCGGGATATGACAATGAATTATAGAAATAATAATTACAAAGCTATCTTCGGAAACATGGATTAGGTGGGTAAAAGACCAAGGTATCTGATGGATACTTAGATATTAAAGGAAAATTAGTCACTCGTAGATATACTAGAAAGGATAAGGCAGTTAGAAGTTAGTTGCAGTGGTTAGGAGGTAGGCTGTAACTATAAATAGGAAATCAGTTTAGAAAGAAAAGGGGGATTTTGGGTAGACACAACCAGGGCTTATTCGGAGAGCATCTCAGGGGAGATCTCTCTTGTACTATTCTGCAGATACATTGTTGGTACTTTGAGCAATCAATAAACGAGGGATAATTCAGAGAGATTATTGGATATACCTTGAGTTGTTTTTGTTGTTGCTTGGCTAGTTCTGTGCAAGTCACAGAGGAGATTGGGAGCCCAGGGGCCAGGTACGTAACAACCTGGTATCAGATTCACCGATCCTGAATGATGACGAGGATGGAAGGCATGAACTCGCAACTGGAGCATATGGAAGAAGGTTTTCACGGCTTTGAAAATCGATTGACTGGCTTGGAGGATTCCATCGATGAAATCAGGAATATGATGGTGGATTTAAATAAACATATTACAGCCACCGGGAAAAATCATGATGGCGGACTGTCGTACTCAGCTGGAGGTGGCGACGACAATGGCGAAGATTGTCGATCAAGAGGAAGCCGTCATGACTGGCGGAGGCGGGATAATCCAGTTCGAAGACTGGAGGCACCTGTGTTTTCTGGGATAGATCCGAAAGATTGGATTGCAAGAATTGAACGGTTCTTTGATCTGAGCAATATCTCGGAGGAGGATCGATTAACCGCAGTGTCAGTTTGCGTCGAAGGCCAGGCTGTTAAATGGGTTCGATATCGGATCAAGACACGTCCATTCACAAAGTGGCATGAGTTCAAGAGGGATCTGTTACGGCGGTTTACGGTGAGACAGCGGCAAAGGCTGGAGGAGGAGATGAAGACGTTGAAGCCAATGTCGACGGTGATCACATACCGTAACCATTTTGAAGATCTAGTGGCTGAGGTGTCGCAGCCATCTGATCCATGGTTGATGGGGATGTTTTTGGCTGGTTTACAGGAGAGTGTGAGGGCCGAAGTGGACATGCATGACCCTGGGTCATTGGACCAGTTGATGGACTTGGCCCAATCCATTGAAGCCCGTAACAAGGCACTGTCTGGAGCTGCCACTATTATAACTTCCAGTACATAAGGAGTAAAAATTGGCCCAATAGCCAAATGGGAAAAAGCCAAAGCAACTCCAACAATGAGTTCAAGTCCACTACAGCATCACACACTGATTCCAATGGTCGGGAAAGTTCGCAGAGCAGCGGTGCAGATACATTGAAGAAAACCCATTCCTTCAAACGCTTGTCAAACGAAGAATTTGCAGAAAAGGAGTTGGGCATTTGTGCGAGATGCGATGAAAAATGGGACAGAAATCACAAATGCGCATTTCGTCAACTGAAATTGATGATTGTGCACAAAGATTTGGACTTAACGGAAGAGTTGTTCGAAGGGGTAGCCGAAGGAGAGACGATCGAAATTTTGGAGGAAGAAATTGGGGAACTTTCGGCACACTCAGTACAAGGAATTGATTCTCCAAAAACGTTATAACTGTATGCGAGAGTTGCGGGTCATAGAGCATTAACGCTAATCGACGGAGGAGCGATGCACAGCTTCATAGACGATGCACTATGGCAGCATTTGAAGTTGACGCTGGAGCCCAAAAAATGTGCTATTACATTGGGGGACTGCACTAATATTCATACATCGGGTGTCTGTAAACAGGTATATTTCACCTTGAATAACGCAGAATTTGAACAGGATTTTTTGGTAATGAAACTGGGAAATGTCAACATGATCCTTGGAGTGGATTGGTTAGGTCAACGGCGGGAGGTGCAGGTTAATTTCAGCACTCAGTTGATAAAGTTCAAATATCAGGGGGGACCGGTGATTTTAAAGGGTGAACCGTCTCTGCAAAGTATGGAAGTTTCATTACAGAGTTTCCAACGTTCTGTGCAGAAAGGAGGGAAGGGCTTATGGGTAGAATTATCGAATTTGGAAAGGGAGAAGCTGCAAATACCCTTACAAGTAAGTCAGATTATTGAACGATTCTCGGAAGTTTTTACTGAAGAACTTCCTCTACCTCCACAGCAATCTCGGGATCATATTATTCGTCTGATACAGGGGGCTGAACCTCCCAACATTCGCCCTTACAAGTACCCTCATGCTCTGAAAACTGAAATTGAAGTACAGGTTGATAAAATGTTGAAAGCAGGGATTATTCGACCAAGTATAAGTCCTTTTAGCAGCCCTGTTTTGTTGGTTAAAAAGAAGGATGGAGGATGGCGATTTTGTATTGATTACAGAGCATTAAATAAAGTGACAATTCCTGATAAATTTCCTATGCCCACTATAGATGAAATCTTGGATGAAATTGGGGGTGCACAATTTTTCAGCAAACTGGACTTAAAATCAGGGTACCATCAAATTAGGATGCAGCCGGGTGATATTGAGAAGACAGCCTTTAGAACACATAACGGGCATTATGAGTTTGTAGTCATATTGTTCGGTTTGACTAATGCCCCAGCTACTTTGCAGGCCTTGATGAACAAGGTCTTTAGAGCACATTTGAGGAGGTTCATATTGGTCTTCTTTGATGATATTCTGGTGTACAGCAGAACCTGGGAATTGCATTTACACCATCTGGACCTGACATTACAGATTCTGGCAGCGCATAAACTGGTGGCTAATAAAAAAAATGTATGTTTGCAGTACAGGAGCTGGAGTATTTGGGTCATGTGGTTTCAGCTGCAGGGGTCTTAGCTGATCCTAAGAAGGTTGAGGCTATGGTGGCTTGGCCTCTTCCAAAGACTGTAAAGGAATTAAAAGGGTTTCTTGGTTTAACCGGATACTATCGTAAGTTTGTGCAGAACTATGGAGCAATTGTAGCACCGCTGACTCAGTTATTGAAGAAGGATTCATTCCAATGGTCGGAGGCAGCCTCACAGGCTTTTGTAGCTTTGAAGGAAGCCATGGTTACTGTTCCAGTATTGGCAGCTCCTCAGTTTGATAAGGAACTTTGCATTGAGACAGATTCATCATCCTCTGGTTTGGGAGCCGTTTTAATGCAAGGAGGACAACCTATAGCCTTTTTCAGTCAGACTTTATCTACTAGAGCTCGGGCAATATCCATTTATGAGCGTGAGTTGATGGGTATAGTTTTAGCGGTGCAGCGTTGGCGCCATTATTTGTTGGGAAAGAAGTTCAGAGTTAGAACAGACCAAAAGAGCCTCAAATTCTTGATGGAGCTGAAGGTAGTGAGTGAAGACCAGCAGAAATGGCTTGTAAAATTGTTGGGATTCAATTTTGAAGTGGAATATAGGCCAGGGATCGAGAATAAGGCGGCTGATGCTCTCTCACAACGACCTCAACTTGCGGCTTTGTCAGGAGGAGTATGGGCTGAAGGTGAGCAGTAGCTAACGAGACTGTAACTGATGCTGCATACCGAGCCATTGTTCAGGAGTTGTTGCATAATCCAGCGGCTCATGCTAATTACTCATTGCAGCAAGGGACTTTGTTGTATAAGGGGAGGTTGGTGTTAGTATCTCACTCTCCTTTTGTGCAGAAGTTCTTACACGAGTTCCATTCCACACAGTTTGGTGGTCATTCCGAGTTCTTTAGGACATATAAGAGAGCAGCGGCTGTTCTATTTTGGAAGGGTATGAAGGCTGATGTGAGGCGATTTGTGGCAGGTTGCAATGTCTGCCATAGGAATAAGAGCCAATCTCTTAGTACAGCAGGTCTCCTACAACCATTACCGATTCCAGAACACGTGTGGGAGGACATCTCTATGTATTTCATTACAGGACTGCCTAGAACTCGAAGAGGAGATTGCATTTTTGTAGTGGTAGATCGGTTGTCGAAGTATACTCACTTTCTACCGTTATTACATCCTTACACAACCAAGACAATGGCAGAGCTTTTCTGCAGGGAAGTGGTTGTTGCACAGGTTCCGTAAATCGATTGTGTCAGATAGGGACAAGGTCTTTCTCAGCTCTTTTTGGACTGAGTTATTTCAGGCAGCCTGTACTCAATTGAAATTTTCAAGTGCTTACCATCCTCAGTCGGATGGACAGATAGAGGTGGTTAACAGGAGTTTAGAGACCTACCTCAGATGCTTCTGTTCTCAAAGGCCAAAAGACTGGGTGCATTGGCTACATTGGGAAGAATACAGGTTCAACACCTCATCATGGTTCAGCAGGCATGTCCCCATTTCGAGCTTTATATGGTAGGATCCATCGGTTCTATGGAAGTGGACTACACCTAGTGTCCACCAGCTCCAAGATATTATGGGCCTTTTGTCATATTAGAGCAGATTGGTGCAGTGTCTTACCATCTCCAATTACCTCCAGAAGCGAAGATACATAATGTTTTCCATGTATCTCAGCTCAAGCCAGTTTTGGGTCAGAATGTGTTACCCCAGCCTTGGCCACAGGGGTTATCAGAGGACATGGAATTGGTTATGGAACCAGAAGCTGTTTTGGGAACACGCTACAATCAGGCAGGTCACTTGGAAGTCTTGATTAAATGGTGGAGATTACCGGAGCTGGAGAACTCATGGGAAGATTTTATACAGCTCAATACTCAGTTTCCAGACCTTCACCTTGAGGACAAGGTGAGAGTTTTAGGGAGGGGGATTGATGGATACTTAGATATTAAAGGAAAATTAGTCACTCGTAGATATACTAAAAAGGATAAGGCAGTTAGAAGTTAGTTACAGTGGTTAGGAGGTAGGCTGTAACTATAAATAGGAAATCAGTTTAGAAAGAAAAGGGGGATTTTGGGTAGACACAGCCAGGGCTGATTCGGAGAGCATCTCAGGGGAGATCTCTCTTGTACTATTCTGCAGATTCATTGTTGGTACTTTGAGCAATCAATAAACGAGGTATAATTCAGAGAGATTATTGGATATACCTTGAGTTGTTATTGTTGTTGTCTTGGCTAGTTATGTGCAGGTCACAGAGGAGATTGGGAAGAATTGGGAGCCCAGGGACCAGGGGCCAGGTACGTAACAGTATCTAAGCATTTATTCTTCATCATTTAGTTCTTCTTAGAAATTATATGCTTCCTCTCGATAAAAGGGCTAAAAGAAAGGTGGGGGGAAAACCTATAGCTTTCACAATCATCATGCTTGCATATTTAATATAATTTTTTTTTTTATCATGACAAAGGCATAAGCAACTTACATAAACCAACATAACTTTGGCACATCCACTCAGACTTTACCTTCATTTTGCTAAATCTTGCAAGGATATTTTTAATTTTTTTTTTGTTGGACGGCAGGTGAATAGAGCAACCCCCTCATTCCAACATGCGTCATAATTCCACATCTTTGTATTTTTATTTTCAATCTCTAACCTAATAACAAGTAGTACAGCATAATGACTCAATTATCAAAGAGCGAAGAAAAATGAGCAAACTACAAAATTCAACATCAACAACACTAGAACAACTAGCTCAAGTTGTTCACCACCAAATACTAGTTCTAGAATGAAAAGCTTCAAAGGCACAAGGACTAAAAGAACAGCTACCAAAATTGAAAATGACAAAAACCCATTTTTAAACTATGGACAAAACCAAAACTTTTTTGGTGGGTCTGATTTATTTTGACCAAAAGTTGTCATCCTTGGCAATCACTGGAGACGGAGAAGAGAAAGATTACCGAACAAAGGATTAAAAATGGGTTTGCTTCAAATTGTAGTTTCGAATAGAACAAAGCTTTGTGCTGAAACGTGTGTGTGATCCATCAGCATCATCGCTATTTGTCTCCCCAAAGTGTCAGTTCCATCACCATCACGCCATAACTAACCCAAGGACTCTCGCCATGTCTGACCAATACCACCATGAGAAAAATTAATCCAAACTACAAAGTACAAACCAATGAAGTTTATAACTTTTCAATGTGTATTAAGTGATTTAATCAGTGTTTTATTTTAATTAGTATTAACTAAAATAAAAAAGTTCTTAGAATTAATTAATTCGTTAATATTAGACTAAATTATATTTTTAATCTTTTGATAAATCTATTTTATTTTCAAATTGCAAATAAAATAATTTTAGTCCTTTAAATTAAAAAGAATACATAAACCTAATGAAATAGCGAAAAGTGATAATTGATGCCGTCCACATTTGACACAAGCAATTTTTAGAGATTATGTCGTGACTTTTTTGTTAATGTTATTTAGGGATGACAATATGGGCCAGTTCACCAAAACGGGTCGGACTAACCCAATCCACAAAAAAAGTATGATGTAAGGGCTAGTTCACTTTTGTAAAGTGGGTTGAAAATACTAATTCGCCTCACTTTAAAGTAGGTTAGTTGGTTAGCAAGCTAACCCACTTAAAAAATAAAAAAAATTAAAAAAGGTAAAAAATTCAAATGTAATTGTTTATACTAAAAATTAATGATATACTAACTTAATCTTATAACAATGATTTTTAATATAAAATACATGTCTAATAGAAGCAAAAGCAAGCAGGGAATATATGTCTAACAATGGTTTTTAATTTACTCCTAAGTCTTAACAGACTCTTAGAAATTTGTTTCACAATGATACAAGAAATCAAAGCATATTAGTATAGCTCATTATTAGGTTCCAAATAGAAATGTATTAGGGTTAGAGATTCAAAATCACTCACTTCTTCTTAGTCACTCTCACTCTAAACCACTCATTTAACTACTTATTAAATATTTTATTATTTTTTATTGGTGGATTCTTGACCCAGCCCTGGCCCACATTTTTGTGGGCCGGGTTGGCCCAGCCCATCTGATGAATGTGGGTTAAATCTTAGCCCGACCCACATTTTTTCGTGGACCAAATGGGTTGGCCCACTGGGTCAAACCCGTTTTGTCATCCCTAATGTAATTGAACTCTATCGATTAAAAATGTATTTTTTGAAATTTGAAACAATAATTTATTTATTTATTTCATTTTGGAAGACTAAAAATAATTTTGTCAAAATAATGAATAAAAAAACATTTACATCAAATTTTAGAAACTAATAACATAACTAAGCCCAATTTGTTATAAAAATATAATCTAAGTAGATAATATAGCGGAGAGAGAAAAAAGAATAGCGAGAGTAGAATAATTTTATCGTTTATCCTCACTGAGAGTGAGTATACAAAATGCAACTAAAAGGATACAACTCAAAGGTTATATTCAACGAAAAGGTTAACAAATATACAAGATGAAAAGTAAATGGACAGCCACCATAATAATAATTATTCATAATTTCAAAAAAAAAATATTCATATCATTATCTTTAGATGTCATTGTTTTGAGGATGTGTCTCGTAAAAATCTTATTAGAAAAATTCTCTAAGTAACAATCTAGTGAAAGAAAAAGAGTACATCATTCTTCAATATGTTATCATTTACACCTTAAAAACCTTGCCAAAAACACTTAATGGGATAAAACCATGGCGAAGAAAAATAGAGTGCAAAACGAATTTACTTCTCCCCCTCATGTAGACAATCATCTTTAAGACAATGAAGTTCAATCTTGTGTACCAGTTGCTTAAAAGTTCTCCTTGGCAAGAACTTTGTAAAGAGATTTGTTAAATTCTCCCTTGAACAAACTTATTGAATGTTTATATTACCATTTACTCAAAGATCATGAATGGAAAAGAATTTTGAAAGAATATATTTTTTTTAAATCTTTTTTAATGTATCATTCTTTCAAATGAACAATATATGTAACATTATCTTCACATATGATAGCCGGGGCCATTTTTCCAAAAGATAAATTAGTAGTTTCATTGTACATGTTGAAATAGCTTGCATGTAATTATCTTTATAAATAAGGTCAACATGTAATTATCTACATAACCAATTAGATTTGACTTGGAAAATTTTGAATAAAATAAGTCAATATTCATCATTTCTCTAAGATAACATAGTATGTGCTACACTCCATTTTAATATATTGGTGTAGGTGAAGAACTTTGTGTTGCTAATAAATTGATAGCAAATGCTATATAAGGCATGTATAATTAGCAAGATACATCAGTGTTCTTATAGCACAAAGATATGGTACTTCAGGATCAAGTAATTCTCCATCCTTTTCTAGAGGTCTAAAATGATCTTTATCCACATCTAAAGACCTTACAATGATTGGAATGCATAATGGATGTGATTTGTCCATATAGAACATTTTAAACACCTTTTTTATATAAGCCTCTTGATGCACAAAACCTCTATTATTTAAGTACTCAATTTGTAATCCTAATCAGTCAATGGCTTTGGAAGCTCTTCAAGAGATCCAATTATTTATGCCACCTACATCTACATAAACAAAAATTACAACAAATCCTTCTTCGGATCTTCTCGTAAAAATATAAGGACAAATGAGATCATTTTTATACCCTTTTTTTAGTAAATACTCATTGAGACGATAATACCATATGCATGTTGGTTGTTTTAATCCATAAGGAGACTTATTCAATTCGAATGAGTAATCTTCTCTAGAACTTGTGTTGTTGGGCAAATCAAATCCATCGAGGAGTTTCATATAAATGTCACTATTAAGAGAGCCATACAAATAGGTTGTAACAACATCCAATAGATGTAAATTGTGTAACACCTCGACGAATCACACTAGAAAGAAAGGGATTTGGAGGTTGTATAGGTATGTGACTGTACAGTTGAGGATGACTTAAGGAATTAATTGGTACTACCTATACTAACAAGATGCATATACTTTTCAGTAGCCTACCACTTTTAAGAACTCCATAGTTATGAGTGTTTGGCTTGGAGCAATTATGGGATGAGTGACCTTCTGGGAAGTTTCCCAATAAGCGTGTGAGTAAGGACAAAACACGCTGAAAAGTATTGTGTTGATTTGTGGGGATAGTCATTGATCCTAAAAGCAACTAAAGCAGATTATTGAGATCTCGGAAAGGGATACCTATAGAGGGTTTTGACCAGCAAGGAGTTGAGTGAAGGGTCATCGTGTGAAGTGGGATGTTTCAAATTGAGTCATTTATAAGCAACCAGACTAATTAAATATCGAAAAGTACAAGCATCCAATACAAGTGAATGTGTCTCTTCAAAATCAATATTAGGTCAATTATGAAAATCCTTGAGCAACTAGTCGTGCTTTGTATTTCACAATTGTATCATTTTTATTTCTCTTTTGCGCAAAAACCAATATATATACAACTTGTTTTACACCTTCAAGTCTATGGACTACAAGTTCAAAAACATTTGGCTTACCAAGTGAGTCTAATTCTACTTTAATAGCATCTTTATCATTTTAGTCAATCATTTATTTGTCACCAATCTTTAATAGACTTTCTTCTTGATCCTCAATGTCATTTATAACATTTAGCGTTATATTACATGCAAAAACAACGTCAACGTTGACTTCATTTTTGGTTTCGTCGTACTCCATCCATGACATAATTTTATCGAGATCTCCTTATTCTCAACAATTTTCATATGCCTATGGTTCTTCTAAAACCGAATCACTAATTATGTCAAAGGAATCTTTTGAGTTCTCGTAACCTCTATTTGAATATCTAGTGTTTTAGCTTATTTTTCTTAATTGAGAATTTTTATCTTTGTAACCAACGGGTCATGCTTCAGGCGTGTCTTAGACTCACTTTACAATATTATATTGTCCAATAGGGATATCATATTTTATTAGAGCTTCGATAGTTGGTACATATGATTTAGCCATTCTTTTTTTGCTAAATTTCTAGTTCACATTGTTTCATTCAAGGAGAAAGATGAGAATTCATTCCAACTAATATCATTTCCCAATTGCTTATTATCTACCTCTATTGTTGGAACAACTGATTCAAAATGATAATTGAAAAACTGAGTCATATATAAATCTTTATATATGCATATTCATTATATTTCCAACCTTCTTTCAGGACTCATGTTAGTGTGTTGTGATAGAATAATTGAAATATACAACACATTCATAGATTCTCAAATGGGAAATATTAGGTTGCTCACCAAAAATCAATTTTAAAGGAAAGATAATTATAACTTGTTGGTTTATACGAATCAATACTCATTATAAGCATAAGATGTAAACTCAATAGTGTAGTTAGGGAAATTTACTCTTAATCAATTTAATTGAGCTAATAATCTCACAAACTTCTGGTTGCGAGTTATCAAAAAGCACACATGTGATCATTTAGTTGATGCATCAATTAAAACCATGAAAATATCCAAATGGTCCACATAGTGAGTGTATTGGTCCACAAAAATAACCTTGTATTCATTTTAAAAAATGAAATGGACTCATTCTCAATTTTTCCTACTAATGATTTAATTATCAACTTTCCTTGAAATAAGAAAGTACATAAGAAATCATTGGTCTAAAGAATCTTTTGGCTCTTCAATGAGTGTTTTCAACTACTTTTCGCACTGTGATAGACCCAAGATGGCCTAACCGGTCATGGGAAACAACTTTATTTGTATTCATAAACTTTTGGTTTATGACAACATGTGTTTCAATTATACTAAGTAAGCATTTTTAAAGTACAACGTTGTTACTCCATGTAGCAATACATTAGCTCTTCCATAGCCTTCCATTATATTTGTAATACTAGAAATAATATTAACATTGACTTTTCAATTACTAAATAAGAGAAAATTTCATTATTCTTCCTAGAAACAAGTAGTAAATAATCAATGTGAGAAAATTGTTTCGAAAAATATATTTGAAAGATAAAAATTATATAATTAAAATAATTATTGCTTTATAAAAGCTCAGATAGGATCTAATAACATCAAAACATAAGTAACAAAACATTCTACTAATCATAAATTCAAGAACATAGTATGAGATATTTTATTTATTGGAACTCTCATCACAAATGAGGTGGTCAATTTTTCCATCTAGATCAACAGAGAAATCATCAACATCTAGGTGAGTAGCATCCATATGGCGATAATCAGAATCATCTTCATAAGCAAAATGTGTTTCTATAATTTTCCCCCTTATTTTTAAGTTATTCATGATCAAGTTCAACAAGATGCTATGGTGTACAATAAGTATGTAACAAATTGTCTTTACAACTGCAACTATAATACTATATTTTCTTCTTGTTTTCTACTCTTTCTACTTTTTTTCTTTCCATTATTCACATTACTTTTTCACTTTTGATGGGAAAAAGTATTCTTAAAAATTCCTCTATGATCATGTCCACGACTATGATCACAAGTGCGACCACGACCATAACCCCACCATGAGTATAATAATCATATATTGTTGTATTCACTTATGGGCATGGAGTAGAATTAGTTGGGAGGGGCTTGTGAATTTTCATCAAAAGCTCATTGTTTTGCTCAACCACAATGAGGCATAAATTAATTTAGAATATTTTTGAAACCTTTTCCTCAATATTGTTGTTATAGGAGAAAATTAGTTGCATGAAAAGTGGAAAATATTTTCTCTAAGATATCTGCATCATTAATTTTTTCTCCACACAACTTCAATTGAGAAGTAATTTTGAACATTGTAAAATTATGTTCACTTATAGTTTTAAAATCATGTAATCATAAATACATCCAATCATAATGAGCTTTTGGGAGAATCACAATTTTTTGGTGGTCGTATCTTTCTTTTAAATTGGTCAAGATGACAAAAGGGTTTTTTTACAGTAAGATATTCAACTTTTAACCCTTCATGAAGATGGTGGCAAAGAAAAATGGTAGTTTTAGCCTTATCTTGGTTAGATGTTTTATTTCTTTCTTTAATTGCATCTCCAAGACCTATTGCATCTAAATGTATTTCAATATCTAATGTCCAAGATAAATCATTCTTTCCCATAATATCAAGAGCCACAAATTCAAGTTTTGCAAAATTCAACATGTTCAATACTATCATAAAAATAAAAATAAAAAGTTAATAGTAAACACATTGTAAACATGTATAAATAATTATTGACATATAAAATCAATGTAAATTAACAATTATATGCATATGTGATACTAGGATGATATGCTTAAAAATAATATTAAGCTATATTTTCTAGCAATGTGTTTGCGGTGAACTAGACTTCACATGATTATCTACAACCAATATATCATTCTTTTGTCTCCATTGAGATAAATCTCATTTCTTACACATCTAAAATGACTTTATTAAGGAATACATAATCTTGTATCAAATTAGTTTGGAAGGGTAAAAAGCTTTTCTTTTTTGACTAAGTGTAATGTTCACCAAAGGGCAAGTTTCAAACATTACAAATGTAAATCAAAATGAATAAATGGTAACATGATTACAAACACAGACTATATTCACCAACCAATATTCGAAACATCTAAAAACATCTAAAAGGATAATTCACCAACCAATATTATAATAACATAAGGAAACATGTTGCGTACATGTTACAAAATGAGTAATTCATGTTAGGAGGTTCACCAATGGGTTTATTCATCCGTTGAGTAGTTCCAACCATTATTTTCAAAGTACCACTGCATTATTCTCCAATACTCCAATCAATATGCATTGATAATTTCATGCAATGAATAAACGCATCTATGGTGTGTAAATAATTACTATGGAGGAACATTGATAAGGGCCATATTTTAGTTATTTTCAGGATTATAAATGTTGTTGTCTAAATTTGGAAGATTCATCCATTCAATTTTGATGTTTTGATAGGTATTTGTTGCATCCAAAAACCAAGAAAAGATGAAAGGGCAAAAAAGTCAATTTAACAAAATTCCAAAAGTGAAATTCGCCTAGGCTAGCAATCCACTCGCCTGGGCTAATGAGATTACCTCTCCATGAAGCAAGCAACTTGCTTGGGTGAGCTACCTTTCTTCAGCAATAAGCAACCAACTCGCCTGGGCGAGTTGGTTTGACACCTCTTGGACCAATTATGTATAAAAAACCATGCATGGATGCAAGAAGGAACCAGAACGAACCAGAGGCAAAGAATCACACAAAAGGCGGAGAGAGAAGAGAGAAAAGAAGAGGAAACTCTGCAGAAACAGGCCGTGGATCATTTCCTTCGTCATGTCTTCTGTTGATCTTATGCTCTACACAATGATCAACTAGTTTCTCTAAAGGATTGAATGCAATCTTCGCACCCTTATTATGTATCTCTTTTGATATTTGATATATATATATATATAAATCTTTTCTACTCATTACTGGTGATTTCATTCTGGTTCGTAATGTTTGATTCTACTTGATCACTAGTTCCATGAAATTGGATTCTATGTTTGATTGGAAACTGCTCTTAGAATTTGAACTGAAGATTTTACTCTTTACATTACGTTGCTAGGAATAGAGCATAACATTTTGATTGCAAATATCATGAGATTATGATTGTAATGTTGGATTATTTACTTCATATGCAAGGGATCGATTTCGATAAATATCCTTAGCATTCTCGAATGCGAGGAATCGATTCAGGGTGAATTAATGTGTGCATCAGTAATGTTAGAAAATGATTCATATGTGTTAATGTTAATTTGATATAGAGGGTATGAACGATGAAATCCAATCCTACCTTTTTCTTGAATTAATTAAATTTGTTTTAATTGTTTTCGTAATTTTCCGTATTTTCGACGCACTAAATCCGTTATTTCCATATTTTCGTGAATTCTGTAATTTTGTTACTTTCACAAACCCATGATATTACAATCAACTTTATTGTGCATAACTAGTGTTAATTTTATCTAAAATAACTGAGTAGCGCAAGTCCCTGTGGAGATTATCTCTTTATAAATTATGTAATTTACGACGACATTGGTACACTTGCTAATAGTCTAACAAACATCATGAACAATGGTATAATGGTATTATGTGTTAACTGTGAAAACTGTAATTAGTTTTTTTGAGGATCATTTCTATTTCTAAGATACTAATTTTCACTAATAATTCTACAAACAAATAAATATTTAAGTGAGACATAGAGTCCATTTTCAATTGTAAGTTCTTTTTCATCGAACAAGCAACTATAGT
Source organism: Glycine tomentella (assembly GCA_007407185.1). Taxonomy (NCBI): domain Eukaryota; kingdom Viridiplantae; phylum Streptophyta; class Magnoliopsida; order Fabales; family Fabaceae; genus Glycine; species Glycine tomentella. The sequence goes on along the minus strand of PYAF01004979.1, from coordinate 396,623 downwards.
TTTCAACTTAAGAGAATTGCCTAAGTATTGATGAAAATGGTGATAATAATTTTTGTAAAGATATCCATTTCAAAAGTTTTATATAAACAATTTCTCTAACAATTCTATGATAACAATTTTGATAAACAAATTTTCGATGATAATAATATTTTCAATGTTGATTATATTAAAGATTTTGATAGCAATTCTAATTTTTATTACATATTGTTAGAGTCAGGGGGAGCTCAAGATGATCAAGAAGCTAAGTCTCTTAGGCAACAAAGTATTTAGACTTTTTTACATGACAAATCAATTGATTAGTAGTTGTATATTGTGTATGTCTAAGGGAGACTTCCTATGATCCATTGCATAAAACTCATTTATGGTTTTGCATTCATGTTTTCATAAAATCATAAGTTTTGAGAAAAAGCTTTTCTGAAACAAATAGTTTTCATGATTGCATAGAAAGCCAAGTGTTTAATGTTTAAGTTTTCGGAAAAACAATTTCTCATTGATTTAATTGGTTACCAGCTAATAGTAATCTATTACTTAAGTTTCATAGAACACTTTAATCGATTACAAGAGTATGGTAATCGATTACTATACACAATCACAGAATAATCTTCCTGTGATAATTAATTACGATATTGTTGTAATCGATTACTTGACGCGTGTTTAGAACAAAGACTTCCTGTGATAATCGATTACATTGCGAATTAATCGATTACATTGTTCATACATCTTTTCCAGAAAGTTCAAAAACACTTTAATCGATTAAATGAGTTAATAATCGATTACATAAGTGAATTTAATCGATTACCTTAGTGAATTAATCGATTACTAACAGTTATAAACTTATTTCTATAAATAGTTGTTGGGTTTTTTGAAAAGACACAACGAATTATCAAAGTATTTTCATAAGCTTTCTGTAGTAAGAAAAGATTCCAAGTGCTAAGCTGTGTTAGACCCACAAATCCTCAAGCTTTAAGATTTCTAAAGAGGATTTCTTTTTGGACAAGTTTCAAAAGAATTTTTGGAAGGAAAGTTCTGAAGTTGTTTCTTTCACCATTGATTCAAGTCTGGTAATTTTTTGCATACATCATTACTGGATCATTATGTGGTTTCCTTTCATACAACTTGTTTGTAAGATCTTTTGAATTTCTTTTTGTGCGTAGCTATAACAATATTTTTTCTTAAGGCTTTTCTAGAATAGGTGTTTCTAGAGGTAAGAGTAGAGATAGATTTTCTCTATGTCTTGATCACAAAGATTCAATGTGAGTTAAAAGTCTCGTTCTTGATCTAGGTGTGATTAAGAGTGGTTTTAAAAAGCTTGTAAGAAACAAATTATTATTAGTGGAACTCTAACTTGGTGGTTAGAAGAACTGGATATAGCTTCTCTAGGTTAAGAAGTGAACCGGTATAAATCCTTGTATTGACAACTTCATCTTTATCTTTTCTTGTTGTTATAACTTGTCATTCATTGGTGTTACATTTCACAATCAACAGAAAAAGTCTTTGATTGCATTCTTTGAGTAGTGCTGTTTGGATGGTTGAAAACTCTCTTGGATTGTTTTGTGATATGATCTTGTTAACTCTGATTGTTTAAGAATGTTTAATTGTCCAAGATCAACCATTTAACCCTCTTGGTTTTTGTGTGTTATTCATACTATTTTCACATATGGCAATGTCAACAATAAATTTGATAATAATAAGCAATAGGGATTGGATAAAAGTGGAGTTTAGAGAAGAAATGGAGATTGGAAAAGGTAAAGGGTTTAGAGAATGCAGAAAACCAAATGAAACAAAATTTTATTATAAGTGGGATGAATACATACAGTCTGACTTTCAAACCGAGATTCATTTTTGAGTGAGCGATATAGTTGGTGTTTAAGGATTTAAATGGTAGTCATTCAATCCAACGAAAATGTTTGTTGGAGGTCTTTATTTATAATCTTCTACTTCTAACAGTCGAATTATAGATTTTCAACACATGTGCAACAAATTCCTAAATACTTAGATCTAATGGCATCTAAAATCTTCACGTAACCCTTTTCATCAACCATTGTAACTTCTCTTTTAAATTCTAATTCAAACTTTTTGTGAGAGTGCTTCATTCTTTCATGTGCATAATTGTGTTATCAAAACCTACTTCATTGAAATAACACCTTTCAAGTGTGCAAAATCATATCAAAACTAGTTTATCAAAATGACTTTCTTAAAATGTATACTTAACCCTTTATGCTTCCTTTACCCCAATCAATAATCTTTCTCCATTGAAAATTCAACCATCAAAACTAGACTAGGTATAACGACTTCGTTTTTATTTTTATTATTTTAGATTAATACGTGATTTGTACTTAATTGTCGACGTTGTTACGAAAAATTTTCTATGAAATTTAGAGGCGTAAAATATCATTCTAGTCGGTTTGCTACGTTGAACTAATTTTAGCATAATTCATAGTCGGAGTTATTTAAGCATAGTAAATATAACAGTCCGTAATACAGTCATCCATAATAGAATACAGACCATCAAAATAAAACACAGGTCACCCAAAATAGTACAGAACTCCAAAAGCAGCAACAGCAAGTGATATCATCCGGATAACAAACCAAAACACAGCATATAATTCATCAAGCTCCTTCATAATTAAGCATTTCACTGTTCCTCTGCTCACCCAAAATTTGGGGTCATCACAGGTGTCAAACCACAGACACAACTCGGGTAAGTATTTAATAGGCATGATCAGATAATTAACAGAAAATAAAATAATTACATAATAAACTTTAATATAAACAACACATATGAAGAGACACAAAATCATACTCAGGTATAGATACATGATGAGTGATGCATGCTCTCTTTATGAAATGATGCATGACTGAGATCTCAGATAATTTCCTCAGGGTACCAGAAGCAACATAGGTCCACCCACTCTAGTGGAACCTCCCTCCACTCTGAAGGTTAAAATTACAAAGTTTCACCCACTCTAGTGAAACTTCCCTCCACTCTGAGGGTAAAAAGGGTACCACAGTAGTTTCACCCACTCTAGTGAAACTTCCCTCCACTCTGAGGGTAAAATGAAAATGATGCATGGTTTGATTTTTATTCAGTTTCTCTTTTCCATTTTATTTCTCAAATTTTCATATCTTGGTATTATAAATTTTAATCCTCCCTCAGGATCACAGATAATTGTCCATAATTTTAAAGAATCAATCTTAACAATATATAATCCCGGTCTTTAATCACATATTCATGATCTCACTTCTAATAGCGGGATACATAGAAATTATATCATAGCTCAACATTAAACAATTAAAATACTAAACAGCATTATTACGTCGTAATATTAATTTTCCAGCAACATACAAAATGACTTGCAGCAATTAAATAACATACAGATTACAACCATGAATATTGTACAGACAGCAAGTATAATTCCAACAAAATAAAACAGACAGCCAATATAATTTAAACAGAAATAAATAAAACAGACAGCCAATATGATTCAAACAGAAATAAAATAGACAGCTTCCTTAGGAATTTATTTTAAATACAGCATCCCACCATTAATTCCAGCCACCAAATAAATCAACCAACATCCAAA
>PYAF01004979.1:372639-388532 GCA_007407185.1 Glycine tomentella | reverse complement strand
TGAGATGGCAGATGTTGTTTTCTTCTTTATTTGCTCTTAATTTCCCTCTTTTTGGCCTGCAAACACTCAATTGGTATTAAAATGCTTTATGTAACATAAAATCCTAAATATGCCTAATTCTTATACTATTTTCTAACTATTTACTCTAAATATGACCTAAACTAATACTATATTTAAGATGTGTTTGCAACACATCAGGTTCTTTAAAGCTTTTTATAGAGTATGGTTCTTTAGAGGGAAGAACAGAGTAGTGTTCTCTGGTTCTTGGTCATTAGAAGTCTATAGGGTTTAGATTTCTGTTTCTTTATCTAGGGTTGATAAAGTTGATCGGTTGTAAAAGCTTGTAAAGAATAGAGTTTGATTTAGTGGAACTCTAACCAAGGTTTGGTTGGAAGAAACTGGATGTAGCTTCTCTTGTTGAGGGGTGAACCAGTATAAATTCTTGTGTTGATTTCTATTCTTTAATCTCTTCTTGTTATATTAATTTGTGATTCTTTTGGTGAAATTTGTTATTACTCAACAAGTGAAGTTTTTAGTAATTATATTGTTGAACTGAGTGGTTTGATTGATTGAAGCATTCTTATTGTGATAAAGATCCTAAATCCGCTGCTTGTTTTAAAGAATTTTTTAAAGACTCTATTTTAACCAATTCACCCCCCTCTTGGTTATTTTGTGGTTGTTCTCATTGTTTTCAAAAACACCCTATTCAATCCACTAGAAACAAGCAAGAAACAAATCTTCTCCACAAATACCCTGAATTTTTCTATAAAAGGATGGATTAAATCCATTAGGCCAAGAGCCTTGTCAGGTTTCATCTGGAAGACAAATTTTTTGAATTCCTCTTTAGTGAAGGGATGAATCAACGTCTTATTATCTTGGGATATTTTATTTTCCACTTTTTCAACAACATAATCATAATCTCCAACACTCCCAGTGAAAAGATCTGCAAGATAATTAAAGGTTAGTGCACAAATCTCCTTCTGACTATCCACTTTTCTCTCATCCTCATCTTCAAGAGAATTAATTTGCTTAATACTTTTTCGAGCTTTAGCTGAAACATGTAAGTATCTTGTGTTTCTGTCTCCTCCCCTAAGCCAATGAACCTTTGAGTGTTGTTTACAAAATCTCTCCTCTTGCAACAAGAATTTAGTAAGGTTCTTTTTTCTCTATTATTCCTTCTCACGTTTTAAACTCTCCAGTTTTTGCTTACTCTTTCTTATATCATCTCTTAATATGTTTTTAACCCTTTTCCCCCAAGAGTCCAACTCCTCCTAACCACCATGGGGTTTGCTCACAAAATATAGATGTCTGCCATGCTGATAGGTTCCTTGCACAACATTTGTAACATCCTCTTCATACAATCATGTATTCTCGAACTTAAATCTCCTCATTTTTTACATTGATGATGAGTATCGTCAGTAGAGAGAGAATAGGGTTGTGGTCAGACAATGGGAGCCAAAATATTATTTAGCTTCACTTCAAGAAAACAAATGAAACCAATCATTAGTCACCATTGCTCTATCCAAGCGCTCCTCAATAGCATTAGGAGCACCCTTACTACGAGACCAGGTGTAGGGATACCCTTTCAGAACAAAATTCAAGGTGTTAATGCATTTATGTTTCATTTTAAAATTCCCATTTGAGAAAACTTAAAATTTATTCATAGAAGTTTTTAATTATAATAACAAATTGTTAAAATAAATTTTAAGTGTTATGAATTGTGATTATGGTTCTAATGGTTTACCATGATAATGTATTTTAAGAAAATGACAAGTCATCATTCAAAAAATATATCGCAAGAGCATAAATTGTTGGAACCAAAGACAAAAAAAATGTCAAGCCCCTAAAAATCTCATATTAACAGAAGATATTTTCAAATCTTAAAAATTCTTATGATATAAATCCATTAAAATTCAAATTAAAAAATCTTGATTATTAAAGTCTTTTAAAAAGTATCATTAACTACATTTTTACATAGTCTTTTAAAATCTACTTACTTTTATGTCAAAATAGTCTTTTTAAAATCTCAATCTAATACAATCTAATCCTAAGGCGTTTAGTAGACAGAAAGTTTTTACTTTTCTAGGAATCTTAAAGTGGGAAGCTATGATTCCCATGTTTGGTATGTAATTAATTAAAAAAGATTGCTTGGAAACTATGATTCCGAAGGATGCATACCCTTTGCCCAGCATCAACAGTGCGTTCAGGTTCCAAGTGACGAGTTTCTTGAACGCATACTCAGGATACAATCAGATGAAAATGCATGTCCCAAATGAAGATAAAATGACATTAATTACTAAGGATGTTAACTTCTGCTACTAGGTCATGCCCTTTGGCCTAAAAAACGCAGGCACCACATACCAAAGACTGTTGGACCGGATCTTTAAACAACAAATCAGACAAAATGTCAAGGTATATGTGGATGACATGGTTGTCAAGTCTCAAAGCATAGCCCAACACATGGTAGACCTAGAAGAGGTGTTCGGAGAAATCCACAAATACAACATGCGCCTCAACCCGGAAAAATGCACTTTCGGGGTCGGTAGAGGCAAGTTCCTGGGTTTCATGATCACACATAGAAATGCATAGCCATACTAGAGATGCATAGCCTTATCAGCGTCAAGGAAGTCCAAAAGCTGAACAGTAGACTAGCATCTCTATCAAGGTTCCTCCCAAAGCTCGTCGAAAAAGAAAAGCCATTTTACAAGTTACTTAGGAAAACTAAGCCTTTCCTATGGGACAAAGCCTACGAGCAGGCTTTCTTGGCTTTCAAGAAAACTATTGCCACGCAACCAGTCCTGATTAGACCTAGACCAGGAGCACCCCTACTCTTATATCTCTTTGTAGCTGACGAAACCGTCAGCTCAACCCTTATAAAATAGGAAGGGAAACATCAACTTCCCATCTACTTCACCAGCCACATCCTCCATGATGTTGAGAAGTGGTACCAAATGATAGAAAAGGTAGCGCTGGCACTCATAACCTCAGCCCGATGCCTCAGGCCATACTTCCAAAGTCACTAAGTGGTAGTCAAGACGAACTACCACATCAAACAAGTGTTGTGGAAGCCTGAACTGGTAGGGAGAATGGTAGCATGGTCTGTAGAACTCTCAGAGTTCAATCTCAACTACGAACCTCGTGGCTTCATAAAAACACAATTCATGGCAAATTTTCTATCAGAATTCGCTGGCAGTGACCAAACCACCCCAGATTGGTGGAATCTCTACGTGGACGAAGCGTCCAACGTGAAAAGAAGTGGTCAGGCATCATCCTTGAACTGCCTAGCAACGTCACTTTAGAGCAAGCTCTAAAGCTCAACTTCAAAGCCTCAAAAAATCAAGTCGAATATGAGCCACTTATAGCAGCCCTGAAGCTAGCAAAAGAAGTTAGAACCCAAAAGCTAAGATACTACACCAACTCGAAGCTTGTCCAAGGACACGTAACAACAGATATCAAACTAAGGAGACAATATTCCTCTGATACTATCAAACTGCAAAAAATCTCATTGACGACTTTTAGTGCTTTGAGATGTACCACACACCAACAGAGAGAAACATCGGAGCAGGCCTGTTCTCGAAGCTGGTCAACACCAAAAAGACCGTGCACCTCAAAACCATCATCCATGAGACACTCCAAGCTCCCACCATAGACACCCAGGAGGTCATGACAGACGAAGAGGAGGAACCAGACTGTATGACCCCCTACAAGAATTTTCTAATTCGGGGGTATTGCCATCAGACCAAAACAAAGCCCAACGCCTAAATGTTTGGCCAGCTACTACGTCATCCTGGATGGAGAGTTATTCAAACGAGAGTTGACAACACCCTTGCTCAAATGCCTGAACAACCAATAGGCAGACTATGTTATGCAAGAGCTTCATGAAGGGATCTATGACCTTCACATTGGGGGATGCTCCCTTTCCACCAAAGTGGTACGTGCCAAATACTATTGGCCGACACTCTCGACTTTACTAGAAGGTGCAGACGATGCCAAAAGTTTGCAAATATCCCACACACCCCTCCTGACAACCTCGATAGCTTTTCCCCTTGGCCTTTCACCATGTGGGGAATGGACATACTAGGGCCACTGCCAAAAGCCCTGAGAGCAGTGAAATTCCTACTAGTCACCATAGACTACTTCACCAAATGGATTGAGGCAAAGCCATTACAAGAAATCTCAGCCAACGAGGTAGACAAGTTCACCTAGAACACCTCATATGCAGATATGGCCTCCCTTACACCATTGTCACCGACAACGGTACTCAATTCAAAGCTCAGGTTATGAAGACTTCTTGATGAGGCTAGGTGTCAAACACATCGTCACCTCTATCGAACATCCACGGACCAATGGTCAAGAAAAGGAAGCAAATAGAGTTATCCTTAGGGCCCTGCACACAAGACTTAACAAGTCCAAGGGTCTATGGAAGGAGCAACCCCCCAGTATACTCTAGGCCTATCACTGTTCACCCCCGACAGCTACCAACGAGTCTCCTTTTCAACTCACACGTGACACAGACGCCATGATCCCCATTGAAGTCGGGGAACCGTCGACAAGGAGGTTGTTGTTCCAGGAACAACACAATGAAGAAAACATTAGGGTTGAACTAAAGACAAAGGATGAAATCCAAGAGATGGCCATAATCAAAGAATAGGCTACCAAGCCCCAAGCCTCAAGGAGATACAACACCAAGGTTCATCCTCGAGCCTTGCAACCTAGCAACCTCATGAAAACAATAGGAATACCCACAATAACAAAGAGGGGGGTGAATTGGTTTAATCTTGGTATTTCAAAAAATATATTTAAAAAGTCAGAGTTAAAGGATCTTCATCACTTTTAAACCAAGAATACTTTTAATCAATCAAATCACTCAGCCCAAGAAATCAATAGCTCAAAATAGAACTTGTTGAGTAATGATAATGATGTCAAGAACAAAATGAGTAAGATAACTGATAAAGATGAAGAAATAGAAAAGCAACACAATAATTTATACTGGTTCACTTCTCAATAGAAGCTACATCCAGTTTCTTCTAATCAACACTAGATTAGAGTTCCACTATTATAAATTCCTGTTCTTACAAGCTTTACAACAAACTCTCTTTATCAACACTAGATAAAGAATAGAAATCTAAAACCTAATTAGACTTCTAATGAGCAAGAACCAGAGAACACTACTCTATTCTTCCCTAGAGAACACTACTCTAAAACAAGCTTCAAAGAACCATTTTACAATATCATCAAATAACAAACAATACAAAACAAATTTACAACCAAAGATTATGGAGAGAAACAACCTGATGATCTAATGAATATGAATGAATATAAGTTACCAATCAGAGTTGAATGCAGAAAAATAATTTCAGAACATGCTCTCCATCATTCCTTTGAAATCTCTTGCCCAAGAAATTATTTAATACCCATGAAGATTAAAAAGTGGGACAAAAGCTTAGTTAACCCAGAAAATCACTTTCAAACTCTTAGAAGGCTCGTGTATATTTAGAAAATTCGAATTGTTCAAGTTAAGATTCAAGCCAAGCCTCCTTTCTATTTATAACAGCTTTTGTAACAACCTGTAATCGGTTACACAAGCCAAATAATCGATTAAAATAGCTTATGTAATCGATTAAATTGTCACTTAATCGATTAAAGTGTTCAAGGCTTCATTCTGGGTTTCAAAACGAACAAAATAATCGATTAACCGAAGTTGTAATCGATTAAAGCAGTGAGGCAAGCTTTTTTAAATAGCTTATGTAATCGATTACGAATAATGCTAATCAATTATCACATCAATGCACAAAATCCATTTTACACTATGTAATCGATTACAAGAGTTGTGTAATCGATTAATATGTTCATCAAAGCTTTTCCAGTTACAAATACGAACCAAATAATCGATTAATCCGCTGTGTAATCGATTAAAACAGTGAAATTATATTTTTCCAAAAACATTACTCAATTAAATCCTTTTTCAAATAGTGAGTAGCTTTGATTTTAATGAACACATTTAAGCATGTTAATGATTATGTGTATGCAATGCAAGGATCAAAAGATTGACTTCTCCTACACTTCATTTGATTTACAATCTTCAAAGCATGTGAAAAAATGAAAACATTCTTCTAAGTCATAGGCTTCATTCTTCATGTTGCTTCCCTATATCCAACACCTCGTGTGGCGAGTCCAAGGTGAAGCCAGAAAATATTCCTGAGCAGGAAAATGTGGACCCAACTGGGAAAGCCCATTCAGGTGTTGGAGTACAAGTGTGAGTTAAAGCCCCACATCAGATATAAATAGAAAAATTGAACACCATATAAGTGAGGAGAAGACCCATAAACCTGAACCTTAAGGTTTTGGGTTAAGGTGTGGTGTCTAATTCACTTATATGATTACTCATTTGTAAATCTCCTCAATATTTACCCCTTGAGTTCCCAACAATTGGTATCAGAGTCAATGGTTCGACTTGGTAACCGGCTCAGACAAGTAAGAAGGCATTTGTGGATCCATAGACATAGAGATTCGTTGTATCGAAAGTCTTCTTGGCGGTTGAGTCCATGCATGGAGGCCAAGGCAGCGAGTCCCACAAGTGTTGTTGCGGTACAAGGTACTAGAGCATAAGCTCTAAGGGCCATTACTTGTGAATTGAAAAATGTCTTCCGCTCGAGGGGGAGGCTACCATGTGGAAGAAATTCACACTTGAGGGGGAGATTGTTGGAGTACAAGTGTGAGTTAAAGTCCCACATTGGATATAAATAGAAAATTGAACACCATATAAGTGAGGAGAAGACCCATAAATTTGAACCTTAAGGTTTTGGGTTAAGGTATGGTGTCTAATTCACTTATATGGTTACTCATTTGTAAATCTCCTCGATATTTACCCCCTCGATTTCCCAACATCAGGGTCGTGGCAAGCCTAGCCAACGGAGCATATAGGCTACAGGAATTAGATGGTGAAGCAACTCCAAGAACGTGGAACACTACCCATCTAAAGTTCTATTTCAGTTGACCTACTGCAAGACCGAATGATGTACTTTTTTCCCTACTCTATTCTTTTGTCCCAAAAGAGAAAAATCAGGGTTTTGGCTTGTGAGGTTTTAACTAGGCACATTTGGGGAACGAAGGGAATTGGTACTAAATTGAATACATTGAATAAAGTATATCTCTCTTCAATTTTTATAATTTCCTTGTGTCAACTTTATAAAAGCTTGTCAAACCAAAGGTCCACCCTTAGTGAGTCTTGCATCTCCAAAGGCTCGTCAAACCCAAGGTCCACACTTGGTGAGTCTCGCATCTTCAAAGGCTCATCAAACCCAAGGTCTGTCCTTGGTGAGTCTCGCATCTCCAAAGGCTCGCTAAGTCCAAGGTCCACCATTAGTGAGTCTGACATCTCCAAAGGCTCGTCAAGCCCAAGGTTCGCCCTTGGTGAGTCTCACATCTCCAAAGGCTCGACAAACCCAAGGTCCACCCTTGGTGAGCCTTCCTATTGCCAAGTTTCACCTTCACAGAAATTCAAGGTATGCAAGGTCTACCCTTATTAAGATTTTCTATTCCTAAGTTTTATCTTTGCAGGAATACAAGAAACCTAAGGTCCGCTCGTGGTAAACGTTCCTACAAAAACCCAAGCTACACCCTTGGAACCACGACAAGCATAGTCAAAGGTCTAGGTTCCAAGGGACAAAACAAGATGCCACTCGACTGGTCAGCAAGACCATCAATCAGATGGAAGTCAAACTACTTCCTCACAAGCATCAGGGGAGAAGCTCCATAAGGTGAAAGGAAGCCTCACTAGATGATTGACAAGACCTTTAACCAGGTTGAAATCATACCTAAGATGATCTCGTGTCATCTAGTTCTCTAGTTCATACAAAGTCATCAAGGTCTTGCTTCCTACACTACAAAGATCTCATTCTCATCAAGGCGACGTATCCTTACTACCACAAGCAATAGAGGATTAATAGACAACAAGGACACATACAAGACATACAACAGAGCAAATTTCGTCAACAAAGGAAAGTAAATGCATTATAAAAGAAAGGATAATCGTTAGAATTACAAAGTTTATCGTCATTCGCATCCTTAAATGGGTCAAAAAGACCCAAGTTAAGGTTCTTGGCGAAGAACCCGACCTGCCTGACTGCTTTATAAAAACCCTTTTCATGTTGCTCCATGACCTTTTTCTTGTACACCAGCAGCTCCTCTTTAAGCATTTTGTTGGCCTCCTTCTCCTTTGACACCTTGAGCTCAGACTCCTCCAGCTTGAACTTCGACTCCTTCAACCGGGCCTTGAGGTCAACAACCATCTTAGCAAGCTCATCCTTGTCTGCCATTGTGATCTCCACCTTGTTAGCCAATTCATTCTTCTCCCTCAACAAGTCCCCCAGCCAGCTCATCACCATCCAGTCGAGTGCACAACAGCTTGGCAAGAACACCACCAACCTTAGATGATAACGAGTGGTTCGACCTGACAGCTTCGGCAAAGGCAATAGTGGTGTTGACCACCTTAGGATGCTCCACTTTCCAAATAGTCTGAACAGTGACCCTCCACTTGGCAACCTCAGCCTCTAAGGATGCCATCTTGCTTAGAGCTTCCTAATGTCACTATCCATTTTCCTCTAGTATCGCTAGACGTTTTTGGAGGAAGACCTTGGCAGAGTCGTTTGCATTCTGAACCCCAACCAATCAGATCAAATTCTTGTCAAAGGAAGATACAAAGCCAATCAGAGTTCTTTACTCTAACCTATACCCCATGCTCCACAATGAGTTAGTATCACACGAAGTATAGACGTTATCAAGAGACACACTGGGCGAGAAGGGGAGGAGGGAAATATCGACGCCAATACAACAGAAAGAGGAATCGGTGGAACTGAAGAAGAAGGAGGCAACATTTCTGGAGCACTAAGGGACTCTACACCAGTGCTCGACAAGGGCGCAGTAAGGGTGGACGAAGGAGCCATGACATGGTCGGTCGAAGAACCAATGTAACAACCATAATAGCAAGAGAAGTAGAAACCTCCTGAACAGACGGGGAAGGAGGAGTCAGAGGAGTAGGAGCATCAGCATTAGCTTGGACATCCAATGAAGCCAAGGGTAAACCCTGCAAACCAGCAGCAGAAGGTCACTCGAACCAAAAAGTAACCCGGTAGCCTGCCTCATTGCGCGAAGGACGAGAGGGTCCCTCGACTTCTTGCGACCTACTACCCTAGTGCCGTCATCTTGCTTCCTCTTAGCCAAAACAAAGGAAGGTGTGTTGGGGAAGCCTCAACAATTGTAGCATCAACAGGATCAACCCTAGTAGTAGGTTGACCCCCTTCTCCAACAAGAGGGTCGACAGTGGAAGGTGGCACAGTCCCACCAGCACGTCCGACATGCTTTACCAAAGGCCTCCAAGCAAAGTCCCTCATTATACATGCAAAAAAGCAAAACACGACAAGTGTTAATTCAGGCTAACATCAAACACAGAGGAAGACAAGGCAAAACGTCTTACCATCCAAGGCAACGAAAGGATCGTCCACTAAATGAAAGGACAAGATGGCTAGTGCATCTAGTAAGGCTGGCAATTATTCAAAAATAGCCTTGTCAACCCACTCCACAAGGTCAACAAATCCTCATCGAAAGACTTGAATGTGGTAGGGTCTGACTGACTTGAAGAAACATTCCATGAAGCGGCGAAACACATTCGAGTAAAACTCGAATAGCTTCTTGGACACGTTGTTCAAGGAAACTCAACCGATCTTGCCCGTCAACTTCATCTAAAAAAATACAAAAACACCGACACACTAGGTTGGATGTTGAAGAAAGGGCACAAGATTTCAAAGGCCCTCACCATTGCCCAACTATTGGGAGTTCAATTGCTTAAGCAGAGCACATTGGAAAGAATTCAAAGGGAGAATTAAACCCAACACCTCAAAAGGCACCTGTACATGAAAAAGAAAGGCGGACAACCTGGCGTCGCCCTAAAAAGGGAAATCATCACTCCCCGCAAGCCTAGACGACCATCTTCCAGGAGTCCTCGAGGTTAACCTTAGTTAATGGTCTAGAGCAGGGACACTCACCGTAGAGGTAATGGAAGAGAAATATTTCAAAACTTCGTCTTTCACTCATTCATAGCTAGCAACGGCAGGGGGAGACGAAGGCGACCAAGCACTGTGGCTACGTCGCACATGGGGTAATCCTAACGTCCTCGCCACCACTCCTTGTCAATCCCCTAGAAACAAAAGGGGGAAGAATCAAGGTGATTAGCACAGGTTCCCCAGCCAGAGAGACAACAGAAGGTTGTACCCTCCTACTGAGGCGGGAAGTACCTCCGCCAACATTGCGCGAGTTCATCCTCCTCTCAGAAGAAGAGGACTCGCTGTCAGAGACTCCACAATGAGTCTTCTCCTTCGAGGAGCCGTCAATTGAAATGACTTCCCGGTCTACCATGGGTTGCTGAATCAAACCCCTAGAGTCACTACCGCCCATACCTAAGGAAAAATCATAAATGAAAGAGATGGAAAAAGGAAGGAGTACCTTAAAGATGAAGAACACAGTTGAAGGAGAAAGAGAAATCGCAAATAGCAAGTGAAAGCCAAAAAAAAATCTTTGGAGAGAAATCAAAAATTCAAAGTGGTGGTGATCAAAACACCAAACATCCACTCCATTTAAGTGGAGGCGCGACCCTTCAATTTAACAGCAGTAGCCCGGACAACACTTGTCCAGGCTGGGGGGCTTAACAAGCTTGACAAACCTACAACTCTCACACCTGTCGAGGTTATGACCATCGACACTGGACAACATTTGTCCACACTCGGGGGCTCGACAAACCCACGACCCTCCTACTTGTCAAGGCTACTACCCTCAACACCGAGCAATCTCCGACGGTACTGGATAATCTCCCTCGACACCAGACAATCTCTTTCACCTGCAAGCTAGCTCAGAGCTTGGGGGCTTATGTACTATCCAGGGTCCACAAAAGACACATGATAAGTGATGTGGCGTTCCAATATGCACGTCAGTCTTCCATGTCAGCCTTGGCACAGGAGCACAAATATGTTGCCCTTAGCAATCAGGCTATTGGGCCAAACAGGTTATCTCTAACACTTCATTATTTGAATATTAATGATAATGTTGCAACCTCCTTATCAAGTTGCAGGTACTCAATTATCTATAAGATACACATTATCTATAAGCTACAATTATCTACTAGTTGTTATCTACAAGCTAATAATTATTTGCAAGGATTGTTACACCACTGTAACAACCCCAACAAACAAGGACATGCAGCTCTTACTCCACTCTATAAGTATCAGGTTCCGTCTCATCATTTCCATCACTTATTCTCACCTAATTCACGTACTTACTTGAGCGTTGAAGACTTTTGTTTTGCAGGTCCCCCCTTTTGTCCTCCTAACAAAGGGTATTTTTTGTCCAACGTGTGAGATCCTGGAACCCCTCTTGGCCACATCCACCCTAAAGTGGGTCAGCTCTGGATTTTGGTAAGTACAATAAGTAGCTTTAATCCACAAGAATATTGTTCTTTAAAATGATTTTATAAAAGTGGAGTGATTTTCTAGACTCAGGAATCTTTTCTGAAAGGAGACTCAGGAATCTAAAACTTGGGGTTTTAACATCTTTAAAATTTGGATCTTCGGTCAAGATTGAGTCTAAGTCAATTCAATGTCAATTTTGGTCCAAATCCTTCAAGAGTTCTTAGATTAATGGGCACCATATTATTTTTAGTAGCTACTTATTTTCAGAATTTTATTTTTATTTAAATTACTATATAATCTTAAATTCTTATGAAGTGTAATATGTTAAAAAAACTTAATGCTCAATCATTTTTTTAAATTTTTATAATAAGAGAAATAATTCATTTTAATAAAATTACAATACATTTTCTTGATACACACTTTTTTTTGGTGAATTCATGATACACACTTTCAAATCATGTTTAAATTTAATTCACACACTATTCCCTTAAAACTAAAGTTGTATATTTAGTCAACTTGAAAATTCAAGCTAGTCTATCATGGATCAATACATTTTTTTATTAGGTTAAGTTGGTCAATTTAACATGATAAACTAGAAATAGCTAACTCAACTTAAACTCATGGTAGGCTATAGGCCAAACCATGGTCCATGAGTCACTTCCTTTTTTAAAGTATAAAAATTATAAATTATAAATAAAAAACAAATAAAATTTTATACAACAAGTTCATAAAATATTTTATTCACTATAGCTTAAAATAAAAATATAGAAATAATAAATTATATTTTATATTATATTATTACTTTAATAATAATATCGAATATTATAAGTTTTCTTCTATATTATAAAATAATAAAGATAATATATCATAATCATAATATAAGTAAAATGAATTACATCAATTGTAACAATCAAGTGTTAGAAGTAAAAGAAAATATAATAAATATCCATAGGATATTAATCTTAAAATGAAAACTAATAATACATGTAATATATATATATATATATATATATATATATATATATAACTTAACCCAACAAAAGTCGACTAGTTTCCAATCAATAAAAATTTGAACTCGACTATGTCGAATCAAAAGAATTTTCATAACTCAACTTGACTTAAATATTAAATTAATCAAGTTAAATCATCCCCATAGAAAATTGATATTTATTACTTTATTAGTTAATAATTCTATCATTAAATCAAAGTATTTAAGAACTATGTATTTGTTAAACTTCTGATTAACAAAAATGACTCTTGAGGCATGATGCATGAGGGATTCATATTAACAAATTATAAAATATCTTGTTATTTTGTTTTAAAAACAATTTTTATAAAAAAAAAAACTCTTAAAATCACATTAGAGACATAAAAAAAGTTTTAAAGAATGAGATAGTTGACTAAATATATCATATAAATTTGTAATTTTAATCATTAAAAATATAATAAAATTCATAATTCTATTTAATAATTTTTATGGATATATGTAATATAAAGTTTTCCGAATACATTATTTTTAAATTTAAAAATCAATGGAAAATTTTATGTGTGACTTTTTGAACAGATGTCATGTTTCGTATTTTACCATTTTAATTTCATCTAAAGTGCTTTGTTTAGATAATTTAAAAAAGACTAATTGAGAACATAATTTTACTTTAAAAAAATATGAAATGCAGTGTAGTTTCTTGTTTCTTATTCAGCCTTAAATCCGACGGGTAGAGCACAATTGTCATTTTGTCAACGACACATCAAACTTATGTGGTTTTCTTCGGCTTCTCATTTTCTCCAAAGTGTCAAGCCAATTTGTTTTTTTTTTTTTATATATATATATAGTTTGTTTCTCACATTTGTTTGTTAATGTAATTTTCCTATTTTATCATTCTCTTTCATCGATTCCACTATGTCGTTATTGATTGAAAGAGCAATGAGGATTAGGCCAGGAAAATTATTAACAAATAACTACACAACAAACAAATAGCAAGATCAAACATTGCATTACAAGCTCCTGTAAAACAAACTCAACACCTTAACTATTGTTGCATCTTCCATTCTCATCCCTCACCAACTAATCTCTTTCACATTTCTTTCCTTCTTTAAATATTTATTGTTACCACTGTGATTGCATTAATTTAATTAATCCTTCTCACAACCTTTCTTTGTGGCATTGATTAATTAGCCCCTTCTTTGATCTTTTTGACTCTATCATATGGGTTGTGGCATCTCAACGCTAGACGTTGAAGATGCATCCCTTAATCAACGTTTAAAGGGTCGTCACCATGCCATTGTTCCACCCATTGTAGACAAAAAGAAGGATTTTGAGAACGGTGACGAGGGTGATGGGGCATTCTTGCATAGCAACAATGAAAATAATAATAATAATAATAATAATAATAATAATAATAATAATAACAATTATAAGGATAAGGATGTTGTCATGGTAAAGAAGCCATTGGGTAGTGATGAAGGCAAGGATGGAGGATCAAATGGGGAAAGGTTGAAAGAGAAAAGTGTTGTGAATAGGAATAATGTTAATAATGGACGAAAAGAAAAACATAGTGGTGGTGATGACAGATATTGTGAAAAGAATAATTATGAAGAGGAGCATGAGGATCGAGATGATAGCCTTCTTGTTGGCCCAGGATCGCCGAGTTTTAGGGAATATTGTAATGACTATGATTGTGGGGATAAAAGTTCTATGGGAGATTCCAATGATTATGATTCTATGGAAAGCATCAAGATTGGCAGTGAGTGACTTATTATTTATAAGTTTTGTGTTATGTGATTATTTCCTCCATGCATTTTCAACATGTTTCATATTGGGTAATGATTATGAAACATAATATCAATCACAATTGACAATAAATTTTAGCTGCAAGTGATTGGTATATGAATTAAATTAGCGATGGATTCTAAAGGTTGCTTCTTTTATAGGTGAAGATTCATCGATCAATAAGAATAAGCCAAAGAATGAGGGAAGTGCCAATTCAAAAAAGGTAATTCAGATGATCATGATGTCCTATCTTGCTTGATTTTCATTTGTTTTGATATGTAATGTTAAATCGACGTAGAATGTTTTAGTTCTCTTAGAATGAATTCAACTACCACAAAATGAAAGATTCATTAGAAAAAGATAAAACAAAAAAGGCCACGACTATTAAAAAATAAATGTATTCAATCAACTTTATATTTATTGTGTATGCATAATTTATATAAATAATTACATAGAGGAGTCGTATTCATGAATCATATAGGCAATCAATTTCTTGTATTTATGATTAAATATGCCCTATATGAAACATTTAGAGGATCTGAAATCAACATCAATTTTTCATTAGATTTGTGTTTTGTTATACTTTGTTCATTAAACTTTGTTTCAATTTCTTTTAGCAGGAAAGTGAGAAGAAAGAGAGAAGGGGACGAGGATTTAAGAATGTTATAAATAAGGGAAAGGTAAGAGGGAGGAGAAAGTTTCTAAACTTCGCTTGCTACAATGCTAGCAATGAGTCCCATGCTGAAGCTTCTTTCAACAAAATAGTTGCAAAAATTGCAGGAGGGCATTACACATCAAATACATTCTCCAATAAGGTTACTTAGAATTGGTCAATCATTGGGCGTAGAAGAAAAAAAATGTCATGATTTAAAATTTTATATGTAGAAGATCTAATAGAATTTTTGAATATATTGCTAACATTAATTCCCTCATAGCTGCATTCATGATATATACTTGTAAATTCTTGTTGCTTTTCACTGTGCTTTATTTTTTTTATTTATATATTTATCATTTTAGAGTGGTAGAAATATTAAACAAGTAGAAGAATATATAATTTTTTTTCTCATAATGAAAAGGAAATTTCTTAGAGTAATTAAAAACTCTACATACCCATTCTTCTAATTTTTTGTCATGGTTATATGTTCAAGTTCTGTAAATAAAGCTCCAAATTCCATATTATTTGTTGAGTAAAATTAAAATAGCTCTTTAACATGCCTAATAAGTAGGACCTGAACGGAGAACCTTTCCCGTCAATCTACTTGTAATGGTCCAAAGCCCTTTAAGTTGGGTTTAACCCTCTATTCAAAGATTAAAAAAAAAACGCTATATAAATATGGTAGTTTTTTTATTTGTGGATAATATTAATTAGTCAAAATATTTTTTTGTGAATTATTAGCAATATTAATTATGGAGATTATTTATTGAATTATAACACTTAATTAGAATTGTACTATCTAGACTCTTGGGGCTAATTTTTCAAAAAAATACAATTTTAATCAATAATTAGCAAAAGGGGGCGATTTTTCCAATATTTAGGGTTTTGGGGTCACCAAACACGCCCAGGCTAGGCGTGTTTAAACACGCCCAAGCCAGGCGTGTTTAAACACGCCCTAGCCAGGCGTGTTTGGCCCCCTTTGCCCTATAAAGCCCGACGAAATCCCATT
>PYAF01004979.1:336777-372539 GCA_007407185.1 Glycine tomentella | reverse complement strand
ACAATAATTTATTATAAAAAGACATTAATCCATAGAGATTATCACATGATCCAAATTTTATATCTTATAATATAACTATTATAAATATTATTTAGCTATAAGAATTATTACTCATACAGATAATATTTTTTAATATTATTACACACATTTTGTTTTCTAGTTGAATAAATTTAATTATATATTTTTTAGTAGTTTTTAACATATATATACATAAATAAAATTATCAAGTGTTAAAATATTTAGAATTTAAAATTTAAAATTTTAAAATATGAAAATTAAAATTTGAAATCTAAAAAATCTAAATTTAATTTGAAAATTTAAAATGGATGGATGACTTAATGAAGCATGGAGTAAGATGAAAGATTACTTGATTATGCACGATCATAATAACACGAAGGAAACACTGGCATTTTGAATAATTAAAAGTCATTTCTTGATTGAGTAGCATGAGTGTAATTGATGTTAAAAAAAATATAAAAATTAGCATAAAATATACTGTATGATTGTAGTGTAACTAAAGAGTAAAATAAAATTTGAGACCTCTTCATCAACAAAGATCATATTTGTACTAATTAATTCTTTGTTTTGATTAATGTTAAGAGTGTCCCACATTTACAAAACTTTTATTTTTATATTGCTTTCGTCCAAAGATTATTTAGCAAGATAAATCCATCAAAGCTTAATAATGAAACTTTTACACTACATTTTAAAAATGAATCATTATTTTAAAACTAATTATAAGAAATTAAAAGTAAAGAAATATTTTTAAAAATATAATTTTTAATGTTACAAATATATGTGAAATAATTTTTAATAACCTTTTAATTCATTTAATGATAGTTATACTTAAAAGTATAGTTAAATATAGATGAAGAAGAGAAAACACATAAATGAAAGTGAGAGTAAAGCAGAGACTAATGTTTTATTTCATATATATAATATTTATGATAATTTCAAATATATCTACTCAAACATTTCAGCATGCATAAACATATCAAATTTTCAACTACTCTTAGAATCTTATAAGAACGATAAGTGAAATAAACTCTCAAAGCACTTTGCACAAACCATGGTAGCTAGGCAATTTGTTTGTATTACTATCTATCAAGGAATGTTCATCATAAGTAAACAACATAAAATGAAATAATAATAATAATAATAATAATAATAATAATAATAAAAAAAAAATAATTTACAAATAAAATATATAAAAATAGCATATCAAGAAATATAAGTTGGAGAGACAAAGTTGATTTTTGTGCTTCAACTTTTTTTATCCTCAATAAAAGATGATTTGTTGAACTTCATACTCTCATAGCATTTTCGATCCAATTTGATTCAAATGCATCACATGGAAGCTAGTATCATACCTGTAAATCATAATATGAATAAATATTCACATAACATGAGATAATACAAAGATAACAAAAATGAGGGAGAAAAAATAAAAACTAACCACACGCTCTGAACACAAAATTTTTAAACATATCCATTATTTGAAATGATCAAAACAACATATCAAATAACCCCGAATCAAAATGCATATAGTAATAGAAAGTTAACATATAGAGGCAAGCAAAATTATACTCATAAACACAAAAAGTGGTATAGATAGTTATAACAATCCAATATTAAAAAATTAAATTAAACACGGTTAAAGGGATTGTAGATTTACATGAACTTGAGAAGAAACCTATGAAAACCAATAATACTTAAAATGGAATGTGTGCTATGCGTTGATTGTATACAACAATCACTTTGATCAATCAATATCTAAATAAAAAGCATGTTGAGCCATCAAAAAAGTATCATTCTCTAGACATTGAATTTTTCTTTATTTTTTGCGTACAAATATACCTGTTTTTACTTCATGCTTTACAAATAGAATTTTTTTAAAAAAACTTAATGTTAGATCAAATTGATTTAAATTGATGGCTATTTAGAAATATATATTTTGATCAATGGTTGTAATAGCTTCAAGTGAATTTCAGATCAACAATTATTATGGAGTTAAAATCTTGATCTAATGGCTCACAAAAGTTTAAGTTTTTTTTTACATATGGTATATAGATAGATATAGATATAGATAATCAATAAATGAAATTTTACATATTTTCTTTACAACTCAATGTTAGATCATATTGATTCAAATCAACGATTATTACGAAGAATACGTTTTGATCAATGATTGTAATAGTTTCAAGTGAATTTCAGATCAATCACTATTATTGAATTAAAATCTAGATCCAAAGGTTCACAAAAGTTTAAGTTTCCTTTACATATGGTATATAGATGGATAAATATAGATAATCAATAAATGAAATTTTACATTATTTTTTTTTAAAACTCAATGTTAGATCATATTGATTCAAATCAATGACTATGACAAAGTATACATTTTGATCAATGGTTGTAATAATTTCAAGTAAATTTCAGATCAACGATTATTATGGAGTTAAAATCTCGACCCAACAACTTTAAAAAGTTCAATCTTCCTTTACATATAGTATATAGAATATAGATAGATAGATTCTCACTTAGTTTAGTATATTTTAAATTATGTTTATTTATCATAAGGTCTTAATATATATTTTTAAATTAAAAAGTATTGATTATTTTAAAAATTAATTATAACTACATGAAATAAAAGAGTGTTACTCAAACGAGTAAAAAATATATTTGAATAAAGTTTTTATATTTTATATATTTATATATATTATTTTTTAAATAATTTAAATTTTAGATTTTGTTAAATTTTAATTTGTAGTTAAGTTTTAAAATTATTAAACACAACAATATATTTATTGAATAATTTATAGATTATTTATTAATACTTGTTAATATATATTGACATTCTTGATTTTTTTAAATTAATGATTTTTTTATTTGCTAAAAATATTATTGAACAATATATATTGTTAACCAAGTGGTGTCAACAACTCAAGTGTAGGTGAATTTAGCTTTTAAAATCATTTCACACATAAACTTTAATCCCAATGAAAATAAATATAAAACACTATGTATCTCATTGCCCAGAGGTTCCTTACGATGCGAAAGTAAAAGGAAGAGATATTGTACGCAGTCTTACTCTTGGATATGCAAAGAGACTGTTTTCGGATTCGAACCTATGACCAACAAGTCATCAAGACACAACTTTAATTATATTCTATTTAGTAAGAGTGTGTGTGTGTGTGTGTGTGTTTCTATATTCTCAAATATTAACTATTAACCATGTATACTTATAAAAGCAATGAAGCAATTTGTAAAAAGGAGTAAACCAATTTAAAAGTAAGGGTCAAAAGAAAATGTACAAATGTTTTTTTACTAGTTTGATCAACTCTGACCCACATCCAATACCCAAGTCGCAACTTGAGATTTTCCACTAAGAATAGCAATTACAAAGAAAAAGTTGATAATGTTTACACTTTTGACAACCATATAATAACACCGCTTTTGAACCCTATACTTTGTCACCGAGTTAAGGAATACAAAAATGAAGTTGGTATGTCTACACGTTTGACAACCTTACAAGGAAACCCCTTTTTGGACCCATCCCCTATGAATCACACACCCTAGTAAATCTAACAATGAAGCAATAGGCTAATTATGTCTACATGTTTTACAACCTGACTAGGACAACCTTTTCTCAATTATAAATCCTTAAGGCCCTAAACCTCTAGTAACAACTTTGCTAACAAGACTCTTATAAGTGGGAATAGCAAGTCCATTAAGAACTTCATCACACTTTTTTCTCTCACTTAAGACACACATTAACTATCCAAGCTAAAGGCACCAAATTTCTTTAATTTCTTTAGACTTAGATACTAAAATTATGTTGAGCTTTCTTAGTTTGTGTCTTGTTCACTTTGCTCTTAGACAAAGACTTCTATTATAATGTCCAAGAGATACAAATTTGGGCTTTCTGGAAGAAAGATCTATTTAAAAAATATCCCTTATCTCTTTAATTTGAGAAGTTGCTTATTTTAAGGCAAAGATAATTCTTACATTTGTAATTTGAATATTAGATTTAATAATAATTTGAAAGGTTCTCATATTTAAAGAAGCTACTTGATTTTGGCCTAAGGTACTATTTAATTTCATAATACAAAAGCCATGTTTAATGAGGGAAAGTTTTATTTTGAAAAGCAGCACAAAATCATCAAATTTAGGCTTACAAACTCGTGGGACTTAAGTCTACTAGGCCAAATTTGAGTATGCCCACTCCTAGACTCGAGTGTCATATTTCAGATTCGAGACTTTGAGTATGAGATTTCAGACTCCAGTCCTTTAGCCCATTTGACCCAAGTTTGAGTTTTCAGAGTTCTTGGCCCACTTTTTCATGAAAACCTTTTTTTAGATAGATTGACATTGACCTAGATTTATTATTAATCCCTAGATGGATCATTGATGCTCGTTCTAGTGATACTTGAAGTGTTACAAGGTATATCTAGGACTCAAACTTTTTCTTTTGAATCTTTAGTCTTGGACCTTGGCTTGTTAACTTCTTTCTTCTATTTTTGGGTTTGACTTGACTTGTGTTGAAAGTACTTTAGTTGCTGACTTTGTCTTCATCAAAAATCATCATAAGAACTTCATTGGATAGTCTTCTTGAGTGCTTTGAAGTTCCATAGCTAGAGAGTCATCTTTTTGTCTCTCTTTTAATTATTGGGCTTAATTACACATTTTACCACTCTCCACTCAATTATCATCATTTTGTGAATTTTACCACCCAAGTTTTTTTGGCACATTTTACCATCATGTTTTATTTTATAAGCTCAAAGTAGACAACTAAAAGAATAGTGTTTTCAAAGTATGAGGTCTAGAAAGAAAGCCTAATTTGCCTTAATCATTTTTAAGAAGGCATATTAAATTTTATTCACCTTGAAAGGGTTTCAAAGTTCCAAAAGACAAAGGAATGGAGAAATCAATCCTACTTATAAAAACATAGGGTATATTTGATGTAAGCATACCCATTTATTTAGGTTCAAGTCTCACACTTAGGGGATACTTAATAATGAGAATAAATTTAAGAGACTTTTTTCCATCTAATTATTAATTTTCCCTTAAATAACCCCTTTTCGACTTTTGCATGTTTTGATTTTGAAAACAAGAGTTTTCCCATGTAAATCAAATCTTTCAAATCATCACATAAATTTTATATGCATAAAATATATACTATATCCTCTTGAAGTTGTTAAGCTTGGCCTAAGAGTAAAGCTTTGATACCACTTATTTATCAAGTAGCCTTAGTAACTCAAGAAAGGGGCAAATTGAGTTCATTTAACGTCATTTTCTGTCCAAACTTTAATCCCAAAGGAATTAAATATATCCATATTCTATTTAGTGAAAGGGAGAGTTTATAGATCATGTATACTTTGCATACAAAAGTAATAACACTAATTATAAAAGCAATTCATAGTAGAAGTAGTAGTAAATCAATTTCAAGATTACGGGTATAAGTGAGTGCACCGGTGATTTTTATACTGGTTTGGTCTCAATAAGTAACTTGATATTTTTCATAAGTAACTTGATACTGTTCAAACTATTGTTTTGTAAATGTTTGTTTATGTAAAACAAGTAATAAGTCTTAGTTACTCAAAATAGTAAAGAAGAAGAAGAAGAAGGAGCACCCCAAATTTTTATATTGGTTCACCCTAATCCCAAGGCTACGTCCAACCTCACTCTCTTAGTGAGATTTTTACTAACACAATAACAAGTCACCACTGGCTTACAATGGCAACCTTAACAGGTTCATAACTTCACAAAGCTTCACCCAAGCTCTTAAACCAGCAACAACACACCCTAATCAATTACTCACACTGCTTTAAGGTTCACAACACACTTGCTCCCTCACCACAACATCACACCTGGTCTTGGCTTGGAGACTTCAACAATATAACAAAGGTGTACTGTCCGGGGTCCGCCAAATACACGTGGCAACTTACGTGGCACACCAGTACACGTGTTCACCCTCCATGTCAGCCCTACTACATGAGCACAAATGTTTCCACTCAACAGTCAAGCTATTAAACCTAACAAGTTATCTCTAATGCTCCCATATTTGAATATTATTGATAATGTTGCAACATCCATATCAAGTAGCAGGTACCTAATTATCTATAATCCACCGTATTATCTACAAGCTACAGATTATCTATAAGGTACACATTATATGTAAGCCTTTATCTATAACCTGCAATTATTTATTAGCCTTTATCTACAGGTTAAAAATTATCTGCAAGGATTATTACACCACTGTAACAACCCCGACATATAAGGACTTGAGGCTTCCCCTCACTCTATAAATACTAGGTTCCGTCTAACCCTTCACACCACCAATTCGCACCGAGAAACATCTACTCTCTGCACTCATTCATCCTCACATTCAGTTATTCGTGCTGTAGCTTATACACACTTCGATACACAGACTTATTCTTATACATTATTCTCGTATGATTGATGTAATTAATTGAGCGTCAGAGTCCTTTCCTTTGTTTTGCAGGTCCCCCTTCTTAACAATTCCCACTCACTGTTCGACGTGCAAGATCTGGAACCCACCTTGGCCACGTCTACCCTAACATGCACTATTTCCAGGTTTTGGCAAGTACATTTGGCACCCATCATGACATGGTATGGGGGGCTCCCCAAGGTCCATTGACAATTTTGACACTTTTTTCAAACGCTTCAGCTCACAATATGCAACCAGCCAATCACATCGGCTCACCTCTGCTGCATTAGCCAGTCTGCGACAGGCAGACGATGAGTCTCTTTGGAGGTTCAAGGACAGATTTGGACGAATAGTTGTCCAGATCCGAAACCTCAACCTAGAGGCGGCATTGCACTCCATGTTGTTAGCCCTGCAACCAAGTAAGTTCGCGGACAACCTATGCAATAAACCCCCTTCTAGCATGGACGTGTTACGAAAACGAGTCAAGGGTTACATTCAGACGGAGGAAATATCAAAGTTTAGGAATGAGGTCCGACAAGTCGGACAGAAACGCGACAAACAGGAAAAAGTAACCAAGACCAACCAACATAAGTTGGACAAGTGCTAGCCTCTCCCAAAGGGATCCAAATATGAGCGCTATACACCCCTGATGGTCAATTACACCACCATTATGGAGGAGGCCTTAAACACAGAGATACCTGTAAAACTGCCCCCACCACTTCCTCCTAGGTTGGGGTCGGACAATACCAAATACTGTAGATACCATCGCAGTAGCGGTCGAGACAAAAAGACAAAATTGAAGAACTCATACAGGCTGGGTACTTATCTCGATTTGTGAAAAGATCCAACAATCACCCAACAGGAACCAGACTCGGAGAACACCAAGAGGACCAACCCAGGAATCAGAATGTTGACAGGAAAAGAGACAGAGCAGAAGACACGCAAATGCCAACCTGCACAAGAACAAGAAAATGAGCCTGCCTAGCAAATCCGAGGTGTAATCAACACTATTGCAGGAGGATTTTCCTATGGATGGTTGTCCAACCAATCACGAAAATGACACCTTCACGCTATCTGGGACATCAACATCAACTGTGTAAATGTTCCACCACCACAGAGTCTCCCACCCATCACTTTCACTAACAAAGAATTCAAGGGCATCAACCCTGTCAACCAGGATGATCCCATGGTGATCTCTATCGTGATCTGCAACTTCATGGTATCCAAGGTTCTCATTGACCAAGCAGCTCGTCGGACATCCTGTACCTGAAGACATTCTAGAGACTTAAGGTTTCATCAGACACGGCCCATCCTCACTCTAGACCTCTCCTTGGTTTTGCAGGGAAGAGGGTAGAGACCAGAGGCTACGTATGTTAGATACAGGAAGAGCTTGAAGAAGGATCAAGATGTATGCTGAAGCTTGGATGAATTTTAGCTTTTAACATGTCATTCAATTGAAGGCATTTGTAATATTTAGATGTATGAGAATTTCATCCTATGATCCAGAGCATTGCATAAACATCATTCATTGGCTTGCATTCATGATTTAACAAAACAACATGGTTTGTGAAAAAGCTTTAAGATTTCATGATTGCATAAAAGCCAAGTGCTCATGGTTAAGTTTTGGAAAAACTACTTTTTACACTGACTTAATCGATTACCAGAATTTGGTAATCTATTACTTAAGCCATGAAGAACTAATTAATCGATTACAAGGTAATAGTAATCGATTACATAGTACAAAACACATAATAGATTATTCATTTGTTAATTAATTACCATCTAATCGTAATCGATTACTTGGTGCGTTTTGGAAAACAAATATTTTTGTGTTAATCGATTACATGGTGATTTAATTGATTACTTTGCTCATATATATTTTCCAGAAAGCTAAAGAACATTTTAATCGATTGAATTTGTCTTTAATCGATTACATTAGTGGTTTTAATAGATTACATTGACGAATTAATCAATTACATTAAGTTACAACAGTTTATTATAAATAGTTGTTAGGTCTTTTAAAAATTACAACACACTACATTACGAATTTTCATAGTTTTCAAAAGCCTTCTGAAGTGAGAAGAGATTCTTTGAGTAACAAAGCTCTTGTCCACAAATTCCTATATTCATGTTTAATTGAAAGGTTTTGTCTTGGACAAGATTGAAAGAAGCTCTTGGAGAGTTTGGTCTGAAACTCATTTGCTTTCAACCTTGATCAAGATTGGTAATCATATGCATTCATATACTGTGGATCATCAGGTTGTTTCTCTCCATTAGTTTCTGTGTGTAATTTGTTTTTACATTTCAACTTGTAAGTTGCTATTACAAAAGGTTTCTTTAAAGCTTTTCTAGAGTAGGGTTCTCTAGCAAAGGGAAGAGTAGAGAAGTGTTCTCTATGTCTTGATCATTAGAAGTCTAATAGAGTTTTAGATTTCAGTTCTTTATCTAGAGTTGATAAAGGGTGATTTTTTGTAAGCTTGTAAAGAACAGATTTTGTTAATAGTAGAACTCTAGCCAAGATTGGTTGGAAGAAACTGGATGTAGCTTCTCTTGTTGAGAGGTGAACAAGTATAGCTCTTTGTGTTGATTAACTTTCTTTAATCTCTTCTTATCATCTTAATTTGTGATTCTTCTAGTGAAATCTTATTACTCAACAATTGAAGGTTTTAGTAATTGTATTCTTGAACTGAGTGGTTTGATTGATTGAAGCATTTTTAGTTTAATTGTGATAAAGATCTTAAATTCACTGCTTGCTTTAAAGAAATTTTAAAGACTCTGTTTTAACCAATTCACCTCCCTCTCTTGGTTATTGTGTGTGTTCATATTGTTTTCGACGTAGACCTCATGACCACCTTCGGTCAAGGCTAACTCTCCAAGAGCTTCACGATAAGGTATTAGATTGTCGATGCAGACACCTCTTACTTTGCTTTGATTGGCAGAAAAACACTAAACGAGCTCAGAGCCACTGTCTCCAGACCTCATCTCAAGATGAAGTTCCCTACCTTGACGGGAGAAATAGTGATTGTCAAGGCAGATAAAAAACAAGCTCGATAGACATCACCCCACATTAGGTGGTAACAGCCAGGTCATGAACATGGACGAAGGGTCTCCGATACAAACCCTTATTGTCTACGGCACAAGTCAAGATGGTGCATTCGACGTGGATCTGCGTGACGACACCATCGACAAGGGCCCAGAGCCTATTGAAGAACTCATCAAGTGGACCCAAACCCGAGTAGTGCACACAACTCAGTAAGGACCTCACTAGCCATGAGCACAGACAAATAGTTGACGTCCTCCACAAAAATGCATACCTGTTTTCCTGGTAACCATCTGACATGCCAGACATCCACCCCAATATCATATGCCACAAATTGGCCATCTGCCCTCAGGCCAAACCAATATCATAGAAGAAAAGGAAGATGAGCGAGGAACAACGCAAGGCGGTCAAAAAAGAGGTGGACAAACTACTTAAAGCTAAGTTCACAGGGAGGTCAGGTACTCCACCTGGCTTGCCAATGTCGTTATGGTAAAAAAAGCCAACGACAAATGGTGAATGTGCATTGATGACACCAACCTTTATAAGATGTGTCCCAAAGATGCATACCCTTTGCTCAGCATCACAGGCTGGTCGACGGGGCGTCCAATGTCCAAGTGTTGAGCTTCCTAGATGCATATTCTGGATATAATCAGATCAGAATGCATGCCCTAGGCGAAGATAAAACAACATTCATCATTGAAGAAGCCTATTTCTACTATAGGCCCTTTGGCCTAAAAAAATGTAGGGGCCACTTACCAACGACTGATGGACCTTATCTTCAAGCAGCAGATCGGACGAAATGTCGAGGTATATGTTGGTGACATAGTCATCAAATCTCAAAGCATAACCCAACACGTGACAGATCTAGAGGAGGTCTTCGGAAAAATCCGTAAATATGACATGCACCTCAACCCGAAAAAATGCTTCTTCGGGGTCGGTAGAGGCAAATTCCTAGGCTTCATGATCACACACCGAGGAATAGAAGCCAACCCTAACAAGTGCACAAAAATACTATAGATGCACAGCCCTACCAACTTTCAGGAAGTCTAGAAGTTGAACGGTAGGCTGACATCCCTATCCAGGTTTCTCCCAAAGATCACCGAAAAAGCAAAGCCTTTCTACAAGCTGTTCAGAAAAACTGAGCCCTTTTTGTGGGACGAAGCCTGCGAGCAAGCCTTCCTGACCTTCAAAAAGACCATTGCCACGCCGTCTGTCCTAAGTCAACCCAGACCAGGAGCGCCACTACTCCTTTATCTTTCAGTAGCTGACGAAGCCGTTAGCTCAGCCCTCATGCAAGAAGAAGGGAAATATCAACTTCCTATCTACTTTACCAACCACATCCTCTATGATACTGACAAGCAATATCATATAATAGAGAAGGTAGCAATAGCACTTATCACCTCAGCTTGACGCCTTCGGCCATACTTTCAAAGTCACCAAGTGATAGTTAAAACAAACTATAGCATCAAATAGTTGTTACAAAAGCCTGAACTGGCAGGGAGGGTGGTGGAAAGGTCTGTAGAATTGTCAGAGTTCGACCTCCAATATGAACCTCGTGGCCCCATGAAAATACAGTTCATGGCGAATTTCCTAGAAGAGTTCACTAGCAGTAACCAAACCACCTCGGACTGGTGGAATCTCTACGTTGAGGAGCATCCAACGTGAAAGGAAGTGGAGCAGGTATCATCCTTAAAGGGCCTGGTAATGTCACTCTAGAGCAAGCTCTCAAGCTTAAGTTTAAAGCCTCAAATAACCAAGCCGAATACGAGGCACTCATAGTAGGCCTCAAGCTTGCAAATAAAGTCGGAGCTTAAAAATTAAGATGCTACACCGACTCACAACTTGTCCAAGGACAGGTCGCTAACAAATATCATACTAAAGAGACCATACTTCTCTGGTACTATCACAAAGCAAAAATGCTCGTTGACAACTTTGAGCGTTTCAAAATGTACCATATACCCAGGGAGAGCAATACTAGAGCAGAATGCTCTCCAAGCTAGCCAACACCAAAAAGACCGGCACCTCAAGACTATCATTCAAGAAACGCTCCAAACCCCTATTGTGGACACCCAAGAAGTCATTGAAGGAGAAGAGGAGGAACCAAACTAGATGACCCCCCAATAAGAACGAAGCCTGACGCTTAAAAAGGAAGGTCAACTACTACGTCATCCTTGATGACAAGTTGTTTAAAAGACAATTGACAATACCCCTACTCAAGTGTCTGAACAACCAGCAGGTAGTATATGGCATGAGTGAACTACATGAAGGGATTTATCGCCTTCACATAGGAAGACACTCCCTTGTTACCAAGGTGGTGCGTGCAAGGTACTACTGGCTGACACTTAGCGACAAAATCCTCAACTTCACTAAGAGGTGTAGACGATGCTAAGAGTTTGCCGATATCCCATGCACCCCTCTTGACAACCTCCACGGTCTGAGCTCCCCTTATCCCTTTGCCATGTGTGGAATTGACATTTTGAGGCCGCTACCAAAAGCCACATGAGTAGTCAAATTCTTGCTAGTTGCCATAGACTACTTCACCAAATGGATCGAGGCAAGACCATTATGAGAAATATCTGCCAACAAGATAGAAAAGTTCACCTGGAAACACCTCATATGCATATATGGCCTCCCTTATGCCATTGTAACCGACAACAATACTCAGTTCAAGACTCAGACTTATGTAGATTTCCTGACAAGGCTAGGCATCAAGCAGCTTGTCACTTCTATCGAACATCCCCAGACCAACGGTCTGGTGGAAACAGTAAACAGAGTTATCCTCAAGGCCCTATGTACAAGACTTGATAAGTCTAAGGGTCTATGGAAGGAAGAACTCCTCAGTATACTCTAGGCTTATCATTGTTCACCTCAGTCAACTACTAATGAGACTCCTTTTTGACTCACGTATAGCTCAGATGCCATGATCCCCATTGAAGTCGGGGAACCATCAACAAGGAGGATGTTGCTCTAGAGCAACACAATGAAGAAAATATGAGGGTCGAACTAGAGACAAAAGACGAAGTCCAGGAAATTGTAAGAATAAAAGAAGAGCCCACCAAGCTCCATGTAGCAAGAGATGTAACACCAAGGTTCAACCTCAAACCTTCCAACCTGGCGAGTCTGAGGTAAAACCTGAAAAGATCCCCAAGCGGGAAAACTTGGACCCAACTAGGAAGGCCCATTTAAGGTCGTCATGAGCCTTGACAATGGGGCTTATAGGCTACAAGGACTGGATGATAAACCAATTCGAAGAATATAGAACGCTACCCATCTGAAGTTTTACTTCAGTTGACTTGCTGCAAGATAGGATGGTGTACTCTTTTTCCTACTATAATCTTTTATCCCGAGAAAAAATCAAGGTTTTGGTTTGAGAGGTTTTAACGAGGCACATTCGGGGAATAAAGGGAATTTGTACTCAATTGCTACATTAAATATAACATATCTTCCTTTGAATTTTATTTACTTATGTCAACTTTCCAAACGTTCGCAAAACCCAAGGTCTACCCTTGGTGAACCTAAACAAAATCTAAGACGAACGCATTCTTGGTCGCATCTTCAAAAGGCTCATTAAACCCAAGGTTCCCTCTTGGTGAGTCCCTCCATTGTTGAGTCTCGCCTTCACAAAATCTAAGGTATGAGAAGACTGCTCTTGACAGGCTCGCCTATTACTCCTAAACTTTATCTTTGCAGGGATATAGGTTTGTAGGGACATAACAAAACCCAGGATAAGCAGTTCCCAAGTCAAAGGCTCGTCAAACCCAAGGTCCATCCTTGGTGAGTCTTACCTCTTCAAAGGTTCGCAAAACCCAAGGTCTGCCCTTGGTGAACCTCACTAAAACCTAGGACCATCTACTGGTCGTATCTCCAAAGGTTTGCAAAACCCAAGGTCTGTCCTTGGTGAACCTCACCAAAATCTAGGACAGACACACATCGTTGGTCGATACTCTAAAGGTTCACAAAACCCGAGGTCCACCCTTGGTGAACCTCTCCAAAACCCAGGACTAGCTCTTGGTCGAATCTCCAAAGGTTTGCAAAATCCAAGATCCGTCCTTAGTGAGTCTCAGTCTCCAGAGGTTCGACAAACCCAAGGTTCACCCTTGGTGAACCTCGCCAAACCCAGGAAGAGCATATCCCTAGTCCAACGCTCAACAAACCCAAGGTCTACCCTTGGTGAGCCTCTTTATCATCAAGTTTCCTCCACACATAAACCCAAGGTATCCAAGGTCCACCCTTGACAAACTTTTATACTCCTAAAAATTTATATTTGCAGGAATACTAGAAACTTAAGGTCTACCCTTGATGCACCAAACCAAAGACACACTCTTGGCACCACTTCTTTGGAACCACAACAAGCATGGTCAAAGGTTCAGTTACTCATCCTCAAACAAGTGGCAAGATGGAACAACACCAGACTGGTTAGCAAGACCTTCAACCAGGTGGCATTCCAACTATCTCCTCAAAAACATCAGGGCAGAAGCTGTGCAAAGCAACAAGAAGTGCCATCATATAAATGACAAGATCTTTAATCAGGTTGAAATCAAACTTGAGATGATTTTGTGTCATCTAAAGCTATCTATTTCCGTCAAGGTCTCGCTTCCTACACCACAAGGACATCATCGCCAAAGCGGCTTATCCTTATTATCAAGAAGCATCGCATAAATAAATGACAACAACGTGCAAGACAGAGAACAAACAGACAAACAAAGAGAAGCATTTGTATTAAAAAGAGGAATGATTGTCAAAGTTACAAAAGCCTTTACAACCCAAAATCAACAAAACAAAACATACAAAAGGGTAGCCTCGTGTCCTACTCCTCGTTGGCCCTCCTCTGCAGCAGCAATAACTATCTCTTCTTCGTCAAGAAGAACACCGTCCTTCACATTCTTAAATCGGTCAAAAAGCCCCAAGTCAAGGTCCTTGGTGTAGAACCCGGCTTACCTGATGGCCTTATGGAAGCCTTTCTCATAAAGCTCTATAGCCCCCTTCTTGTAGAGGAGTAGCTCCTCCTCAAGCTCCTTGCGAGCCACTCCCTTCCTCCACTTTAAGCTCAGACTTCTCTAGCCGAGAGTCTGCAGCCTTCAAGCAAGCTTGAAGGTCAGCAACCACCTTGGGCAGATGATCCTTCTCAGCAATAGCACTCTCAACCTTATCGGCCAAGTTCTTCTTCTCCTTCAACTGCCTTGCAACAATCGACCAACTCGTCCCCATCCAAACGGGTGCCAAAGAGCTTGGCCAAGACACCACCCACCTTGGCAAACAGCTGGTGGTTGGACCTGACTGCCCCAGCAAAGGTGATAGTGGCCTTGGTCACCTTGGGCCGCTCCGCTCTCCAAATGGTCCTAGCAGTTGCCCTCTACTTGGCAACCTCCGCCTCCAAAGACGTATCCTTACCCAGAGCTTCCTAGTGGCACTGAACATTCTCCTCCAAAATCGCCAAGCTCTTTTAAAGAAAGACCTAGGCAACGTCAGTTGCATTTTTAACCCTGACCAATCGGAGTTCTCTGCTCTAGCTTATACCCTATGCTCCATAGCGAGTCAATATCTCTTGAGGCATGGACGTGCTCAAGAGAGACGTTGGGGCGAAGGGAAGATGAAGAAGTCAATTCCAATATCGATATAGCAGAAGGAGGAATCGACAGAGCTGAAGTAGAAGGAGACGACACCTCAGGAGACCACTAGAACCGCAACATCAATGTTCTACGAAGGCGTAGCTGTGGAGGAAGAAGGAGCCACGATAGGGCTAGCAGAAGAGGCTGACACACTGGTCACAACAAAAGGGGAGTAGAAACCCCATGAGCAGCAATGGAAGAATGATTTGTAGAAGTAGGAGCAATAATAATAGTAATAGTAGTAGTAGCCGCATTGGTAGCCTGGATGACTGGTGATGCCAAAGGCGAATCCTGCATAACAGTAGTAGTAGGGCCACCCAAATTGGGAAGAAGCTCAGCAGCCTACTTCATTGCTCGAAGACTGAGAGGTGCCCTTGACTTTTTGTGGCCAGAGGTCCCAACACTGTCATCTGACTTCCTCTTAGCTAGAATAGAGGAAGGGATGTTGGGAGACGCCTCAATGATTTTAACATATGTAGGGCCAACCCACCTCTATTAGGAGGGTTGGCACACGAAGGTGGCACAGGCCCACCATCAAAATTGCCCATGATACAAACAAAATTACCAAAACACAGCAAGTGTTAATTCTGGCCAAACATCCCAAACACAAAGGAAGATAGGACAAGACAAATTACCGTCTAGGGCAGAGTGAGAGGGTCGTCCACCGTGGGCAGAGACAAGATGGCTCGTATGTCCAGCGAAGCCGATAACTGCTCCAAGATCGTCTTGTTCACCCTCTCCACCAGGGTCAAGAGATCCTCGTCAAATGACTTGAACCTGGTGGGATAAGACTGCCAAAAGAACGGGAAGGGAGGCTCCCCGTCCTGGTTGAACATCAGTGGTAATCCAACAACCATGACGTCAGTAGCACAAACCTTGAAGAAACGATCCTTGAAGCAATGAAAGACGTTTGAGTCAAACTTGAACAACTTCTTGGAGAAACTGTTCAAGGAGACCCAACCAATCTTACCTGTCAACTTCATTTAGAAGAAATACAAGAACACTGACACACTGGACCAGATGTTGAAAAAGGGCACAAAAGTTCAAAAGCCCTCACCATGGCCCAACTATTGGGATGAACTTAGGAAGGGGCTACGTTCAAGTGCTCAAGCAAAGCACATTGAAAGGAGTTCAGGGGAAGAATTAAGCCCAACACCTCAAAGAGGCACCAGTATATGAAAACGAAGGGTGGACAACCTTGCGTCACCCTTAAGAAAGGAAACTCATCAAGTCTCAATGGTCACTTTGCAAGAGTCCTCAAGGTTTGTCCACTTAAGCTAACATCGAAGAGCATCGACACCAGCCATAGAGGTGATAGAGGACCAATATTTTAAAATGTCGTCTCTCACCCATTCCTAGCCATTAATGGTAGGGGAAGACGACAAGGACCCAGCATTGTGGCTACGCCTCGTATGGAAGGAAACCCAAACATCCCTGCCCCCACTTCTTTTCGATACTTTAGAAGCAGAAGGCCACACCACTCTCCTGCGGGGGTGAGAAGTACCCCTGCCAACATTATGCGAGTTCATCCTCTTCCCTGAAGAAGAGGACACGCTATCGGAGGTCTCTTGACATGTGTCCTCCCCCAAGGAGTCACCAATGGAGATGGCCAATTGATCTACCAGGGGTTGCTGGATCAAACCCCCAGAATCGCTACCGCCCAAACCAATGGCGAAGTCAGAAATAAAAGAAGAAGACATGATCATCGAAGAGTACCTTGAAAGAAGAAAAAAATTGGAGAAAGAAGAAAGATCGCAAATCATGAGCAAGAAGCAAGGAAGGTTCTAGAGAAGAGGAAGTCAAAAAGCCAAGAATGACAGTGATAGAAACGTCAAACGTCCACTCCATTTAAATAGAGGCTTGACTTTTCAGTTACTAGCGGGAGTTGAAATGACTCCCTAGAAATCCACGCCACGATGCAATTCCACTCACCCACTACCCACATCTCTAGTACTCGCCCACTCCACGAGTGACACGTATGCAAGAGTATCGTGCGTGCGCCCACGTGCCTGTGGCAAAGGACAAGCGAAACGCTTACCTTCAATGCATTCTCCAATGGTCAAATAAGGGCAAAGTTTTCTAACATGGATACTTCAGTTGCCTGACATGTCTGATCTCATAGCATAGCAAAAAGCATGTCCTCCATGGACAACTTGATAACAGTAACCCGAACAACACTTTTCCAGGCTTTAGAAGCTTGACAAAACCGCATCTATCAAGATTATCACCATCAACACATTTGTCCACACTTAGGGGATTGGACATGTTCATGACCCTCTTATTTGTTAAGGCTAATACCTTTGACACCAGACAATCTCCATCGACATCAAACAGTCTCCCTTGACGCAAGACAATCTCTTTCGCCCGCAAGTTGGATTAGAGCTTGAGGGGCTTATGTACTGTCCAGGGTCCACCAAATACATGTGCCCACTTATGTGTTGCTTCAGTACATGTGTCCACCCTCCATGTCAGCCCTGCTACATGAGCACAAACGTTTCCCCTCAGCAGCTGGGTGTTAAGCCTAACAGATTATCTCTAATGCTCCTATATTTGAGTATTATCGATAATGTTACAACCTCCTTATAAAGTGGCAGGTACCTAATTATCTATAAGCCACTGTATTATCTACAAGCTACAAATTATCTATAAGATACGCATTATCTGTAAGCCTTTATGTATAACCTGCAATTATCTGTTAGCCTTTATCTACAGGTTAATAATTATTTGCAAGGGTTGTTACACCACTGTAACAACCCCGACATATAAGGACTCGAGGCTCCCCTTCACTCTATAAATACCAGGTTTCATCTAACTCTTTACACCACTAATTCACACCAAGAGACATCTACTCTCTACACTCATTCATCCTCACCCTCAGTTATTCACATTGTAGCTCATACACACTTCGATACACAAACTTATTCTTATACATTATTCTCATATGATTGATGTAATTACTTGAGCATCAGAGTCTTTTCCTTTGTTTTGTAGGTCCCCCCTCTTAACAAGGCCCATTCACTGTTAGACGTGCAAGATCTGGAACCCACCTTGGCCATGTCTACCCTAATGTGCACTACTTCCAGATTTTGGTAAGTACAAAAGGTTTTCTGTGAATAACTACTCAAAACACAAATTCTTCTAACATAGGGTATTTCCACTAAGGAAATATAAATCACGCTTCTTTTTTTTTTTTTTTTTACAAATGAATAAAACTCGTGCTTATTACAGTAGTGGGTCACTCTCATGCAAAAAGGCTTGAAGCATAATACACTCTTGTGCAAATCCTCAACAAAGGTGATGCTTTTGATTTTCTCTTTCTTTCTTGCTTCAAGTTATCCTCATAAAGCTCCTTTTAAGTTTAGAGCAAATTACACTTGTTTCTTCTATGTTTAGGACTTATCTCATTTGCACCCCCTCTGTTAAAATGCATTACTTTTGCCCTTCCTCAACAAACACCATTAAGTAATAGTGTTAATTTTTAGTAAAAATCCCTTCTTACCTAACTATAATCGTAGAAACCTTCTCACATTTTTAACCATCTTTTTTACGACGCCAGCTTACCCACCAACCTCATCGATGACATTCCTATTCTACTTTGAAGTGCCGACCACGACGATGTCGTCATCATTAAAATCTCCTCCTTGAATAGCAATAACATGGTCCCTTTCTTGAAAGATCATATACTCTCAAATCCGTTTCTATCTTGGACAGTGTCAAATGTGTTTGGGTCGAGGGTGTACGAATGGTGCTTAGATAAGATCTAACGTTGCTGGAAGCAATAACGAGGAATGACGACAAAAGTGAACCTTTGGAGGGTTGGTGACAGAGGGAACCATAGACTTATGTGTCAGAGGGTTTCCCACTCACTTTAACCTTCTTTTGTTGGTCTTTTTTCTTGGATAGATTCATAATCACTACTTTGTGAGGTGATTTTGGAATATTAGAAGGGTTATTGTTGATGCAGTGGAATCATTGCAATGAGGAACTTGGTACTAATTTTGTATGTCTTGGAATCATTATGTAATCTTTTTCTTGATTTTGGAATTTTGATAATTCCATGGTTTTTGCTCTATTTTGTTTTGGAATTTTTATAATTTATTGATCTGTTTGTATTTGTTCTTATTAATATCCATATTTTTTTGTTGGTGTAGATGTAAGTGT
Organism: Glycine tomentella; assembly: GCA_007407185.1. Taxonomy (NCBI): domain Eukaryota; kingdom Viridiplantae; phylum Streptophyta; class Magnoliopsida; order Fabales; family Fabaceae; genus Glycine; species Glycine tomentella. The sequence goes on along the minus strand of PYAF01004979.1, from coordinate 353,281 downwards.
TTGTTGCACAACCTCTACTTTGGTTCATGAGTTTTGTTTGTACAATTTTGATAGTTTTAGGTTTCTTGCTGTTTGTGTTTTAGAGGCTATATGGTTGAAGATAAATTTTGATTGGTTTTGTCTTTCTCTTCTTGTACTGTCAAAGTTTCAAGGGTTTTTTTAAGTTGATTATTAGGTTGTACTCTATGTATTTGAAAATTTGGAAATTTTATAAGATTGAAGAAATTAATTTTGTAAGTTCTTGCTATATCCATCAGATACAAAAAAATTTTTTTGGCTCAAGTTGCCCTATTAAATGCATTTTCTTTTAAAAAAATTGCAAGGTGTTCACGTGAATTTATTGAGGCGTGTTTTGATTCTAGTTGTTCTTCAGGTGTTCTTGGTGTTTTTAAGGTGCTCTTAAAAGAAAAACATTAAGGGTGCTCATGAAGAATACAAGGACATTTGGGACCTAAAATTTCATTAAAATGCATGTGCATGGCACATGACCTCCTATAGTTAATGGAATAAATGGTCAGTGAGTCTCTATGCAACGAATTTGCAATAATAAGGGAGTTTTGTGTAGGATTCTAATAATGAGGGGGATGCGAGTGTAATAAGTCTTAAACACAAGAGAGGTAAGTCTAATTTGCTATTAATTTTATTTAAACACCTTAAGAAGATAGTCATGGAAGTGGGACACTTTGTTCTACAACTTCTTAAAGTGAAGTTCAAAATATGCTAGTTGTACTTGATTTGACAAATTTGAATTTGTTCTAAAGTACTCATTGTAATCTTCAAATCTGAGAAACTTCTGAAGGTCTATCAGAAATACATTATCATGTTGCTGAGGAAGAACCTATTTTGATGTAGGTTCCTTCTAATGAAGATTTCATGACATGACTTTGTAGATAGCTTACATTCATCATGGTTATCAACTTTTTACAACAAGAACCATTCTAATGTAGCTTACTTCAATGTTGATAACTTATGTAGGTTGTTTTGGTGTTATATGTAAATTGTCCTTGGTGAAGGCTTCTAAACAGTCTTTATAAAGTAATTCTGATGTTCCACATCAGAATCTCTCAAGGACATATCTCATCTTCAACATAATGCATCTTCAATGTTGTGCCAACATTAATTTTCTGATGAATCCTCATTCATTATGATTCATATGGAAGATGTGATGTTGCTTTATGTATTTTCTATTGTTGTCAACCTCAGTTTTCTAATAAATCATCATTCATTGTGATTCACATGAAAGACATAATGTTGCTTCATGCATCATTCGAAGTTGCCAACTCTAGTCTTTTAATGAAATCTCAATACTTGTGAATCATATGAATGACATGTTGTTGCTTCACCATTATGATGCACCAATCTCATAATCCTTCAAAATCTTGACTTTGGTTTAACTTCAACACATCATTCTAATGTATCGATCTCAAAATCTTTCAATGTCTTGATTTTGGTTCAACTTCATTACATCCTTCTGATATTAAATTCTTAGTCTTTTAGTACATCATTTTGATGTTGACTTTGGTTTAACAACATTATGATATTATCTTTCATTGTATTCTTTGATATTTCTCCTCTTAATGAGGCTTTCTTGATATCCTTGCAACTTGCTAAGATTGTGGTCTTTAGAGGAAGCACTAATTTCATCATACATATGAGACTTTATTCAATCTTCTAAGACTTTTCTCTTAAAGCAGTGTTGAGCATCCTTTTTGAACTTCATCAAAACACTTGCACTTGATCTTCTCTTTATACTTTTAATTGAAACACTTAGCATATATGTTAGGTTGCATAGCTTTCCTCATCCATCCTTACAACTTACTTTGCTAATGTTTTGTCATAATTAAAATCTTGAGATCTGGATTCAACACTCAACACTTTGAATAACAACTTTGCTAACAATCACTCTCAATAATGAGAATAACAACTCAATTAAAAACTCTGTCCGTCTCTTTCTCACTTTAGACACACACCAATGATCTAAAAGGTAAAATCTCCTATTTATAGTGTTTAAAAGATATGGATTTGAACCTGCAACCTATCATATGCAAGACCCTATTTTGTTCTACTCGGTCAACTCCTTTAGGGTTCATAATAAAACACTCTAATTGTGTTTAAATAGAAAAAATTTGCACACTAAATTTAATGATAATAAATATGATGATTTTAGTCCTTTAACATGTACATAATTTATATATTTTATAACCTACCATTACTATAGCTCATAACAGAATTAACGGGAAAAAAACTAACATAACTAACGGATTTCAAATGCATAAACTTATTTTGACATTTTCCTAATTTCATAAATGATAATTTGAGAAAAAATAGTAATCTTAGGAATATATATATATATATATATATATATATATATATATATATATATATAAGTAAATGACGGAAGCAGGCAGTGAGAGCAGAGACACGTGCGGTGAGGTGTGGAAGCATGCGGGGTTCTGGGCTTAGGCTTAGGCTTAGGGGCGTGATGACGTTGGACTGATGTCTCTCTCGTTTCCCATTTCGCATCTCTCTTGCTGTCTGTCTGATCTACCTCTCTTCTTCCCTTCTTTGACCCACCTTCCTCCTTCTCCTTCTCATTCAATGTCTTTTGCACTCCTCTATCCATTCCCACACTCTCTCCCTTGAGATTCTCCCCCAATTCCCACCACGCCAAACAAACCCTCTCCCTCTTTTACCCTTCCTCCTTTTTTCCTTCCTAGGGTGCAGAAAAGATGAAGTCCTCGCTCAGCAAGTTGAAGAAAATTGCACTTCACAAGACCGTCTCCAAGGACAAAAAGGACTTTCCCCCCACCGTTAAGTTCGACGAACTCGCCCTCGCTGCCAAGGTTTCACCACTCTCTTAACCTTATTATTATCGAATCGTTCTTATCTGCCTTTTTCAATTATCGTATTTTTGTCGTGGCGATCATCGCTTGTTGTCAGTGATGGAACGTAGGGAGGGGTTTTGTTCTTGAGATGACACGTGTGTGTGTGTGTGTGTTTATGGAAAATTGGTTATTTCCTTGCTGTGAAGGCTTTAATTTATTATCTCGTAGTTGTAGTCTCAGGATTTAGGGTGTAAAAAAAGTGTTTGATGATGGAGATTTTGTGGAAAATGTTGAACGATCTCATGCCCAATTTGGCAATTTTCTTTTACTTGGGCTTACTAATTATAGTGACATGAAGGGTTTCCATTTCACCGTTTGGCAGGACATGCAAGACATGAGAGATTGCTACGATAGCCTGCTTTCTGCTGCGGCTGCTACGCAAAACAGTGCTTACGGTAAACATTAGTCTTCACACTTGTTCGTAAACATAGCTCATGTTGTTTCTCTGTATTCCTCACTTATTATTCAAAGCTTCTGAACTGGTTGTGCATTTTGTTCTACTATGTTCCTCAGTTCCTCGTATATGTCTCCAAATGTTTATGTCACAAATTAAACATGCACACTTACACACACATTTATATTTCATTTACTTTTCGTATGTAATGTCTCAAACAACTGAAGATACACGTTTGCATTTCCAGTTGCCATAGTCCATGGCTGGCTGGTCTTCTGCACTATCCATATTAGAGTGTATATGTACATATTCATTTCATTTTGATTTGTAATCTTGTTTAGTTTCTTGGTAACAGAATTAGCCTTTCTGTTATTATTTAGTTTCTTGCCAACTCAACTCAGCATATCATATTAATCTCTGTAATTTTCAATCTAATACTCAGATTACATTTTCCCCTTTCTTCTCTCTTACCTAAATTCTATCAATCCATAAAGTCTAGTATTGCCGTTCATTCCCAAAATAGGGAAATAGCTCATAGTGCTGAACTTGCCCACCTGCCTTGGGCATGCCTTCTTATTCTTATTGACATTGTTTGTTGTTGTGACTACCTTTCAAGTATTGTGAGCATCGAGGTATTTCATATCAGTCTCTACTCTACAGGGCATTCTATTTCACTGTATTATCTTTACTGGTCATTTGAAAAAATAAATAAATAAATAAATTTGTCTAGTTAGTTTCTTTAGATGATATATACTTCCTTGAAAATATTAAACTCAGTAGTGTATCCTTTATTGTGTTACGTGTTCCAGAATTTGCTGAGTCTCTGCAGGAAATGGGTACTTGCCTACTGGAGAAAACTGCCTTAAATGATGATGAAGAAAGTGGTGAGTGGGTAAACGTTTCATGACTTCCCTATCCTAGTTACTTAGCCTCTTTGCTAGTTGATTTAAATTATGTATACTATATAGTCTTGTTGCTACAGTTGTTATGGTTATGAACTGTATGCAGGTAAAGTTTTGGGGATGCTTGGAAGTGTGCAGCTTGAACTTCAGAAGCTTGTTGATAGCTATGTGAGCTTTTATTTGGGTGTAACCTTTTTTATTGCTTTGCTTTTCCTTGAGCATTGTTCACTCACAAAATGTTTATTATGATTCCACCCTTCTGTTCCTCAGCGTTCTCACATAGTACTGACAATAACCAATCCATCAGAGTCTCTTCTTAATGAGCTAAGAACTGTTGAGGTATGTTTATGTACTTATTTTTTGTCAGATTCATTTATCTTTATAAAACACTCCTAGTGGGCTCTACAGTGCACACATCTGTCCTCTCATTGTTTTCCACTTTTCCCTCATTTAGTTCATTACACTTTTATTTTAGTTGTTACTAGCTGTTACTAATAAGGGTTATTAAAAATTGTGGTTTCCTATCAGCACAGAACAGAATGCGATTAAAAGAAGATAGTGTTTCAGGACTTATAGCAATGCTTGGCATTTATAATGCCTTGGGAGGAAATGATACTAAAATCTAATCCCCATACAATAGTTTATATATGGTTGGTTATCTAATATTTATGATCTCCTATCTGGTTAAATAGGCATACTGTTAGACTAAAGATTTTGAACCTACAAATTGGATATTATTGTTGACAGAAATTCCGGATCAAACCAGAATTGTAGTGCAACAAGAACAATACACCAACCTAAGCCCAACAGAGTCTCTCTCTCAAACTCACTAAGTACAAACTACCCACTGAATACGGAAACTGCCATGTCATATACATATATAATAATACACCACACAGCAACTGTCACACAAATCCATAACTGCCTAAAGATGCAAATACCACACTAACAGTAACACTAAGAGTATGTTTGGTAGAGTGGAGAAAAATAGGGTGGATGAAAATAAAAGTGATGAGTGGAAATAGGTGAAAAAGAGTATTATGGGTCCACCATTTTTAATATTATTTCCATCTTATTTCTCCTACTCCAAACACCCAAAATTATTTCTGTCCATCCTAAATTGTTTCGATTCACTATACCAAACAAGGGGTAATGGTGCATCTGGGTGAGAGGAAAGAAAATAGAGAGGACTGAGGAGAGAAAATACGGGCAGTGATACATTTTTTTGTTTTGTTGAATAGAAAATAAAGGCAAAAGAGAAGACAAAAAAAGACTTTTAGAAACAAAAATTCAAATATTTATTTCCTTCCATTTTCTCTTCAATTCAAATGCTTTCATTTTCTTTCCTCTCAAACAGAGGGTATCGTTTCAGATCCATAACTCATAATTGTCCTATCACTTAACACATCTATTCTGTGAGATGCTGAAATTATGTCATGATTTCTTCTTTTGATCTCTTCATCCCTGTTTAATGAATAATCTATTCTGGAATGAATCTCATGAGGTTTATGTGTAGCCTCCATGAAGTGCTTAACTTTTAAAATTGTTGCAATAACAATTTTTCCCTATCTGAGATCTTAAGGGGATTGATTGTTACCTTCTAGCACAAAGCCATTGTCATATAACACACATCCATTGGTTGGTTGTGTAAATCTTACTGTTTCTTGTTCTCACACACCCATGCATCACATATAACATTTAAGCTATCCTCACATTGAGTTTGTGGATACACTGATGTTTTCCAAAGTTGTTAGGTTGTGCTTGCTGCAAAATATTGATGTGGAAAAACTCTAAAAAATGTTTCACTAAATCTAATGTGTTTTAAATCTGCTGTTGATAAAATGAATTTGCATAAACCTTTAGGTTAAAGAATTCAATCCGTATGTATTAGTAAGATGTTAGGATCCAATTGCAAGGAATGAGACTTGAGTCCCACATTGGAAGTATGAGATTCTAGTGTGGGGTTAATGAGGCTTCAGGCTCTCCAACTACAATGGCTAGCTTTTGTGGTGTGGTTCTCCCAATGTTATTTTCATAATCTTTTTATGTTTGAGAGTTCATTAACTTGTTAAGCACATATGATTCCATAATCGTGGATATTATTAAATAAATCCAGTAAAATAATTTGAAAACAGAGGAAACCCTCTCTACCTCAGATAGACAATGTAATCATTGAAACTTAATGAATGAACAGGGTTTTATATCTTAACTTGTTTATGACAGTATTATCAAAAGCAGATTGTGGAGAATGGCAGAAAGCCAAAAATCCACTGTATCATATAGCAGATAGGGTCGCAGGCAACAACAAAAGTCACATAGGGGTTGAAATTAATCAATTATATAAAAAATTAAGTTGTATGCAAACAAAAATAAGCTGCATAAGAATTCACATAATATTAACTCAAAAATTCAATTGTTCAAGACAAATACTGATGAGAATATAAAGAAGTTGAACATAAAAAACAAAATGTATTCTCCTTTTCCTCTTTCCCAATATGATTATCATTCTCATTGTCGAATAGTGAGACATATCCTTCAATTTCTTCTCTGTCTAAGTCTACTAAGTCAATGTCTTCTAGCTCTTCTAATGCTTTCAAGGTTGCATCATGTTCAACTTCAGTCACTAATTTGCGTTAGGGACTGCTCTACTCCTGGATTTGACAAGAGGATGCAGGAGGAGGTGAACAGACGCTAATGGAGTAGTAGAAGAGTCCTTCCTTTTGGGAACAGTGGTTTACATGACACGTATGGGAGAAGATTAAGAGTTTCTACGTGAGTGGGACAATGGGACTGGGGGTAAAAAGTTTTTTAGTCCCACATCTCTGTCTAAAAATGTGATACCTGTTTCTACGTTAGTGGGGGTAGTGGGACAATGGGACGTAGGGGGAAAAAGTTGTGTAGTCCCACATCTCTGTCTAATAACCGTGATGGCTGCGATGCCTGTTGGAACTGAGACATCCATCGTGGCCATGATAGCTGTTTTGTGGAAACCACACTGCAATGGAGTCCTGGTATCAGATTGTAGGATAGCTGCAACACCTGAACACCATATGTGCTGTGCTGCTGTAGTGACCTATTTAACAACACTGGTTTATGGCCACAATTTTTTTAAGGCCTCTCAGGTAGTTACCTAAGGACTATGTGACACTGTAAGAAAAACTTGTGATGAGAGATGCCAATATGTGGTGTTTCTGTTGAAACACTTATCCAGTTAAACCATAAACCAACACTTCTTGTAATAATGTTTATAATTATCTTTTTATATTTGCCCAATGAATAAGTTGTAGTTTTTCCATTAACTAACTATTCCAAAAGTTTGAAGTGGAAGATGAAGGCATATGAAATATGAATAGTTTTAAATAAATGCCTACCCTACTCTTAGTGGTTGAAGCGGGGTTAAAGCACAGCCTACCCTACCTTTTGCTGAAATTTAATTTTATTTAGAAGAATGGAGCATCAGGGATCAAACTCTGTATCATAGGAATTGCTTCTTTTAACATGTCAAGGACCATGTCTAGCAAAAGCATGAGTTGCTAGGTGATTGACCATATGATTGGTTTTAATATCTATCACCTCATCATTCAAGAGTCCTTCGAGCTTGAATCATGACAATTTATTCACCCATGATCTTGTGCTGAAATTCAATTTTTATTTGAAAGAATGGGGCCAACAAGGATTGAACTCTTGACCACTTGGTAGTGTAGAGGTTTTGATACCATCTCATGGACCCAATCACCAGTTTAAGTTGTTGAATGTTGTCTTGTGATTGATTTTTATGTCTAACAATTGATTTATATTTTCAGCAAATACCGCTGTTTGCTGCCACCAACCAAAAAAAGGGGAAAGGTTGGAAATTGAAAAATAATTTATTCGAAGTTCATCCTGAATTTTCATAGTTGGAGAATAAGTTGGATGATTGTTATTGATATAGGCAAAAATTTGCTTGGGATATATATGGTAGAGAAACCTATCTTTGAAATTTAATATTTTTCTGACTCTGCTATGAAAATACTGTAAGTTATGGATTTCATGCATTTGAAGTTGATTAGTCATTAGTGGATGATTTGTTAGATTTGTACTTGTATGCAAGAGATTTGAGGGTTGTTAATAATGGTGGGGATTGAAGCTGAACTGAGCAAGGTGTAGGACTGTAAGAGAAGTATTGCAAGACTTAAAGGGTGAAGGAAAAAGCAGTGTCGTTCAGTTTTTCAGCTTCTCTTATTTTAAGCCTAGCTTTCATATAATTAAGTTTTCTTTACAAAACTCAAGTTTGAGATTTGAAAAACTATGTCCTCTTTGATGCTTTATAAGACCATATAGAATGTCTTGCCTAGAACAGTGATTAATAATTTGGAACTATTGTGACTTTGCTGCTGTATAAATTTATATTTAATATAGAATTGTCAATTGTCTGGTTACATCTCAATGCCTACCTCTTCCTCCTCATGCAGGACATGAAGAGGCAATGTGATGAAAAAAGGTTTGTATTGACGCAACTGCTATTGTTTTTTCTCATCATCATGTGATGTTTCCTGAATCTGTTGTATTGCCTTCAGAGACGTTTATGAATACATGATTGCCCAACAGAAAGAGAAAGGAAAGTCAAAAAGTGCTAAAGGTGAAAGTTTCACCCTACAGCAGTTGCAAGCAGCTCATGCTGAATATGAAGAGGAAGCAACACTCTGTGCCTTTCGGTTGAAATCGCTGAAGCAAGGCCAGTCACGCAGTCTCCTAACACAAGCAGCGCGTCACCATGCTGCTCAGGTTTTCTTGAACTATGACCTTTCTCATTCAAATCTTTTATCAATTCTTCAGCTTAGGCTTGATGCACCTTTCTTCTTGTTCTTCTTTCAATATAGTTGAATTTCTTCCGGAAAGGACTTAAATCACTAGAGGCTGTTGAGCCACATGTTAGGATGATTGCTGAGCGACAACATATTGATTACCAATTCAGCGGCCTGGAGGACGATGGTGGTGAAAATGATAATAATGATGATGGAAATGATTTTGACGTCATTGAAGGTGGTGAGTTGAGTTTTGACTACAGAGTAAATAAGCAAGGGCCATATATTGTTTCCACATCACCGAACTCAGCAGAGGTAGGAAATTTGTATTACTCAAAACTTGAATGGTTTCTAAAGCCTGGGTGCATATTGAACTTTATTCTTATTGCTTGTTTGCTTTTTTATTTAAAATATTGCCAAACCTTGTCACAGTTGTCATTTTATACTTTGTTGCAATCTATAGCGCTCTACAAATTAAAAACATACCATTGTTGTTTTTCATAATCTGAACTAAATTCATCTCAACATAATCATTGGCAATGTTTTGCCAGGTCGAAGAATCAGGCTGTTCATATGTTCGAGCTTCAACCCCAGAAACTGCCGAGGTGCCATTCATTACTACTTAAGATTTGTCCAATTTGAAGATTTGGTTTAAATCTTAAATTGGTTGTAAAAAATATAGGCCAATTAGTACCTCAATCTCACCTAGAAGGAATAAAGATCACAAATCAAGTTTAATTATGTAATATGTTTCTTAACATTTTATCCAAAAAAATATTAATTGTTAGGATAAGCACTGTAGGTATCATTTGAGATCTCATTTTAAGGGCATAGGTTTTAGCATTGTAACTGACATTTTTTTAATTATTTTTATGTTGGTCTAACATGTCATCATTTCAGATTGATTCTTTAATTTAACTTAGGTCTTCCTCTAATACTTCTATTAACTTGCCTTCTGCAGACAAGTTTAGACAAGAACCAAGGAGATTTTAAAGTTTCAAATAGAGTCAGCAGTTATTCAGCTCCAATACTTGCAGAAAAGAAATTTGACCCAGCTGAAAAAGTAAGACAACTTTTAGCATCATCTGCAGCAAAGTCTAATGCATATGTTCTCCCTACACCAGTCAACGTCAAAGAAACCAAAACTAGCTCAGCCCCCAGTATTAGTGCAAGTGGATCTTTGCATAATTTGTGGCATTCTTCCCCTTTGGATGAAAAAAAGAATGAGAAAGATGTTGATAGTAAATTGTCAGAGCCGACTATCCCTAGAGCTCACTCTGTTCTCAAAGAAAGTAACAGTGATACTACATACACCCAGTTACCACGCCCTTCAGCAGATGGACTCTCACTTCCACAAGTTGATCTTTTCAGTGCTTCTGATACTAAGAAAATAAAAAGACAAGCTTTTTCAGGTCCATTGACTAATAAACCATTATCAGTAAAACCTGTTTCTGGGGGCTTTCCACGTTTACCAGTGCCCCAGCCTTCATCTCCGAAAGCATCTCCTAATGCTTCACCTCCTCTGGTTTCTTCACCCAGGATAAGTGAGCTTCATGAACTTCCTAGACCTCCTGGTAATCAATCTAGCAAGCCACGAGTGGGTCACTCTGCTCCATTAGTATTAAAAAATCCAGAGGCTGCCATGACTAATAAATTTCCTTCAGTTGTATTGAGTGCAGCATCTCCCCTTCCAACTCCACCTGTCTCTCGGAGTTTCTCTATACCTTCTAGTGGTCAGAGAGTTGTGGCATTAAATGTTTCTAATACTAAGTATTTGGATACCCCCCAAGTTTCAAAGGTTGATAAAGCGGTGTCACCTCCACTAACACCCATGTCCCAGAGAGCATCTAATATATCTGACTTGGCTTCTCACTCTAGCGAAATCCAAGGTAAGATACTATTTGTTGTAGTTCTCATTATTGGAATTTTTTTAATTATAAATTTGAATATGCTTTCAAATAGATAATATTCTTTATGATTTCTCCTTTTCTTAACTTTATTTTAAATAGTTGGCTAAATTACAATTTTGCCCCCCCTTTTTTCTGTGATTTTAGTCTCCACATTTTAGAAAATCCGCAATTTTGGTCGAATCCTCAATTTTGTAGATTTTTTTATTTCTTTTATTTTGGTTCAATTGAACAACAAATCTAACATATTCATTTAAGATGCTATCAAAATAGTAATTTAATTAATTAAAATATAAAAAAATAAATGTATGAAAAATTGATAATTGGATAAAAATTGTGAATTTTCTAAAATGCAGGGACTAAAATTGTGGGAAAAAAAAATAGGGAGACCAAAATTGTGGATTAAGAATTAAAGGAGGATTAAAATTGCAATTTAGCCTAAATAATTTAAGTATAGGCTTTTTGTAGACTTCCAAGCATTCTTTGTCAATTATGTGGTCTATGGCATGTGTGTTTGGCATCAACAGTTTCCATTCTTATTCGTATTATGGTTTACCTTGTCAGCTTCATCTTGATGGCAAATAAATGTGAGTATGAGGTTTTTCAGTGGATGCAGGTGGGAGCTAAATCTCTTGCGCACAACCTGAGGTTGAGTTCTGCTGAATGATTCTTAGTTTAAGTGTCTTTATTCTATGTGGGAGCTAAATCACTTGCATTGTGGAGTTATAGGGTTTTCCCAACAAAAAGGTTCAGGCATATGTAAATATGCTGTTTATGTATTGTTTAGCTTCTCATCTCAATTTGTATCTATTATTTTTACTTTAACTAGTGATGATGGGAACTAAACTCTACATGATTGTGTCATTATAATGTGTTGTGTACATATTCGGATGAAAAATTTTGTTCACTTCCCCAAGTCCAACATGACGACAATGAAAGAACTTTAGCAACAGAATGAGATGCTTACCCCATTTATTTATTTTTTTCCATTTTCCAGGTGCTCAAATTTCAAACTAATTTCTATTGGCCGTGAGATGACACTTGAATATTCATCCATATGAACTTACTAGCCTTAATTTGGGTATTGACTTTTGGATTATGATTTGAGAAATACTTTCTTGTGACGACTATATTTACATTTGCCTTTTTCCCTGATTCACCCATTTCAGTGAGGCGGTCACTGAAGGTGTATAGATAGCGCTAATTTTGAATGTTATGGATAGCTATTTTTTGGCAATAATAGATTGGTTCACTCTACATAATCTTCAATCTAGGTCTTTTTAAAAAGACCTGTATTGAAGATTATTTAGAGGTTTCTGAATGGTTATTAGTTCAGTTGCAAGAAATATTAGAAGAATAGGCTTTGGGTTATTCCATGAATGGCTTAACAAATATTAGAAACATGGAGAGGACGCATGAACCAAGTGATGTGCAGAAAGCAATTTCATTCACTCTGTAACGTCTGGCCACTTGCAGGATCAACGACTGTCCCTACATACCAACACAAGACTTTACTTTTCAGTGTGCTTTGTCCTCACTCACACACTTCCTGAGAAACTTCCCAGGAGGTCACCCATCCCAAGATTGTTCCAAGTCAAGCACGCTTAACTGTAGAGTTCTTATGTTATGGGCTATCGAAAAGTAGATGCACCTTGTTGGTATAGGTAGTACCTATTAAATCCTTTTAAGTTATCCTCAACTGTACAGTCCCATACCTGCACAGCCTCTGGATCCCTCTCGTTCGGGTGTGTATTCGATTCATTCATGTACCCCTCCCGCTGGAAGCCTGCCAGGAGTCGCTCCTTGTCCGTGTCTCACTGCACCGACGATCACTCCCCGCCCTCGTCAGCGCCCGGGATGTTACACACTCGTTGCAATGAAGTTAAATTTTATGGGGGAATATATGGGATTTGCGTCAAACAAATCGGGAAAGACAAGTACCTTTTTATGAGCAATGGACTTGTGGCTTAGGAATAGTTATTAATCGCACCAAAATGTTGGTAATAAGGGACAATCACGTTATACCCAAAACCAAGAACAGTGTATGATTCATTCACAACATATTTGATCTGGATCAATTGAACATTCGAGTAGCGATTTTGTAGCTGGAAATCAGCGAGGTAAATGAAACAAAGGCCTTAGGCATATTCCATATGATAAACATGAGAAGTGAAGAAGGTAGAATTTTTTTCCTGTGGCCATTTCTATGACCCTATTCCTATGCATAGATGTCCAAAATGGAAGTTGATGGGAGTTTTAATTCTAGGAAAATATGAACGAAGTAATATTATTGATTGTCGACTTCTTGACGGTTCACACACTATGACATTTCACACAATGATATTTCATTCAATTTCTCATTAGTTAGAACTCTCTATACGTAGTCCTTTTCAAGACCTCAACAATATGCTTCGGCTGCTTCCAGGATCAATGACTATCCCCACAAATCAACACAAGACTTTTCAGTGTGTTTTATCTTCATCCACACACTTTTTGGGAAACTTCCTAAAAGGTTGTCTATCCTATAATTACTCCAAGTCAAACACACTTAACTAGGAGTTCTTTAGTGGTAGATTATCGAAAAATAGATGCATCTTGTTGGTATACGTAATACCAATTAATTCTTTTAAGTCATCTTTAACTATACAATCTCATACCTGTATAACCTCTGGATCCCTCTCATTTTAGTGTGATTTGTTTAGGTGTTACATGCCCACCAACATCCCCCTAATTTGTCCTCAAACCACATCGTACTAGGAGATAGGTATGCTCTAATACAATTTGTAACATCCCTGATTGTCGACTTCTCAACGGTTCATACATTACAAGACTTTACTCGGTGACATTTCAATCAACTCCTCATTGGTCAGAATTCTCCATCGATCAAAACCCTTCATAGATAGCTCTTTCAAAGACCTCGATAATATGGTTCGGTTGTTTCAAGGATTAATGACTATCCCCACCAACTTGTTGGGTATGGCTCATACTGTGTCTTCAGAAGATATGCACGGGGGCTTGGGGGGAGTCACCCCGGCAGGGGTTATGGGGCAGCGCCCCCAGTACTTTTTTCTTGGCTTAGTACTGTTATTGGCCTTGTGTTTTATTATTTGTAGTTTGGGCTTAGGCCCATGAATAGCTACGGTGCTTAGGATTTCTAAGTCTATATATTTCCTTGTAATCTGAGTGCAATTGTACAAATATAGTGAATAGATAGACGTAGCCCACATTGGGTGAACCAGGGCAAACTCTATGTGTTGTTTTCTTCTTCCCTTTTCTCTCTTTCTCCTATCTCGATTGTTGTGTGATTGTTCGGTACCCAACAATTGGTATCAAGAGCTAGGTTTTGCGATTGAGGTTTCGTTGTTTTAGGATTTTCTTGACACTAAGAAATCACGAATCAAGTTTGAAAAGTTTGGAGGAAAGGGTTTTGAGTTATGGAAATTGAAGATGGAGGCTCTGCTTGTTGACAGGGAACTCTGGTATGTGATTGAAGATGTAGCACCTGGGTCTGAAAGATCAAAGGAGATGCAGACTTGGATCAAAAACGATTGAAAGGCACAAAGCCTGATTTGGTTGTGCCTTGCTGACAACATTCTGGTGAACGTGACCTCCGATAAGTCCACGAAGGATCTCTGGACGAAGCTGGACAGTCTCTATCAGAGCAAGTCACTTGTGAATAAGTTGTTCCTGCGAAGGAAGTTGTACAATCTACGGATGTCTGATGGTGATTCTTTTTCTGCACATTTAAATGAATTTAACACTGTTTGCGCACAACTCACATATGTAGATGTCAACTTGGACGATGAAGATAAAGCATGTACCTTGTTGTGTTCATTGCCAAACTCTTGGGAGCATATCATTATCTCTATTGGTACTAGTGTTAGCACACTGTCCTTAGAGACCATCATTGCTGCCCTGTTATCTGAAAAGATGAGAAGGGTAAGTTCTGATGGTATTGCTAATGAGGCTCTGTTTGCTAGAGGGAGGAATACTGATAAATCACAAGTAGGTTTCGAAGACAAATCTCAGGGAAGGTCAAAGTCTCGTGATAAATCCGAAGCAAGGTGTTGGAAGTGCAAGCAGGTTGGGCATATAAGAAAGAATTGTAGAAATAAAAGTGTGGACCTTGAGAAACGGGATGAGTCACCATCTTCTGGTACAAAGAAGGATGATGATGATAGCGTGGGAGATCTGTACGTAGTGTCAAATCCTCATAGAGACTACAACGAGTGGATAATTGATATTAGAGCATTGTTCCATATGACACCTCACAGGGAATGAGAGATGACATGACCCTGGAAATTGTGAGACATGGGAAGGTGATGTGTTGCAAACACATATTAGTTTTAGGATAGTTTTAGGTTATATTTCAATTAAATCATTAGGAATTAGATTAGTTATAGGCTAGTTTGTCAATTATATTTGATTATAGCTCATTTTATTACCAAGATGTGTTAAAAGAGGAGATTCAACCATATAAAGAAGAAAACAAGGTTCAAAATTCCGCGCGGATCGCGCCAGCATCCGCGCGAGTCGCGCCATGATGGAAAATACAGGCATTCAACTCGAAGTAGTCGCGCCACTCGCGCCAGGATCCACGCCAATAGCGTCATCAATTCGTAAGCTCCACGCGGATAGCGCCACATCCCGCGTGATCCGTGCCAGATGCCTGGATCAGCCTTTCAACTCGTGCTATCCGCGCGATTAGCGCGGACACCCGCGCCATCAGCGCCATGAATTCGAACTGCTGGCGCGATCAGTGCCACAACCCGCGCGAGCCGCGCTGCGAAGGTGCTGTTTCCTGATTTAAAAAGATTGAGTTCGAAATTGGGCACAGAAAGAGACTTTGTTACTCTAATTAAATTCATCTATAAAAGAAAGCCTTCTGGACTGAAGAAAGGGACTCTGGACATCATCCAACATCATCTCCACACTTCCCTTCATCATTCTAAACCCTTGGAAGTCAAGAATCAAGGCTAGGTCACTGCAGAATCATGTTTTATTTGACAGCTTTGGTTTCTTTGAAGCCTATGGCAGGCTAAACTTTGTATTGTGGGAAGGCCATGAACTAATGTAAACTCCTCTGTAACTTGACTGGTATTGAATGAGAATTCTTGATTATTTTATTTTACTCTGTTCTTTGTTGTTCTATTCTTATTTAGAATTGGCCATTCTATTTAAGTATTGAGGGTTAGGATTTGCAATGGGGACGTTGGGATTCTAATTTCTGACCTTAGTAAAATAACAGTTGTTCATCACCTAGGGATAGGGATGCGTGGCTGCAGAACCTTATAATATAGTCTTTTACATGCTTAACTTGATAGAATTTACCAAGGGATTGGGTTTTTGATTCAGGTTAAAGGGTTAATTCACTAAGGGATTAGGGATTAACTAAAGTAGAAAATATTTATTCTCTGAGCAATAGGAAATAGGAACCCCTATGATATAGTCTTTTATATGCTTGACAAGAATTGCTAAGGAATTAGGATTGTTGTTAAAGGGTTAAATTGCTAAGGAATTAGGATTTACCAAACTTGGAAAGATGTATCATTGAGTGATCAAACTTGATAAACCAGTTAAGTGAAAGAGGTAGGGAACATTAGGGATTGTGCCTGACCACAATTGTTTCTTC
>PYAF01004979.1:305203-336677 GCA_007407185.1 Glycine tomentella | reverse complement strand
CCATTGGTAATACTTCAATTTACTTTACTGTTTCTTTTAATTTCAGTTTTATATTCAATCAACTCAACAAACAATTCTCCAAAAATGTTGTCTTTTTCCTTTTTACTTCCAATCACTTAGACCTAACATTACTGTGAATTTCACCCCAATCCCTGTGGAGACGATACTCTACTTACCTACTTTTATTACTTGAACGAGCGGTGCACTTGCCGTGGTGTGCGGGTATCGCAACAGAAGGTAACGCTAAAGATGAAAGATGGAACAATCAAGAATCTATCGGATGTAATGCACATTCTGGGTCTGACCAAAAATCTTATCTCCATTGGAAGTATGACAAATGCAGGTATAAATTTTAGTAGTGATAAATATGAAAACAATAGGAATATACCCACAATAACCAAGAGGGGGGGGGGTGAATTGGTTTGATCTTAGTATTTAAAATTTATTTATAAAATCAGAGTTAAAGGATCTTAATCACTTTTAAACCAAGAATGTTTTTAATCAATCAAATCACTCAGCTCAAGAAATCAATAGCTCAAAACAAAACTTGTTGAGTAATGATAATAATACAAGAACAAATGAATAAGATAACTGATAGAGATGAAGGAATAGAAAAATAACCCAAGAATTTATACTGGTTCACTTCTCAAAAGAATCTACATCCAGTTTCTTTTAATCAACACTAGATTAGAGTTCCACTATTATAAATTCCAATTCTTACAAGCTTTATAACCAACTCTCTTTATCAACCCTAGATAAAGAATAGAAATCTAAAATCCTATTAGACTTCTAGTGAACAAGAACCAGAGAACACTACTCTGTTTTTCCCTAGAGAACCCTACTCTAGCATAAGCTTCAAAGAACCATTTTACAATAGCATCAAATAACAAACATTACAAAAACGAATTTACAACCAAAGATAATGGAGAGAAACAACATGATGATCCAATGAATATGAATGCATGTGAGTTACCAATTAGAGTTGAAATGCATAAAAAGAATTTTAGAACATGCTCTCCAAAACTTCTTTGAAACCTCTTGCCCAAGAAATCATTCAATACCCATGAAGATTAAAGAGTGGGACAAGAACTTAGTTAACCCAGAAAATCACTTTCTAACTTTGAGAAGGCTTGTGTATATTCAGAAAATTCCAAGTATTCAAATTAAGTTTCAAGACACGCCTTCTTCCTATTTATAACGGCTTTTTGTATCAGACTATAATCGATTACATGCGCCAAATAATCGATTAAAATGACTTATGCAATCGATTAAATTGTCACTTAATCAATTAAAGTGTTCAAAGCTCCATTCTGGGTTTCACAACGAACAAAATAATTAGAGAAGTTTTATTTCAGAAGCAACTTGTGTAATCGATTACAATTTATGGTAATCGAGTAAAGCAGTGAAGCAAGCTTTTTCAAAATAGCTTATGTAATCGATTACGATTAACAGTAATCGATTAAAACAACAATGCACAACATTCATTTTTCACTATGTAATCGATTACAAGAGTTGTGTAATCGATTAATATGTTCATCAAAATTTTTCCAGTTTTAAACAAGAACCAAATAATTGATTAAATCGCTGTGTAATCGATTAAAACAGTAGGATTACATTTTTCCAAAAACATTACTCAATTAATTCCTTTTTCAAAGTGTGAGTAGCTTTGATATTTTAATGAAAACATTTAAGAATGTTAATGATTATATGCATGCAATGCAAGGATCAAAAGATTTCCCTCTCATACACTTCATTTGAATTACAATCTTCAAGGCATGTGAAAAGCTCAAAACTTTCTTCTAAATCATAAGCTTCATTCTTCTTGTTGCTCCCCCTATATCCAACAAAATATTCATGCAAACTGACTTGTGGAACTATGGTAATTGCTAGAGGAGAGCGTATTGACAAACTGTGGAAACTGTGGGGTCACACAATGTTTAGTGGTAATGGCTGTATATTTGAGCATGCAGAGGAAGACATTGCAATGTCATGGCACAAGAGGCTGGGTCACATCGGTGGGAAGGGTCTGGAGACTTTAACATCAAAGAAGTTGGTAGAACGGATTCCGAGCTGTTCTATGGGCTTTAGGATTTGTGAGTACTGTTTACATGGCAAGCAAAATCGGGTGCTTTTTGAGTCCATTGGAGGAAGAAATGAAGAGATTCTTGACTTGATACACAGCGATGTGTTTGGACCTACACCTATAGCATCCACAAAAAATCTAGGTATTATGTTTCTTTTACTGATGATTATTCTAGATATGTGTGGTTATATTTCTTACGTAGCAAGAATGAGGTGTTCGAAAAATTTCAAGAGTTCAACGCATTGGTAGAAAATCAATTTGACAGAAAAATCAAGGTGCTGAGAACTGACAATGGTGGAGAGTTTTGTTCTGCAAATTTTCGATCAGCTTTGTGTGGCTAGTGGAATTGTAAGGCAAAAGACAACATCCTATTCACCTCAACAGAATGGGGTGGCAGAGAGGTTGAATCGGTCTCTCGTTGAAAAGGCACGAAGCATGCTAAGTGGTGCAAGCTTGGCAACTGAGTTTTGGCCAGAGGCAGTTTCTACTGCTTGTTATTTGAAGAACAAGTCTCCTACATTGGCTTTGAAGGATAAAACTCATTTCAAAGCATTGTTTAAAAGAAAGCCAAACATCTCTCATGTCAGAGTATTTGGTTGTGAAGCATATGTACACGTACCCAAGGAGAAAAGAAGCAAGCTTGACAGTAAGTCTCAATTGTGCTAATTTATTGGGTACAAGGATGGCGTCAAAGGGTATAAGTTGTGGAACTAAGAAACTAAAAGTGTAACTTACGACAGAGATGTTGTGTTTAGGGAAGAAAAGCTGAATCACATTTTTCCAGAAGCTTCTAAAAAGCCACAGACAGTAGAGTTTTATGTTCATGGCTATATTTCTGCATTAGAAACCCAGGATACCATGCGAGGACCAAGCACATAGGCATCCAATACCATTTCATTAGAGAAAAGATTGAAGACAAGGTAGTAATGCTGAAGAAGGTTGATACAAAGGAGAATGGTGTTGATTTTCTGACCAAGGCAGTGGTTTCAGAGAAGTTTGAATGGTATACAATTGCATTAGGATTGAAGAAGCATGCAAAACATTCGCCAAGTGAGAGAATGTTGGGTATGACTCATACTGTGCCTTCAGAAGATATGCACAGTGCTCGGGGGGAGTCACCCCGGCGGGGGTTAAGGGGCAGTGCCCCCGGATAGCTGGACGTAGCCTACATAGGGTGAACCAGGGTAAGCTCTGTTTATTGTTTTCTTCTTCCATTTTCTCTCTTTCTTCTATCTCGATTGTTGTGTGATTACTTGATACCCAAAAAAATCAACATATCAGTGTGTGTTTTCCCCACTTACATGCTTTTCGAGAAATTTTCCAAACGGTCATTCATTCCATAATTGTTCCAAGTCAAACACTCTTAACTATGGAATTCTTAAGCGATAGACTATCAAAAAGTAAACGCATCTTGTTGGTATAGGTAGTACCAATGAATTCCTTTAAGTCATCCTCAACTGTACCATGTCATACCTATATCGCCTCTGGATCCATCTTATTCTGGTATGATTCGTTTGAGGTGTTACAAACTAAATGGAAGTAAAGGGATCAAGAATCACCAAGAGGAACACTCGAATGTAATCACCTTGATCTAGCATTTTTCTTATTTAATGGGTTTTCAAATATAAAAACAATGGAAATGAGGGGAACTATTGTAGAACATTCAGTCGAGCCCAAATATCAAAAAAACTTGTATAATAATTTTGTAAGTTTTTACTTATATCTATATAAAGTGACAAACTTATAACCCGCTCTTGGATGCGAGTATAACCTAATTGTCCAAGGTTAGATTAATATAATAATTCCATATTTAATTATACAAACATAATTGGGGTATGATGATTTTGCAAAATAAAATTACATGTGTTTACATTTTAAATAAAATAGGTTAAATAGATGTTCAAATTTGCATATAAAAAATCTAATTCAATCAAATAAAAAAATTGTGTCATTTTAGTTTTAGATTTTTCATTTGGTTTTCACAATTTGCATTAAATTTGACTGTTATATAAACACTCCAATTTTTTCTTTGTTGAATACAAACACTTCAATTTAAAACTATATAAATCAGTATGGTGAAGGAGGAAGTAAGGAAGTATTTTCACAATAAATTCTTAAAGGAAGAGGCGGAGAGAGTGAGATTAGATGGAGTGTGTTTTGAGCAATTATCTCTTGAGGATAACTTGATGTTGACTTCTAGTTTTGAGGAGTTAGAGATTAAGGAGGCCGTTTGGGAGTGTGGGAGTTCGAAGAGCTCGAACTTGGTTGGGTTCAACTTTAATTTCATCAAAGCTTTTTGGAATACTTTGAAACTCAATGTAATGAAGTTTGTCGAGGATTTCCATAAGCATGGCTCTTTCCTTAGGGGAAGCAATTCACATTTTATCTCACTCATTCCCAAGGTGGAAGATCCACAAGGCTTGGGTGAGTTTAGACCTATATCCCTAGTGGGTTGTATGTACAAGATCATAGCAAAATATTTGGCGAGGAGGATAAAAAAGGTGCTTTCAAGTGTCATTGATAATAGACAAAGCGTCCTTTTAGGAGGGAGAAACTGGATGCATAGTCTCATAGTGGCTAATGAAGTGGTGGATGAAGCAAGAAGGAAGAATATAAAGTGCATGATTTTCAAGGAGAATTTTGAAAAGGCCTATGATTTGGTCAATTGGGAATTCTTTTTTAAAATGTTGGGGAGGTTGGGCTTTGATAGAACATGTATTTCTTGGATTGAAGGTTGCCTTGTGTCATGCTTTATTTCAGTATTAGTGAATGAGAGTCCTACAAGTGGATTCCATCCACAAAAGGGGCTTATAGACAAAGTGATTCTCTTACTCCATTCTTCTTTAATATTGTTGTGGAGGGTTTGAGTGGTTTGATGAGGGAAGCAATGAAGAAGCGACTTTTCTCCGATTTCTTAGTGGGGAAACATAAAGTGGAGGTGCATTTAATTACTTCAATTTGCGAATGATATCATATTTTTTGGAGAACTTACTTTGAATAATGTGGTAGTCATTAAGGCAATCATGAGGTGTTTTGAATTGGCTTCGGGCCTCAAAGTAAATTTTGGTAAAAGTAGCTTTGGAGGCATTAGAATGGAGTTTGGCGAGATTGAAAGATTGGCCAATTTTTTGAATTGTAAGATGATGACGATTCCCTTTGTTTATTTGGGAATACCCAATGGAGAGAACTTCGGATGTGATCGTTGCAAAATTTAAGAAAAAGCCATCTTTATTGAAACACAAGCAACTTTCTTTTGCAAGAAGGGTATGTTTCATAAACTCGGTGCCATTTTTGCCTCTATATTCTTTCTCCTTTTTTAAAATGCTTTGCAATGTTGCAAAGAAATTGATTAGTATCCAAAGGTGTCTTTTGTGGGGTGGTGGGGAGGAAGGTAGGAGAATTGTGTGGTAAGTTGGGAGAAGATTTGTAGACCTAAGAAAGATGGTGGTCTAGGTATTAAGCAGTTGAAACTTTTTAACGATGTCCTTTTAGGGAAGTGGATATTGTCTCTTTTCCATGAAAAAGAGGCGTTGTGGGTGAGGGTTTTGCATTCTAGGTATGATGGGTGGAGAGACTTAATTCATGTTGAGGGTTGTAAGGATGCATCCTTATGGTGGAGAGACTTGAGAAAGGTATGTGAGGGGACAATCAAGCAAAATGGTTTGATAGCTCTTGGGAGTGGAAGATTGGTGTGGGGGATAAAATGGGGTTTTGGATTGATAGTTGGGGTGCAAATATGTCTCTACCAAATATGTTCCCTAGATTACTTATCAATTCAGATCATAAGGAGGAAGTCATTATGAATTTGGGTAGTTGGGTAGGTGAGGAGTGGATTTTGAAGTTGGGGTGGAATAGGGAATGGTTTCTATGAGAGATAGAATTGGTGCAACAATTGGATTAGTTCTTAGAAGATAAAGTGTCGGTTAAAGAAGGTCTTGATGCATGGTTATAGCTAAGAGATGCCTCTAATTGTTATTCCACTAATTTGGCATACACAATTTTGTATGGCATCTCCTTTGGAAGTGTAGAGGAAGACTTGTTTGCTTTGCTTTGGAAGTTGAAGGTTCCCCTTAAAGTTAAACACATTGTCTAGAAACTTCTTCTCGGTCGTCTGTGTTCTGAACAAAACCTTAGCCAAAGGAATGTTGCATTATCAGAAGAGTAGATGTTGTCTTTTGCTTCTTGTCTGAGGAATCGTTGGATCATGTCCTCTTCAGTTGTCCTAAGATGGTTCAATTATGAATGAGGTGGTGCAAATTGGATATGGCAGCCACTATATTGCTAGAAGCACCATGACAACATTTTTGGCAACAAATTTTTTTGTCCTGGTTCTTGCTCCAATCAAGTCCAGAGGTTGGTACTGTGGTGTGCAATTGTTTGGTCCACGTGGAACCTGAGGAATAATTGTGTTTTCAATGGGAAATATTTTAATTTGGACTTGCTTCAACAACAATATTTGTTTCATGCATGGTCTTGGTTTAGAAGCAAACAACCATCTTTTAATGTCTTTTTTGTTCAATGATTAGTGTGAACTGTTGTGTGCTTATCAGGTATACGCGATTGATTTTTTTTGGGGAAATTAGCTTGTTGTCTGTATTTATAGGGATTTTGGATCCCTGTCGGTGGCGATTTTCCTAGAATCGTGGGATGCTGGTGGCTGCTTTCTGATTTTTCTTGTTGGGAGTCAAAGGAATTATGGCTAAGCAGGGGGTGTTGATAACTTTGATGTTGTTTGGTAAAGCCCATTGTTTTTATCGCCTTAGTCACTGTTATGGTGGAAAAGAATGTTTTGACTTCCCATTCATTGGTTTTTGCAGTGTTACAATTGAAGGATGGATGCTACGTTGGTTTTGTTTTAATGGGAAGGAAAGTGGGTTGCGCTGGTTTGTTTTGATTGGAAGGGAAAATGGATTGTTGGGATATTGAACAAAGTTTGTGGTATTGTGGATTGTGGTAAGTCACATCCTTGTATGATGAGTCTCTAAACTTTGTTTCTCTGGTGTTGTTTGGTCTCAGTGTATATAGACAATTTTGATCTTCGGTTACTTAATATTTATGCTTGTTTACGGGCATAAATAGTGTAACCTCTTGATAAGCTTTCTTTGTTCTTTTCCTTTGTGTATAGGTTCGAGTACCCTTTGTACCCTATTTATATTATTAAGTTTGATTTGCTGATAAAAAAAAACTATATAAAAAAGTGATGTATTTAAATTAATTTAAAGATAATCTCTCTTAAAAGTAATATGTTAGTTTTAAATTTTTAAAAGATAATTTGTTTTTCTTCGTATTAAGATAAATTAGTGTAAAATAAATTAATTGAACAAATCAAAATAAGGTCTCCAATTTGTCAAATTAGATGCATTTTAAAATTCTCACTTATTTTCTTTAAATGAGTTAAATGTAAGTTTTTATATTTTTAAACTTAGAGTGTTAGGGTCAGTATTTGAAGAAGTTATATTTTAAATGGTTATTTTTATATCTTTTATATTTTTTAAATGGTTTCATGTTGGCACTTTAAGTTTCTTTTTAAAAGATTTCATTTTGGTCCATCGAATTTGCAAAATAGTACATTTTGATCCTAAGTGTTACATATGATGTCAATGTCTAATGAATGTAACTGAGGACATTCTACCAAAACCTATCACAAAGATTTTGTCTTAAACACACAATAACTTCAGAAAGCACTTCCCTAAACAAATGTTGTGGAGGTTTTGGTCACAAAAGTTTTGATTCTAATAGTTACATATAATGTTAGGGTCTAGTGAATGTAATTGATGATATTTTATTAAAATTGTCACAAATTTTTTGTCTTAAATAACTGTACAATGACTTCAGGAAGCACTTTCCTAATCAAATGTTGTGAAGGGCTTTGACATATCCTACTTGGAAATGTAGTGTCTTACCTAGCTAGAATAAAGAAGAAATTGAAGATTGAATTTGCTGCAACACAACATTGGGTTACTAGGTTTGATGTTGTAATGTATTTACTATTTTCATTTTTTTTAGCATCAATAATGACTAATGTACAGGTATACACAAGACTAATGTGTCTAACTTCAAAATGATTTTCATATGCACACTTGCACATAAGTCAATTAGTAATGCTAAACAAGTTATAAACAATAAATACATTATAGCATCCAACACATCTAACCGAAAACAATTTTAATAGAATGTCTTTAATTACATTCACTAAACTCTGACATCATATATAATTATTAGGACAAAAATATATCATTTCGCAAATTTGATTGACCGTAATGAAACCATGTTAAAAACCTAAAGGTGTCAAAATAGAATCATTTAAAAACATAAAAGATCAAAATGAAATCATTTAAAATAACGTCGTTTTAATTAACATGGGACATCATTATCTCAATGAGTGTTAATGAACACGTCACACTTTTCTATCAACATATTTAACGTTTCAATCAAAAAGGACCAAAACAAAATCCTTCTAAAACATAAAGAACTAAAATGAAATTTTAAAAAATTAATGTAACAAAATAAAATAAAAAAGCTAAAACATAAAAAAGCCATTTCAAATTCTTTTTTATTTCAAAATAAAATACTGTGGAGTAAAATATTACCATTCATCTTCTAATTTTTTTAAAAGGAATAAAGGTAAGTATGCAATGATCTTCTATAAAATCTAAAATAAATTGTTAAAATGAAGTTTAAAACAAAGTAAAAAAAAATATACTTTTTTAAATAAAAAAATTCACTTAAGTAGATATTATATTTTTATTATGTTAATTAGCATAATAGTTAAAATAAATTATTAAATATAAAATTATTCAAAAAAACTGACATTCTAATAAACTAATAGTTATCAATAAAAAATTATTTAAAAAACAAAATAAATCTACCATTTATCATTGTGAATTTCGTAAAGTATAGTATTAAAATAATAAATTAAACATTATAAATAGTACAATGATTAAAATAAATAGTATGATGTAAAAAAATATAAAAACTAATAAAATAATGGTTAAAATAATAAAACTTTGATTTATTTTAAAATATAAGAAAATTTAATAAATGTTTTGAGGATGAAAAGAATAAAATATGAAATAAAAAAACTAAAAGCTAGTATTTTAAAAAATGTTACTTTAAGTAGTGTTTAAAAACAATTAAAAATAGTTAAAAGCTATTAAAAATAGTTTGTTTATAATAAGATTTTTAATTAGTGAAAAAAGAAAAAAGAAACTAAAAGATACTTGTAATAAATTTTACTTTAAAAACACTAAGAACGATTAATGAACAAAAAAGAACAAAAGCTCATCATCCCAAGTTAAAAGAAGGGTCTAACATTCAGAAATCATTACCCCAAGTTCAGAGAAATCAACAATGGCATCTAGGATTCTATCTACTATCCTTTTACAGTTAATTTCAAAAATAACAGAGTCATATCCCAAAAAAATAGCCCACTAAATGACTTTCAACAAGCCCAAGGCCTCACCTTCCAAATCTCCTACACAAAGAGGTTGCCAACTAGAAAACGCCAAAACAAAATCACCTTGACTATCTCTAGCACAAGACCCTGACCTAGATAAGTTCTGGTTGTTGTGAAAAGCCACATAAGCAATGATTTTTAGATAGTCTGGTGATGGTGGCTCCCGAGAGATACTATTTAGGTCTAAAGAATTGAGATGGCTAACATTGTAACTGATTGTCCTCGGCTCTTCCCAGTCCGCGACAAAGTGAGAGGAAAGGGAAACAATATGTGTTGACGACATTTTTTGTTCTCCCACAAATGTCGTTGTGCCCTTTCCAAATGTCCCACATCATAGAGGCAAAAGTTACTCTCAGATACTCATCCAAGGCCTGAAAATACAATTTTTAAAAGAATCAGCACTACACACTTTATCGTTGATTGCCTCATGAAAACCAGCCTCATTCCAACATTGAATGCTAACTGGGCAGGTCAGGAAGACATGCCAATAGTTCTCTAAATCAGAATTGCACTAAACACACGTGCTCGAGTAATCAATATTCTTGGTCCTTAGTCGGATTCTTGCTAGTAAACAATCTTTCAAAACCCTCTAAACAAAAAGTTTGACCCTTGGGTGAACTTTTAGCCTCCAAATGAGATCCCATTCTCCCTCAACTTTCAGATGACCACTATTAACAACTTTAACCATAAACAGTTTATACGATGATCGAATAAAATGAGAGCCATTTTTTTCAAGCACCAGATGCGCCAGTGTTCATTTACTAAAGTAAATAGGGGGTCTTAAGAATAGCACTTGAGTCCTATTGATTAAAAATCATAGAAAAAAACTCTGAATTCCATCTTTTCTTCCTAGGGACCATAAGCTTATGCACCATCAGGGACAACAAGTCATGGTTGGGTGAAGTAGTGGGCTTAAGGCTGGACTCACTTATGATCCAAGGTTGAGACTAAGCGCTAATCTTGGTTCCATCTCCAATCTTCCATTTGAATCCTTCAGTTAATAAAACTCATGAACTCCAAATGCTCCTCCAACTAAAGGATGGGTTGTGACCTAAGGAATCCTCCAAGAAATCCGTTTTAGGGGAATATCTATCTTTGAAAATATGAGATACAAGAGCTTTTGGGTTGGTTAATAATTTCCAACCTTGTTTCCTGAGCATTGCTAAATCAAAGGCGTACAAGTTTCTGAATCCCATTCCTCCAAATTCCCTCCTCATAGAAAGTTTGTCCCAAGCCATCCCCCTAATACCTCTTCCCCTATTCCTATTCTTGCATGTGCGCCACCAAAACGAGTCCATCATTCACTTATCACTCAATGTGACTGGAAGGAGGTAAGAACTCGTAGTGTGCATGGGTAAAGCTTGCGCCACAGATTTAAGAAGGACTGTTCGACCCACCATGGATAAAGCTTTGCCTCTCCAAGAGTTGACTCGCTTCCCCATTTTCTCCCTATATGATTGAATGCTGCTTTTCTGGTTATACCAACAATAGGTGGCACTCCTAAATATTTCCTTAATTAGACTTGTGCCTTGCTAACTTAGAGGAACTGTAATATGGCCAACTTGTCTTCTTGCTTCATATTCCTACTAAAGAAGAGTTTTGATTTATGAAGGTTGAGAGCTTGACCCAATGCCAATTCATATATAGAGATAATGTTCTTCAAAACTGCACATTCATTGAGAGAGGACCTGAAAAGCAAAAAGCAATCATCAACAAACAAAAAGTGGGTGATGAAGGCCGCTCTCCTGCATATTTTCACCCCATGTAGATCTCCCCTTCCTTCTGCTTGTCCAATGAGTGCAGACAGCCCCTCTGAAAAAAGATGATGGACTTACCAAATCAAGAGAGTGGGTGAATTGGTTTTAAAATCAAATCGAAAGAAAAACAGAGTTTTAAAACCTTTTTCTTCACAAGGATCATATCACAACTTTCTGTTCAAAACCAATATTGAATCAATCACTCAAACATAATATCCTTTTGTTAAAGTGCATCAGTTTGAAATATCTTTGAACCTTAGTAAATTGATAAAGAATGCAATATAGAAAGATGAGAGTCAAGAGAAGATAAAGAACAAGATTTATACTAGTTCACTCTCTATTTTTAGAGAAGCTACTCCAATTATCTAATTCAACCTGAATTAGATTTTCACTATGCAATGTGAGTTCTTACAAATAATCACAAACAATTTCAAATTCTACCTAGAAAATGAAACTTAGACACCCAACCTTAGCGTACTTTGTGAATCTAAGACTAAGAGAAACCTACTCTTAGCTGTTGGGTCAAGAAGGACCCTCAAATCGATTGCGGAAGCGAAACAATAAAATGCAAGAAGAAAGAGATAGAAAAAGAACACAATCAATTTTTTTAACGTGGGAAAACCTTCTCAATGTGAAGAAGTAAAAACCCACGGGACACTGGTCCAGAATCAAACTTCCACTATAATAATAATGGTTTACAAGAGTCAAATTTCCCTAGCATTTCACTAGAGATACAATCAAGCATCACCAAGTTAGGTAGTATTCAAACTTCTCTAAAGAGATCACACTCAAACATCTCTAGAGATCTCTCAAATACAAAACACAAGGCTTGCTCAAACGTGCTCTCAAGAATGTCACTTGATGCTATCTAAAAAATTCTCCTCTCTCTGTTGCCTCCACCCTCAACTAAGGTATTTATAGTGGTGGAGTAGGTTTAGGATTTTAGAACCCTCAATGGGCCTGGGCCAACATTGGAGGAGGAAGCCCAACCCAACAAACTTCAATGCAGCAGATCAACAACCCAGAACCCCTTCTGGTTTCAATGCATCGGGTTCACCTGCAACCCAACATCTGCACAACAATTTTCACTTCGGGTTCACCAGCAATCCGGCACCTTCACAACAGTCTTCAGAATTTCTTGCTGGTACCGGTTTAGTCATCATGTCGAACCAATTCTGGTTGGTGTGCACTTTGCCAAGTGCGAGCTGTCCATCTTCCACCACATCCCAGATCCAGTAATACCTCACATCAATATACTTAGTGCGGGAGTGATAGGTTGAGTTCTTTGCAAGATGAATTGTGCTTTGTTTTGTCACACTTCAGCTCATACTGTCTTGTTCGTGGTCGAGTTCTGAGAGAAACTTCTTCATCCATAACAATTCTTTGCAAGCCTCAGTTGTGACTATGTACTCGGCCTCGGTTGTCGAAAGTGCCACACACTTCTGCAGTCTTGATTTCCAGGAGATAGATCCTCCTGCAAGTGTCATCAAATATCCAGTTGTTGACTTCCTTGAATCGGAATCTCCCCCTAAATCAGCATCAGAGTAGCCTTGCTACCCGACTTCACCTTCTCCAAATCGGAGGCATAAATTGGTTGTTCCTCTTAAGTACCTGAAAATCCACTCATTGCTTCCCAGTGCTCTTTGCCGGGGTTCGATAGATACCGGCTCACCATTCTAATTGCATACGTCAAGTCGGGTCTAGTGCAAACCATTGCATACATCAAGCTTCCGACGGTAGATTGGTACGGGATCTTCTGCATCTCGTCTTTATCTTCATCGGACCTCGGACACTGCTTCTTATTCAGCTTCATGTGCCCGGCTAGGAGGCTGCTAACTGTTTTGGCTTTGTCTATGTTGAACCTCTTCAAAATTTTCTCAACATACTTTTCTTAACTTAGCCACAGTAGCTTCTTCTTTCTATCTCGGATGATCTTAATTCCAAGAATCTATTTTGCAGGGATGAGGCCCTTCATCGTGAAGGACGAGCTTAACGCCTTCTTCAAGGCGGCAATTTTCATCTTATCTTGCCCTACAATCAACATATCGTCAGCATATAACAACAGAATCAAAAAATCTCCAGTCTCATACCTCTTCACAAATACACAGTGGTCAACTTCTGTCTTCACAAACTTGTGCTCATTTATGAAGGATTCAAATTTTTTGTACCACTGTTGAGGTGCTTGTTTCAAGCCATAGAAACTCTTCTTCAACCGACATATCATGCCTTCGCATCCCAGAGCTTGGAACCCTTCAAGTTGCTCCATATATATTTCTTCCTCTAAGTCTCCGTGAAGAAATGCAGTCTTCACGTCCATCTTCTCTACCTCGAGGTCCATTGAAGCCTCCATGGCTAACACAGTTCGGACCGAGGTCATCTTAACAACAGGCGAGAAGATCTCCTCAAAATCAATCTCTTTCTTCTGATTGCATCCTTTCACTACAATTCGGGATTTGTGTCTCGACTTTTGCCCGTTCTCTTCATTTTTAATTTTATACATCTACTTGTTTTTAGAGCTCACCTTCCTTTAGGTAGCTTGATCAACTCATAAGTCTGATTTTCGTGCAAGGACTTCATCTCATCCTGCATTGCCTTCTCCCATTCTTCTTTTTCTGAGCTCGTTATGGCCTCATCATAACTCTGAGGCTCACCATCTTCAGCAATAATGGTGTATTCATCATATGGGTACCTTGTAGAAGGTCTTCTTTTTCTAGTGGGGTATCTCGGTTGTTCTTCTTCAGTAGTTTGAGAACCTGGTTCATAATTCTCATCCTAGATGTCATCATCAACTCGGACCTTAGTATCCCCGTCCTTATCAGCTTGTTACTGGTCATTCTGTTCTTCATTATTTTCATTGGTTTCTCCCCCTGCTTCAGCTCGGACACGAAGGATGAGTTCTTCATGTCGAATAGAAACCCATACTTTGGGCTTCAAGATGTCATGAATGGTCTCATCTTCATGAAAAATCACATCCCGACTTCTCACTATCTTCTTATTGATTGGATCCCAAAGTCTGAACCCGAACTCGATTTTCGGCGAACCGAGGTAAATGCATTCCTTCATTTTTGCATCAAGCTTTGCCCTTTCATCTTTAGGGATATGTACGAAGCTTGGCATCCAAACACCTTCAGGTGATCATAGGTTGCTTTCCGACCTGTCCAGACTTCTTCAGGGATTTCTCCTTCTAGAGGTCGTGATGGTGAGAGGTTGATCAAATCAACAGCAGTTCTGACGGCTTCTCCTCAGAATGATTTTGACAACCCAGCATTGGACAACATACTTTGGACCTTCTCTTCAATAGTCCGGTTCATCCTTTCAGCAAGTCCATTCAGTTGTGGAGTCTTGGAGGGCGTCTTCTCAAGTCGAATCCCGACTTCTCTACAATATACATCAAAGGGACTGCAATACTCACCACCATTGTCTGATCTGACCACTTTCAATTTCTTGTCAGTCTCCCTTTCCACCATAGCATGGAATTCTTTGAATGATTGGAGTACCTAGTCTTTAGATTTCAACAAATAAACCCACACTTTGCGGGAATGGTCATCAATGAAAGAAACAAAATATTGAGCTCCACCAAGTGATCTCTCAGACATGGAGCAAACATCAGTATGGACGAGGTCAAAAGTATGCTTACGTCGTCTAGGTTGATCCGGTCTCACAAACGAAACTCGTTGCTGCTTTCCAGCTAGGCAGTGCGTGCAACTCTCCAGCACTTGACCCTTCAACCTGGTTAATATCTTCCTTTTCTTCAAAATCTAGAGCCCTTTCTCACTCATGTGGCCGAGACACTTGTGCCACAGCTCCAAGCTAGGTCCATCACGAACAAAATTGGCTTCTCCGTCGTTTATCTTTCCTTGCATTACATACAAGGAACCTTCCTTCTTACCTCGAGCCACCCTTGGCCAGCTTCCATCTACATCCTCCAAAATAGTTCATCAACCTGGCATCATCTAGCTTGCCAATCGAGATTAGATTCAATCACATGTCAGGCACATGCCTTACATCTTTCAACACAAGTCGGCACTCGACATCCGTGGTCAAGGTTACATCGCCGACACCAATAATTTTGCTGGTCACCTGATTTCCCATCTTCACAACTCCAAAGTCGCCACTTCTATATGATGAGAAAAAACTTTTGTGAGGAGTAACATGAAAAGAGACACCTTAGTCAACAATCCAGGCACAGTCATCATAGGCAACATTCAAAAAATTATCTTCTTCGAGTAGAAATATCTCAGCTTCAGCATTGGCAACCACCGTAGTGGTGTTCTTGTCTTCTTTCTTCTTCGAAACAATCTGATCTGACTTCACATTGTCGTGCTGCTCATCTTTCTGCAAAGTCCAATAGTCAGTCTTCTTGTGTTCGGGCTTTCAACAATAGAAACACTTCAGTTCGAACTTTGGCCTCGACCGGCCTCTGCACTTATCACGTTTGTCACGACCCCGGCTCTTGCTACGACCCTGGAAGTCGGACTTACTTCTGTTCTCAGCAATGTTGGCCTTATTCGTGCTAGTTACACCTCGTTCTCTTCTCCTGGCTTCTTCATTCAAGAGACTGTCAGTCACAACATCCATCATCAGTTTTCCTTCAGGAGCCGAATTGCTTAATGTTACTACCAGAGTATCCTAACTTTCTGACAGCAAACTCAATAGCAACAAAGCCTGCATCTCGCCATCAATCTTCATATCGGCTTTAGACAACTGATTCACAATACCTTTGTAGGTTTTAAGGTGTTCAATCATGCTCATGCCATCCTTGTATTCCTGCTTTACAAGTCGGCGAACCAGGTGTGCTTTGTTCTTGGGAGTCTTCTTCTGAATCATGGATTCCATCTTGTTCCACAACTCGTACACGTTCGTGAACTCGGACACGTGCTCAAAAAGACTTTTGTCAATGTATTTTCTGATTGTAGCTACCGCCTTGCGACTCAAAATCTCCCATTCCTTATCAGTTTTGCCTGGATGTCTCTCTTCAAGGACAATGGGCTCATATAAATCTTTGCAGTAGAGATGATCTTCCATCATCAATCTCCAATAAGTGAAGTTGTTCGTGGTTAGCTTGAACATATCTCCGCCATGAGTTATGCCATTGGTCTCCATCTCGTCTCTTTCAGAACCCATCGAACTAGGCTCTGATATCACTGTTGGGTCAAGAAGGACCCTCAAATCGATTGCGGAAGCGAAACAATAAAATGCAAGAAGAGAGAGATAGAAAAAGAACACAATCAATTTTTTTAATGTGGGAAAACCTTCTCAATGTGAAGAAGTAAAAACTCACGGGACACTGGTCCAGAATCAAACTTTCACTATAATAATAATGGGATACAAGAGTCAAACTTCCCTAACTTTTCACTAGAGATACGATCAAGCATCACCAAGTATGGTGGTATTCAAACTTCTCTAAAGAGATCGCACTCAAACATCTCTCTAGAGATCTCTCAAATGTAAAGCACAAGGCTTGCTCAAACATGCTCTCAAGAATGTCACTTAAGGCTATCTAAAAAATTCTCCTCTCTCTGCCGCATCCACCCTCAACTAAGGTATTTATAGTGGTGGAGTAGGTTTAGGATTTTAGAACCCTCAATGGGCCTAGGCCAGCATTGGAGGAGGAAGCCCAACCCAACATTAGCTTCAAACTAGAAACATATATTCTAGCATGTTGTAAAACTCATGGACATGCAGTAACAATATGTAAAAACCATATGAAACAGAGTCAAGGAGAGATACAACCTTTATATTCAAATGCAAGAACAAAAGACTTGATTGAATGGACCTCTCTTGATCTCATAAGTGTTTACAACTCACTTTTCCTTTTGCAAGCTCCAAGAAACGAAAACTGAAGTTTATGAATTGTAAAGGTTCATTCAAAAACGTATTTTTCGAATTACTTGAAAGTGAGAACACAAGGTGGATATATATAGAGAAAACAGTTATAATCGTTTGTAATCGATTAAATTGGAAATGTAATCGATTATCTCGTGAGAGTAATCAATTAGATTCTCTTTTTAATCGATTAAAGTGTTCTTCCCCAAATCTGGAAAACATTCAAGAACAACGTAATCAATTACAATCTTGATTTAACCAATTAAAATGTTCTTGATCACTTATGGGAACACTTTTAAGAACGATGTAATCAATTACTATGTAATCGATTAAACAAGAGACCCATGAAAACATACATGGTCTCAAAAGAACTATGTTATCGATTATGGATATATGGTAATCGATTAAACTAGAACTATGATCTCTCTGCAAGTTTCTAAAAGACTTGTGTAATTGATTAATATAGCAGTAATCGAATCAAACAAAGAGTTATATAACATTGAAGATGTATCTTATCTAAGAAACTAACTTCCTACTTCTATATGATGATGCATGATGTACACAAAGGCAAACTAAGAATAAAAATAAACAACCAATACAAATGCCACTCAATAAGGAGTTGGACATGTAAAAGTCAAAACTCTTCATAGCTTGATCTTCATGTTGCTCCCCCTATCTCTAACACCCTCCATGTAGAGGATGAACAACAAGGGAGAGAGGGGGTCACCTTGATGAAGCCCACGCTTGAGAGAAATCGAGTCAATCGAATCTTCATTGACAAGGATGGAGTTTGAAATAGATTGGACACACATCATGATCCAACTTACCCGCTTGGAATGGAACCCAATCTTGGTCATAATTGCTGAAAGGTACCCTAGTCGACCCTATCATACACCTTGTTAATGTCTATTTTCAAGGCTATCTCTTCTTTGGCTCCTTGGGTTTTGCATTTAAGGTGATGAAGAACTTCTATGGTGATGAGGGCATTGCCAATGATAAAGCAACCTTCGATAAAGGTTGACTACTCATTGGAAATGCATTTGTCATTGACTGATATGAGATGGTTAGCCAACACCTTGGAAAAAATCTTATAAAGAATGTTGCAAAGGGAAATGGGTTGCAAGTCTTTCATCGAGAGAGGTCGATCACACTTCGGAATTAGAACTATGTTGGTAGCATTGACCAAATCAGGGAGGAAGTCATCTTTAAGCCATTTTAAGAAGGCAATAGTTATATCAAGACCACAAATGTATAAATATGTTAAATTTATATAAATGACACTCTTGCTCTTAAAAAATGTTTTCTGAGCAACATTATTTGTTAATATGATGTAATGAGAGTTTATACAATTATTTTCTTTTTTTGTATATCTTTAGAAATAACATTATATGAACAACATACATTTAATTAAATTTTCAAGCATGCTTTTTATGCAAAAAAAAAAATTAATAAAAGTCTTCAAGGAGTTATAATTAGATTGATATAAAATAAAAAAGTAAAATAATATTACCTATTACTATTGTTATTTGTATAATTTAGAATCAGATAAAATATAATATAAAAGAATTTGTTTCTTCTCATGCTACATATTACTTTTTGGCATTTTCACACATATAATACTTTTATTTTTTAAAATTTAAAGACATAAAAATGAATTCAATTTATTATTTATGAATTTCGTTGTTATTTCTTCACTTTCTAAATAATAAAATTTATACCTTTTTTTTTTATCAAATTATAATATTTATATAATAGTACGATAATTTTATTATATGTTGCCTCATTTTACTTCAATCGTATCTTATCTTTTATTTTATCTTACTTTATTTCACCACTAGTTGGATAAGAAAACATAAACAACAACAAACAATAATATAATTCAAGAGAAAAAGCAGGCAGAAAAGTACAACTCAAATAGGGGTAAAACTTTATACACTAGCAAAACAACTAATACACCCAGAAATTATTGAAAATGCCGAAAATGCCCTCCATTATTTATAATATAAGCTGAGGACCTGCAGCACGATATGCGTTTTCCATTTTTGATCATGAAAGCTTTCATTTTGGTAGTGGTTGAGTGCATTGTCGTTAGTAGCTGTTCGTTTTGGTTGGTGGTGTTTGGCTTGCCGTTGTTGGGTTGCTCGAAGTCGCAGACGGTGGTGGTGCAGTGGTGTGTGAAAATAAGCCGAGTTTTTGGAAGTTACGAATTAGCTAATCCGTATGGAATATATGGATTACCCAATCCGTATGTTCATGTAAACGTTATTGATCCGTAAGAATCATACGGATTGACGGATCCGTATGATTCATACGGATTAACTGATCCGTACGATTCATACGGATTGACTGATCCATAAACCTTCAATAATTAACAAAACTATTTAAAAATGATTTTAATTGGTAAAAAATGATTTTAATTATTAATAAAAGAAGTAGGTGAAAATAGATGTTAGTTTTAATTTATGGGAATGCATTACGTGAATAGCTTGTGTTACTAAACATTTGATTTGTCCATTTACATAAAATAATTTGATATTGTTTTATTTTGTTTGATAATATCATGCTAATGTTTTTTAACTGTTATAATGTGTTTCTTTTGTCACTTATTTAAATTTATTGTAATTTGTTAAGATGGACAACGATTATTGGATGTATGAATGTGTTATGTCTGAAGAAATTCATATGAATAAAGATATCAGAGATGAACCTAGTGCGTTTGAAAAAGTTGATTGTTCTGCAGCCTTCAGTACTTGTCAGGTATTTATATTACTTGTAAATTGGTTAAAATTTTTAAATACATCAGTGATGGAAGTTAAACATTTTTTATGGATTTTTGTAGGTGTTCCCTTCCCGTGAGAATGTATTAAAATGGGCTAGAAATGTTGCATATGAGAATGGTTTTGTAGTTGTGATAATGAGGTCAGACATGTTTACTGGAAAGAAGGGAAGAACATCATTTGTTTTAATTGGTTGTGAAAGGAGTGGAAAGTATAGAACATTCAACAAAAACATGGTGCCTACAGTGACTAGTACAAAAAAATGTGGTTGTCCGTTTAAGTTGCAAGCCAAACCAGTACCGGGAGGTGAAGGGTGGAAGGTGAAATTATTATGTGGCACACATAATCATGCTTTGGCAAAGTCATTATGTGGACACCCATATACTGGTCGACTGACAGAGGATGAGAATATTGTTGTGCATGATATGACAAGGGCGATGGTGAAACCTAAGAATATTCTCCTAACTTTGAAAGAGCACAACCCCAATAATTGTACATCTTTGAAGCAAGTAATGAATGCAAGATATACATATCGTACACGTATCAGAGAAGGTAATACTGAATTGCAACATTTAATGGAGCTTCTTGAACGTGACATGTATATTCATTGGCATAGAGTGAAGGATGAAAATGTCATACGTGACCTATTTTGGACACATCCGGATGCAGTGAAGTTGAGCAATGCATATCATGTTATTTTCGTCATAGACAACACATACAAAACAAATAGGTACAAACTTCCGTTACTTGACATTGTTGGTGTCACTCCTACTGGGATGACGTTCTCATCTGCATTTGCTTTATTAGAAGCTGAACGTATAGATAATGTTGTTTGGGCCCTAAAACGTTTTAGAGGCATATTCATTGAAAGTGAATTTTTCCCAAGGGTGATTGTGACTGATAGAGATTTAGCATTGATGAGTACAGTTACAACTGTGTTCCCTATGTGTACCAATTTATTGTATCGGTTCCACATTGACAAAAATGTTAAGGCAAAATGTAAAAGTTTTATTCGACAAAGTAATGCATGGGACTATGTGATGGAAGCTTGGGGGAGTGTTGCGGATTGTGCTAATGAGAATCAATATGCTGATTTTGTTACAAAGTTTGAAGTTGCATGTTCGCCATGGCCAGCATTTGTTGATTACGTGAAATACACATGGTTGAATCCACACAAAGAAAAATTTGTTACAGCATGGACAAATCAAGTCATGCATTTGAGCAACACAACAACTAACAGGTTAGAAAATCTTTAACTTTTGTTAACTTGTGGCTGACATATGGTCCATGTTGAGGCTCCTCAGATGCAGATAGAACTGGTGCTGGGTCATAAGTCTGACGATGCGGAGAATCTGGTGACACGTGTTGATTAGCCGAAGGGTGCCTAACAGGATCGCCAGTCTGTGGGGGACTCATATATGGATGAGACACACGGAAGAACCAGTCCATATACCCAACCATCGTCTGACTGGGATGAGTAACAACATCTGCGGTGGATGCTAGGTGGTCCCCAAACTGTATCCATCTCCATCGACCTCCTCGATGCTTGGAGATTCTTTTGGCTACATCTCTGGAATTGGTTGAACATATCCAAACTGCCTCAACACCCTCTCCGGTAAAAGTCTGACCACAATCGGTCTGCATCGAACATACCCTGAGAATAACAAAATGATGTCGAACTCTTTATGCGCTCGATGATCGGCATAGGGAGTCCAACAAACATCGTCCATAACCAACCTGTCTAGTCGCCTCCGATACGTGATGCACGGTAATGCCTGGGCAGGCTTCCAGTGACAAGCTCATGGTTGAGTCTCCAAGTAACTCTCCTGAGCAGTGACATTTCCAACCGATGGGAAATGTTCATAGATCCAAGCCTACACCATAATGAGCAACATAAATTTCATATATTGAACCAATGTGTGTACACAATTAAACATTTAATTTAGTATGACAAGACTTGAAATCATTACCTGTAACAAGGTGATATAACCGGCAAGATGTTTACCGTGGTGCACATGCATAGTTCAGATTAGCATACATGTGAACCAATGCTGCCACACCCCAAGCATATCGTCCTGCTTCTTCCACATCGCGGAATGCCTCCAAGAACACCACATTGATGTGTGTGGCACTCTTGTTGGCAAAGAGTGTGCACTCGACCAGATGAAGCAGGTACGCTCTGGCTGCTACAATCCACCTCATCTGCTGACATTTCACAGCATATATGTCTCGCAGCCAAGACAAGCGCACATATGCCCCATGGCAATGCTCCATCTCCGCTCCAACTTCTTCGGTGGATACCTCAAGCAGATCAACAATTAAACGAACTGCCTGTCCCACATCAAAAGGCTCTTACGATAACAATAGTCCTTCGATGGGGATATGCAACACCGAAGCGACATCATCCAGAGTGATCTTCAGCTCCCCAACAGGCAGATGAAAGCTACTGGTCTCGGAGTGCCACCTCTCTACAAAAGCTGAGAGCAAACCCCTGTCACCCGTCTCGACTGAGCATGAAATCAACGGGGCTAAGCCGCTAGCAGCAACGAATCCTTCTATCTCGAGTGCAGGACACCCAAATTTATGAACCTTTCTTCCGTGCGACACAAATTTCAACTCAGGGCATTCCTGCAGGCAATTTACATCAATGTCAGTCATATACTTCAAAAATCAAACCAATTTCAATAATAAAACTTGTAACTGTCCTTCCCATACTCGAAGAGCAACATGGTCCACCTGGCCCACCTAGAAACGATTCTATTTCATCACCTGCACCCTCCATGGCAGGGATATCAACCTCCACACGTGGGTCCTGAACACCACCATCCTCATCCAAACCAGCCCCCAACTGTGCATCCCGAATCGGAGGGTCTGCAACACCTGCCCCTAGCCTTTGTCTTCTGGCAGATGTCGTAGGCCTACGACGTGGAGGAGCTGGCTCTTCATTCCCACTGTTGTCTCTACCAGATCCTCTGCCTCCATCTCGACCTAATGCCCGATGTCCTCCTCGTGTTCTAGCCATAATCTGCTATACAACAAAACCAATCTGCAATTCAGATCTCATTCAAATAGAAAGATATGAAATATAATCAACAAAACAATGACAAAGCCAAGCATCATGACAACCACTAATAAGCCACAACTAATAAATACATCGAAGCATGATGACCACTAGCAAAGGCAACCATAAGTGGTATAATACCATAAGAGCAGTAAGCCACAACTAATAAATCCATGGAACAATAAGCCACTACGAAAAGCAAACATTACAACTTAATTGATTAAAAATAAAACCAAACAACCCAATAAAAAATAACAATATTATGACACAAAAGTTGGTAAAAGGATAATCAACAAACAAAACAATCACAAAGCCAAGCATCATCACCACTACCAAAGGCAACGCAACCATCATGACCACTAACCAGTAATGATTAATCATAACTGGTATAATAGCATAAGACCAATAAGCCACAACTAATTATTATTACACTTCGAGGAAGTCACCATATATGATGTTCATGTATCATGTTCATGTTGATCATGTGCTTATAATTAAAATCAACAATGTGGGTCACAACTAAAATCATCCACTATACAACTTAAATCACAAGCTCACAATTTAAATCATAAGCCGTAGACTTTCAATATCTTTCTCTCTTAATGATTTTAAAACATCTTGACTTTTTATATGATCCATATACAATAACAATGTGGTTTTGTTGCAGTCCAGGTTTCTCACTTTAATATATGCATAGGAAACAAATGAATTTTCCATCGATCCAAAAAAGACTAATATCATCATTACTACAACATCTAATTACATAATATAATTTAATTAGGTTTCCTAGGGGCTCAAATATGTACAATAATCAATAAAACACAATTCATTTAATCATAAATTATAACAAAAAACCAACTATACAATTATACGAATTGACTAATCCGTATGAGGCATACGGATTACCCAATCCGTGAACCTCATACGGATTGAGTAATCCGTAGCATGCATACGGATTGGTTAATTCGTATGTATCCTACGTCTTACTCAATCCGTATAAAGTTCACGGATTGGGTAATTCGTATACTCCATATGGATTGGGTAATCCGTAGAAGCCATACGGATTAACTAATCTGTTAGTCCAATCCGTATGCCTCCTACTGATTACTCAATCCGTATGGAATATACGGATTACCCAATCCGTGACATCCATAACAGAGGGTGATAAC
Source organism: Glycine tomentella (assembly GCA_007407185.1). Classification (NCBI taxonomy): domain Eukaryota; kingdom Viridiplantae; phylum Streptophyta; class Magnoliopsida; order Fabales; family Fabaceae; genus Glycine; species Glycine tomentella. Next base: position 312,548 of record PYAF01004979.1, on the reverse strand, counting down.
GATGCATACCTCACACGGCGGCCGACACAGATTACCACCTTCCACAGTCAACGAACAACCGCCAATGTAGCCTCAAACGCGTCGGAACTAACCAAAGCAATGGCGTGCTGCGGCAACCACAAGAAAATCGCAATCGACGAAGGCAAATGCTACGACAAGCGTAAGGAAGGCAAGTGAATAGTGCTTGTAATTAGTTATATCAACAGGGGAATTTACGAAAATTCACTGTGCTTTTCTGGGTGTATTAGTTGTTTTGCTGGTGTATAAAGCCCAACCCCTCAAATAGATTCACGCATGAAAGTCCAATTCAGTTCACCAAGCCATGATATTGGGCCTTTGCTTCCTACACTAGGAATATTTCCCATACATCCAGCAATGTACAGTTAATTTTTGAGAACACCCTTTCTGAAAAGGTTAAGTATGGACACACCATTCATTCAACTTCGTCTTCTTCTCCTGTCATCGTTTTGTTCGCGCATCATTCTCCCTCTTCTCCACCTTCATCATCCATTCGTGCACCCAACACGTGGTTTGCCTGTTGCTTCGCCGTTTGTGGTTGTTGTCATCGCATTTCAGTCTCCATCATGTGTTTCCTCGTTTCGTTTTTACTTCATTGAAAAATAAATTGTTGTTTTGCACATTTGCAAATTGATAATCCATATGAAGTTTACGGATTGACAATCCGTAAGCTTCATACGGATAGACAATTCGTATGAACCTTACAGATTCACAATTTGTATCCTTGATACGGATTGTTAATTCGTATGAAGTTTACGGATTGACAATCCGTAAGCTTCATAGTTTTTGTTTTTTAAATTTTAATAATGTGTTATTTTTATATATAAAAAAGTTGAATAGATTTAGATTTTGTTGTTGGTTATGTATATCAAAAATAATTTGAATGATGCTTTGTTTGTCCAATTTTTTTTTTTACTTCAAAGTAACTTTAAAGTAAATAGCTAGTACAATTTTGGTTGTATTTATTTGGTATAATTTTCTAAATTACAACAATATTAATTTACAATGATATTATTTAATCATATTTTTAAATTGAGTAAGTGAATTACATTTTATTTAATCTATATGTTTAAATTTAATTTTTTAAATTTGAATTAATGATAATAAATTAATTCATATGTGTTTTGTTTTAATTTGAAATCCAATAATAAATGAATATATATATATATATGTGTTTAAATATTTTTTAAAACTTTTAATTGATAATAATAAATTAATGTTGATTTGGGTTGATTTGAAGTGTTAAACTAACAATTTGCAAAATTTGTAGATTATGGTTAGAACAAGAGGATTGCATCGGGCTTTAGGTAGGGGTGTTTGTGGTTTGGATTGGATCGGTTTTGAAGCAAAAAATCATCCGATCCAATCCCTTCGGTTTGGTCATTTGATCATCCATTCGGTTTGAAATTTTTTTCAAATCCGATCCAATCCAATCCAATTTTTTTCGGTTTGGATTGGATCGATTTTCGGTTTTTTAAAAAGTCTAAAAAATAAAACTTATGAGACTTATTTTTATCAAAATAAGGAGTATCTAACATAAACAAACACATTCATTGGACAACAATAAACATCATTTTCTAATTTTCATTAGACAAACTCGTTCATTGGACAAAATAAGGAGCAATGTATTGGATTTTTGGTTTTTGGACTATGATGAGGAATAGGCCCAAGTAGATAAAGGGTAAGGTATGGTTTACAATTGGATCGGTTTGGATTGAATCGATTTTCACTGGCCAATCCGAAAACCGATCCAATCCGAAAACCGATCCAATCCGGTGAAAATTTCGGGTTTTTTTTTTGGGTTTTCGATTTTTTGGTTTTCGGTTATTTCGGTTTTCGGTTTTTCGGTTCGGTCACCGCGGTTTGCATTTGTTTGGATCGGTTGATGAACACCCCTAGCTTTAGGTAGAGTTGTTAATAGAGCCTTAGGTAGAGATGTCATTGCTAATGAAGAAGAAGTCCCTCAGTGCCGAAGGCCGACAACATCGGTACGAAGACAACGGGCACGTGTTGTTGTTGTTGAGGATGTGCCTATTGACCAAGGTCATGATTTGCTTGACATTCCAGATATGGAGGATAGAAGTTCTAATGTTGAGGGTTTTCCAGGCGGACCCTAAGATACTTCAGTGTTGTCACTGTATGCTGATCATGTAGCAACCAGAGTTTGGGCAGAAGAGGTACTTATATGTTTAGTTATTTCTCCATTTACATATTTTAATCATTTGACTTGGTGTAATTAATTATAAATAATTGCAGGAACGTCCTAAGTTGAAGTTGGCTTCTCATGGAAGGAAAGTACAGAAATATGGAAGGCCTGCACCTGAAATTGAAGGTTTAGTGGCTGTTACGGGCTTAAGCCCGCTTATTACATGTTCATTGGAGACAGGAGATAGGGGACTAATATCGGCTTTTGTGGAGAGATGACACAAAGAATCCAACAGCTTCCATCTGCCTATAGGAGAAATCACTATTACCCTCGATGACGTGGCATCTTTGTTACATCTACTAATCATAGGTGCCTTCCAAACCTATGACGTAATAGATGCAGAGGAGGCAGTGCAATTATTAGTTGAGTTGCTTGAAGTAATTGCGGAAAAAGCTGAAACGTAGCAATGCCACAAGGCATATGTTTGTCTTTCTTGGCTGTGAGACACTTATCGCCTGAAGTGTGAGTCCCAACAATGGATTGTAACAGCTAGAGCATATTTGCTCCATCTGGTAGGTTGCACAATCTTTGCTAACAAGAGTGCCACACATATCGGTGTGGTATTCTTGGACGCATTTTGTGACTTGCAGCAATTCAGAGGGTTTTCTTAGGGAGCGGTTGCGCTCCAACACATGTATGATAATTTAAACTGCTTGGATATGGCTTCCATCTCTTCGGTTATGTGGATTTCGCACTCATCTATACCTTGGTCTAAAAAATGTAACCTCCGCCAAAACAAATGGATGGTGACAAGCAGTAAGCTGCCAACAACATATCTAGCTAGCTCACATGCACAAGGTAGACCATGTGTAGTTCTCAAAACACATCCACAACGAGAACTATCAATGCTCGCATAATTGACTCACTCAAACTCCGCAACAATTTGGTTTAACGCATACCTTAACACCATGCCGATAAGTCTTTTGTACAACATAACTTTAAACACATGTCTGACCACATGTGTGCTTCTCTCAAAAGATGCCTTTATTTCATTGTGTTGCAAGGTGATCATGTTGTTCATGGCATCCCAAACACTACATAGATCTCCAAGGCTATTCTGTAATAGTCTCTTTAAGGTCCAATGACTCAACCCTGCAACTGTACACACAAAATAATTACTTTCAACAACACATTAGTTCTTCATTACAATTTAAACAATGTTGACAATTTTCGTATTTGTTAGTTGTAGTGTTTCCAAAATGCATCGCTTTATTTGTCCATGCCGTTACAAAATTTTGTCTGTGGGGATTCAACCATGTGTTTTTCACATTATCAACAAACATTGTCCATTGTGAGCAAGCAATTTCAAACTTCATAAGACAATCATCATAGTCTTTCTCACAAGCACAATCTAGAAGACTCATTCATGCTTCCATGACATAGTCTCATGCGTTGTTTTGTCCCACAAGTGTTTTACATCTTGCCTTCACATTCTTGTCAATGTGAAACCGACACAACAAGTTGATTGACTCAGGGAAGACAGTTTTGACTGCATTCGTCAATGCTAAATCTCTATCAGTAACAATGACTTCAGGGAGTGCATCACTTTTGAAAAAAAGGCCTCTAAATTGTTTACACTTTTGTCCTCCAAATACGCAAATACAGTTGAAACAATCATCCCAGTAGGTGTCACACCAACAATGTCAAGTAAAGGGAGTTTGTACCTGTTTGTTTTTGTTGGATATCCCTCATATTGTACCTTCATAAGATATGCACGGGGGCTCTGCTCCCCGGTGAGCGGGCGGGAGCTCGAGGGAGTGCAATTGTACTAGTGCGTGAGGAAATATAGTGAATAGCTGGACGTAGCCCACATCAGCTGAACCAGGGTAAACTCTGTGTGTTATTTTCTTCTTCCCTTTTCTCTCTTTTTCCTATCTTGATTATTGTGTGATTGCTCGGTATCCAACAGTTTTGTATGTACTATCTATGAGGAATATTAGATGACATGCATTGATCAATTTTACTGCATCTGGATGTGTCCAAAAGACGTCATGTACAACATTTTCATTGTTCAGTCTATGCCAATGGATATACATATCGTGTTCAAGAAGCTTCATTAATTGTTGCATTTCAATATTACTGCCTCTTATAGAAGTATAGTACACATATCTTGCATTATACACTTGCTTCATTGTTGTACAATTTTTGGGATTGTGATCCTTTAAAGTGAGAAGCATATTTTTTGGTTTAACCATTGACTTTGTTATATCAACAACAATAATCTTCTCATCCTCAGTTAGTCGACCAGCATATGATGTCCAATCAATGACTTAGCCAAAGCATGATTATGAGTCTCACATATTAACCTGACCATCCACCCTTCACCTCCTGTGACTGGTTTCGCTCCCAGCTTAAAAGGATAACCACACTTTCTAGTGCTAGTTGTCGTCCGTACTAAATCTTTGTTGAATGTTCTATATTTTTCACTCATTTCACAACCAATTAAATAAATGAGGTCCTTCCCCTCTTTCCAGTTGTTGTGTCAGACCTCATTATCACAACTACAAAACCAATATAATATGCAACAGTACGAGCCCATTGCAATACCTCCTCACGGGAATGAAATACCTACAAAAAAGGATAATACATGTTTAGTCTTAAATAATTCATTTACTTACTTTAATCAAATACAAAATCATATAAATACCTCAGAAGTATTAAAGGCATCAGAACAATCAAGTGAACACTTAATATTTTCAAACGCAGCAGGTTCGTCTCTGTTGTCTTCATTCATATTAATTTCTTCAGATATAATATTGTCACACATTCACTCATCGTTGTCCATTTTAATAAACCATTCAAAAAATTATTCATTCACAACCCATACGCATAATAATAATATTCAACAAAATTAAAGTGTTAATTTAATACAAATTCAATATGAAATACAATTTTTGTATACAATAATTTAAAATTATTGACAAATAAATTTATTAAAAAGCACTTATAAAAAAATTCAAAAAATACCACTTAAATTATAAAAAAAATTAAAAAATACCACTTTAAAAAGCACTTATAATTTTTTTTAAAAATAATATAATTTTTTTAAAAAACAATAATATATTTTTTAAAAAAAAAACATACGGATTGACAATTCATATGCTTCATATGGATGAGTGTAAAAAATACAATAAAACTTACCTCGATACGACGACGACGAGCACGAAGCCAAACCAGCTACCAAACTAAGGCCAACCATGGGAGAATGAGGTTCCAACAATAACAACCGGAGGAGGAGACCAACGACGTACAAAAACCAAAAAGAATGGTGAAGAAGAAAGTGAGAGAAGAAGAAGAAACAAAAACAACATGAAGAGGATGATCGAAGGGTAGTTCTAGAATTAAAAATAAATGAATGGTGTAGGAAGCAAATGCTGTGATATTGCTCATAGAAAATAGATGAGATGGCTACTTGGGTTGGACTTGTTAACCCTTATAATTTTTTAATCTTTCAACTTGTTTAGTCTTCATTATTTTTTTGATCTTTTGAAACATTGTTGATACTATTAACAAAATAGTTAACTTTCTTCTCTATTTTTTTCCAGATAAATGGAAAATAAGAAGACACTCTCAATACTATTGGATAAGACATCAATGATATATTGTAGTTGTCAGCAGAGACTCACCTAAAGGATTCCAACCACAAGCAATTTCACCCAGGATCCAAACCATAAATAATTTCAGCTAGTTATAACTATTTAAGTAGTCCCTGGGTGCCAAGGAATCTTCCTAAAGAGGGTCTTTTACCAAGTGAGTAAAGTGATGTGAGGAGGTTTGAACCCTCACCCATAAAAAAAGGTGAAAGTTCATTTTAGATCTTTAACCACTTATACCGATCCATATTGATAAAATAGTTAATTTTCTAATTCAAGTAAAAGAAAATAAATTTATATAACTTGAATTAATGAAGAAAAAAATAGATAATATAATTTTATAATATTATTCCATCACAAATTATTATTATCAATAACAATTACTTATATTTATAATAAATTTATTAACTTATAAAAATTATTTAATTTTAAAATAGTTAATTGTATAAACTTATTTTACACCATCTCATCCATATATAAATTTTTAAACTTTATTATAAATACTTTCTATCGGGATAAAATAAATACAAAACTGAACATTATCAATCAAATTCAAATCACATCTCAAATTAAAAAAAATTAAAACTACTTCTGCAGCCAGTCATGAAGCTCAATGGTGAAAAACAAAAGCTGCAAAAGGTGACGGTAACAAAAGTAAATAACTAAACATAAAAGAAGATAGAAAAATGTGCAATAAAGAAAAAAAGTTCATAGTCACACCGCATGGAACATGACGGTGTGTGGTAAAGAGATGAAATATATTCTCATTTTTTTTAAAATGGTAGTATCAAAGTTAAAGTAGGATCTTGTCCAGACTTTCCTGACCTTTACTGGGTTATATATTCACGTTGATTAATTCGAAGAGTTTAATTTGTATGCTTTATTTACTTTCTAAGAATGGTTTTGATATGTTTATAACAATATATACAGGCATGTTTTCGTATACACATTTTATTAAATTAAATTATTCTTCAACTATTACAGTAACTTCACACTCACGCTTAATATTTTTACAGTTATTCCTGTATTAAATAATTTTCTTTTATCTGCAATTTTTTCAAATTTTTTGTCAAACTGGTAGTGTAACCATCTAGTACTACTTTGTTTATTTGTTATGTGAGAATAAAAAAACTACCCACTTCCTCAAACCGTTAGTTTATTCCTTTCCCTTTTATAAGCACCTTCCCAATTGGCAATTGATTTATGTATAAAAGGAATTTCAAATGATAAGGAATTTTATAATTGAGATTTTTAAATTAAATTTTAAAATTTTTTTTTTCTTTATTAATGAAAAAATACACAATAAAATAAAAATACGAACGTATACGCGACAATACTTATATTTTCACCAGTATATATAAATTAATAGGAGCATACTTTCAGTATCAAATAATGAAATATTGTTTTTTAAAGTAATTATTATAAACAGTAACAAATTTATCATATATAATATATGATATTTTTTTTAAAATTTATAATAATTATTTAAAAAATTAACAAAGTTATTATATATAATAATATATAATTT
>PYAF01004979.1:292199-305103 GCA_007407185.1 Glycine tomentella | reverse complement strand
ATTATATATAATAATATATAATTTATTATAATTGAATGATAATGTGAAAAAAATCATATTGACAAAGCATGTATCACTTTTTTTTACCTTAACTTGGTTTTTTAAAAGAAAAAGTATTGGATAGTCGACCAATTTTTAATAAATTTTTAATTTATAAGATAGAACTAATAAAATTTGATTATGTTAATTTCTCCTCTTTAAAAGTACTTAGACATTCAGTTCTGTAGAAATAAAACTTAGATTTGATTTTATAAATTTAGTTTACAGGCTTAAATTTGACCTAAGTTTAAGTTTATAATACTTTAATTACATGTAATAATTAACTCGGCTACATTGAGTTATGTATTATTTATTCTAATTGACACATAATATTCTTATTCTTAGTTTTTATTTGTTGTATATACATGTGTAAGAAATACACCTGAGATAATTTTCACAACATTTTTCTTATAATAATAATGGTTATATAATTACATAAATTTTTTTGATGGTAAAGCAAAGTGAATTGTTACTCTGCGGTGGGGATGATGATGATGAGGCTAAGCTTTGTGTATTTTTGGTATTATATAAACATAAACATGGGGTGATGCTGTTGTGGACACACAAACTCATGAGTCATGGGTCTTCCTTCAACTCCACACCCCTAATCCAACACCAACACCAACACCTAATCCTTCTTCATTCTCACCTTCTGCAATTCCCACAACCTAAAAACAAAAGATCTTCTCTTTTTCATTTTTGGGGAACACCCTTTTACTTTTTTTTTTCTTTCTTTTTTTCTTCTTCCTCTTGGGTTGTTATTGTTATCATTTGATCTGAAGGTTGAATTGCAGAGGGTTATTGATATGATTTATCTCTTGGACTCCTCTGTTACCAGCCTTCATTGGTGCGTTTTTTTTTTTAGTTTTTCTTCTTTGCTATCTCGATCATCTTGAATCTTCTTGGCGTTGCTTTGATTTTTCTTTGGTTTTCTTTGATTTTTGTTCTTCTGGGGTTTATGGGGTATCACAAAACTGCTTCTTTGGTTTTTTTTTTCTTTCTATTTTTTCTGGGATTTTCGGTTTTTTCAGGTTCTGCTTTAGAATATCTTAAAGGAAATAAATTTAAAAAAATAAAAGAATAAAAAAGTAAAAAAATAACACCGTTGTTGCTTGTGGTAGATGGCAACTCAAAAGCTTTGAGGGGTTTTCGGTGAATGTGTGTCTGGCAAGTCTGCGTTTTTATTTTCTTTTAATCAACGTTTTTCTTTTTCTCTTCATGTTGATCGTTTCTGAAGAAACCTTCTGTATATGGGCATTGATTACTCTAACTTCAGCTTGAAAATTGGTTCAGATGGATGGTTTATTCAACTTTTATTCCTTATTTTTTTTTCTTTGAGGTATTTTCAACTTTATTACCTGTCATTTCCTTTTCCACCCTATTGTTGATTGATCAAAATTCAGTTCCATCCTTTCTCAAGGATTAACATCTGAAGTTAGCCTTTTTTTTTTTTTTTTAAACGTGAATCTTATGTTAAGTGAAAATATGTTTATCAAATGTAACCAATGAAGTGGGGAGCTTGAGAAAATTGTGAGCTATGTATATGTGTGTTTTTATGTGCTTCTTCTTGTGGCTTGTGAACCCTGGGAATTCATGTATTTATTCAAATATTGTTACAGGCACTGATTTTGTTACCTACCATGAATTATTTGGGATTCATCTGCTGCCAATACGGAGGTCGAGAGATCTGTTCTTGTTGTCGTTCTTGGATGTATATCATCATGTTCTGGACTTTCTCTGTATCCCCTGCAAAGGAAATGATGATTGCAATGTCTCAAATGCGGATGCCGCTGATGGATACATGACAGTTGGAACTTGGAAATTCTTATAGGTTTAGAATTACTTGATCAGGATGATAGCATTTCAATTGTAATTGTAGTTGCTGATAGGTAGATTGAATGGTTGAATAGTGTAAAACTGGTAAGGGTTGGAGGCTAGGGTTGCAGTTGTTAGTTGATGGCCGTGTGTCTTAGCATTATCATCTGGTAACGGTAAAATGAACATTTAAGATCTTGCCGAGGGACCACATTGGTAATTTCAAGCTAGTTTTTCATCTCCTTAGGTGATCAAGTTCCACATTGCTGAATTAAATATTAGTGATGGGCTTGCCACAGATTCCCGCAAATGAAACTGCTGAAAAGGTTGCACTTGTGGGTGCAGCTTTATCTAGCTCGCCACAGTTTTCTGATGCAAGCCCCTCTGCCATAAGCAGCACGAACAGTGTAAACACTGGTGGGTTGGCTGGGTGTACTCTGGGATCTTCGTTTGATGATTTCCCAAAGAATGCCTCCTTAGAAATTTCAAATGTTTCTGACAATATGTTTTATAGAGGAGCCATGGAAGTCGCTTCCAATGTCCACAGTTTGAAGATTGGTTCAACAGATAAAAGTACTCCTTTTGCTCCAAAAAGTGGACGGAATGTTCATATTCCTGCTTCAAGGGTTGTTGGTTTTGAATCAGGCCGAACTAATACTTCAACCAATGGTTTGGCTGATGTTTCAGCTGTAAATCTTCATTCTTCTGTTTCTACTAATTTCCCAGCCAATGACAACGAGTCAGCCATTTCATTGGTCAGGAAGCGACTTTTATCTCCACTGAGCAGTATGCTGTCCCCAAGTCATTTCAAAGGTGATCCTCTTGACATTGGCTGCAGAAATAATGAGACTGGATCCCTTGTTAAGAATGACAATGTTAGAAATTCTATTGCACCTGATAATAAGAAGGCAAATATTGGAAGTAAAAGCAGTTATACAATATCTTCTTGGTCCTTGACAAATTGCTTGGAGCAAAGAATCGTGCCACACAGTACAGAATCCTTTTTTCAAAGTGATGGTCCTTTGAAGGGAAATAGAGGACTTCTGTCTCAGGGTAGTTCACCCACTGCTGGAATTGATCACTTTAGTGAACTGAGTCAGGTTAGGCCTCAAAGTGGCATAACATCCATATCTCCTAAAAATGTGAGCTCTCTTCTGTCCTTGTCACCTCTTGGTCGTAAATTCTCGGAAAGAATAAAAACTGCTGGAGGATGTAGGAATGTTGTTGAAGAGATAAAGAATTGCAATATAACTTCAAGGAGTATAGAACAATCACTTGACAATTCCAATTCGCGCCTCATGTTAAATCATAAGGATGACGATTCTGGAGTTGCACGCAAATCTTTTGATGATGTTGAATTCTTATGCAAAGATTTCTGTCCATCTTCTCTGGATGACATTGCCGACATGAGTTGGCCACTATGTCAAGAATCAGCTCCCACTTCTCACTCCATGAGATTCAGTAGAAGTTTGAGTGGGCTTTCGGTCAGGAGGTCTTTAGTTGGTTCATTTGAGGAGTCTCTTTTATCTGGCCGGTTCTTATCTGGAAACAACAGCAAGGTCTGGATATCTGCTAATTACCATACTGTCAATTGATCTTGTTCATGATTCTAAAATTCAGCGCACTGAAAACTTTTAGTCAACTGACCCATGGTTGTTTGTTGCTATTCTAATTATATGTAGAAAATCGATGGTTTTCTTGCTGTGCTAAGCATTACTGGGGGTAACTTTTCTCCTAAATCTCAGAAGCTTCCATTTTCTGTTACTAGCGTGGATGGAGATTGCTATCTACTGTATTATGCATCAATAGATCTTGCAGGAAATTCCTCTTCAAACAAGTTTAGAGGCCAATTGCTTGGAAAAGATGATTCCCAAATTGTAAAAAGCCGTTTGCGTATACCAATGAAGGGACGGATTCAACTGGTATTGATATACTCGTTCCACTGTTATAAGTTTTAACCCTTGTATCTGAGTGCCTTCAGAATCTGTTAGAGCCTTCATTTTATATCTGCAGGAGAATTATGGTATCCTTAGCATTAAGGGACAAATGTACTGTTCATAAATAACAAATTGTGTGTCAATAAGGGGTGGGTGGCGGGAGGCCTGCAGACCAGTTCACATGACCCACAAGGCTGCACAGGCTTAGGTCAGCAAAATCTTATTCCATTAGCCTATGCGGGTTAGTTCGCATAACACATGGGTTAAATGGATTTGGTTGCGGACCAAGTTGTTTATCTGTATAAATATTAAAAAAAAAACCATTTTAGAAGTAAAAGAAAAATCATTTTGGCTTGTGGACTAATTCCATGGACTAAATTGTTTATTAACTTACTTTTTTTAATTAAAAAAAGCATTTTGAGAATAAAAAGGATTAGCAGTTTGCAGACCGGTCTTAAACCAGTTTGTTAAACTGTGGGCTTGTATTGGCTAGTTAAATGTAGTTCCATTTAAATATGAGCTTATGCAGATTAGTCCATTTAAATACGGGCTCATGTAGGTTGGTGTGAACTGGGTATTAGCTAGTCCCCACTTATTTGTGCCAACAATTGTATGTTTGCTATCGAAATATATTTTTTTGGGGCAAAAAATGTTTTCATCAGCTCAGTTGCTGAGAATGTAATGCCTATCTTCATTTGTGCCAAGTGGGTGAGAATGTTTTGGGTGGAAGTATAGGGAAAGGATTGATGTATTTTGACTGGACTTCAGTACATACTCATCAATGCTTTGCCTTCTTTACTCTCCAAATCCCTTCTACCAAACCATATAAGCAGTGCTATGAGTATTCTTGTTCTTCTCGTTTGAAATATTGTTTACATTTTTAATTTGAGTTTCTGCTCTCTAGATATATGTGCAGATTGGCATCTTTTGTGTACAAACTCCTTACATCTGATTGCATTCTGCAGGTGCTAAGCAATCCAGAAAAGACTCCTCTTCACACTTTCTTTTGCAACTATGATTTGAGTGACATGCCAGTTGGTACCAAAGTAAGATTTGCCAGTCTGGCTGAATATATGACTCAATTGATCTGGAACATTTTCATTCCTAATGGCATAATTGTTCTGACAAGGCTAAATTTAGCTTTGAACTTAATTGAAATCAGACTGTTGTGACCAGATGAGAGGCTTGCAGAGGTTGTAACCCAAAAAATTGCCTTAAATATTGGTAGGAAGGGTGGCTTGGCCATAATTTATAAAAAAAAGTAAAACTAGAAACCAATAATAAGATTTAATTGTAAATCAACCATCGGACATATTACGAAACATTAGCATCATTGAAATACTCAAATGAAGTGTTGAAACACAGGAGAGCTAACACACTAATGGAAACTATATCTTAAAAAGCAAAGTACTACCAAATAATAAGACTTTTCTCACCTAAATAAAATAAAAATAAGAGACTGGAAATGGTAAGGAGTGCTCAGCTACCAGTTCCTTTGGTGGCAGGAGGGTGGATATCAAGCTTTATTTCCTCTAATAGAAATTTTTTGATGAGTTTGATTTACAGAAATCACATTCAATCCATTTGCTGTAGGAATTTTCACATGGTCTTTTGCTTAGTATTAGTCAGGTCTTGCCTCTCGTATTGTCTAAAGTTATGCACATTTAATTAATAATAGGGAATATTATTGGCAAAATATTCATTCTCTTATTGTTTATTAATCTTAGAATCAGAAATATGCCAAGATTGTAAGATCCAAATTTGGTTTTCTATGGCTTTTCTAGTGAGTGTTATTGGATCTAGTAATAGGGGGTACTGAATCAAAAGCTTGCAAGTTGAAACTTAGGGGTACATAGCTTGTCCTGCCACATCTGGAGGTTCTGGTTTGAGTGCATTTGTAGGTTTGGTGGTCATGTTCTGTGAGTGCTACATAAATGTAGGAATTTGTTAATTATTTATTGGATATGAGGATAATTTAAAAGGGGAGGTTCAGGGATTATGTAGACTCTAGTTTCTCCTTGTTGGCTGGGGCCCCATATTATAGATACTTGTGTGTGGTTCTTCTTTTTTAAGTAGATACTTATGTCTAGTGTTTGGAAATATTATTGAACTAAATCAATATAAATCACATTAGATTTCTTTTATGTATAAATGCCTATTTTTGTCCTCCAAATGGTAATAAATGTCATCAGTTTTATCCTTTTTGGAAGCAATTTGATGGCTTAAAATTGATTGAGGACTGATTTGATATATTTATAAACGGAGGGCCAACCTGATTACACATCTTTGGAGGACCAATATTAACATTTACCGTTTCTTTCAGTTATGTCATGTAAAATGAAACTTGCTTCAGATTTGTTAATTTCAAATCATAAGGCTTGTTTGGATTAACAAATACGATTGGGATGGAGTTTAATGGAATTGAATGATACTACATACTATGATGGATGGTAATTGAATGCCTTTCATTCCATTTCATCCAATACCCTCCTTCCCTTCAATTCGGTGGTATGGGATTGTACCAATATTTTTCATTCCATCATGCAAATATCCAAATAATGACTTGGTAAAGTTATTCCATCTTATCTTATTCCACTCACTGTTATATATTCATACAAGCTCAAGGGACCTATTTAGTTTGAGAAAATGTTTTGTTTTCCTTTCCTGTTTTTACAGAATTTCAGTATTGTTTTCACTTAGCACAGACGTTTGTGACAATAAAAATGAAAGCTTATAATAAGACCATCAATGATGTCATCAATACCTTTTGTATAGCCTATGATGGTATTCATATTTAACACCAAAACAATAGTGTAGTCATCTATCTCCTTTTCCACTGATATACTTGCATTTATTTATTTCCAAATTTATGAGTTCTGAGTTACATTTTAAAATTGTGTTATTTACTTACTGTTTATCAATTTCTGATTTCTGGTTATATATCCACTCAGACATTCTTGCGCCAGAAAGTCACCCTTGAATTGACTGGCTCTACTTCCCCCCAGTTGAAACAGAGATCAACAGGTTTAAACAGTGGAATTGACAAGGGGATTCCATCAATGCAAAAGAATCATGTCATCTCATGTGATGGAGAAGTAATGCATACAGATGCAGCTAATGTTGTAGATAAAACAACATCTACAAATCAGGGAAGAAATGGAAAGGGTTCTAGCTTGTTGAATCTAATAAACAATGAGGATTCTTTGAAGCAATCTTTGAAAACAAAAACGCGGGGAGTCCCTTCCTCGGGGAATCTTGATTATGAGTGTATTACTGATAAATGTGAGAGGAATGAAAGAAAGGAGTGTTGGGATAAAACATGTCATGAATCAGGGAAACTACTAAATTCCTGTTCAAAGGTGAAGGACAATTCTAGTAGTGGTGGTCCTCTTCGTTATGCTCTCCACCTACGCTTTATTTGCCCTTTTCCTAAAAAGACCAACAGATCAGCACAAAAAAGCAAAAATAATTCACTTCTAGAAAAATCTGGATTGGACATGGAAGGGGAACGAAGATTCTACTTATGTAATGATTTGAGGGTTGTGTTCCCTCAACGTCATTCAGATGCCGATGAGGGCAAGGTATGTCCCTATGTTGTGGTTTTGTTACTTTATTGCTTATTTCTTCAGTGTTATACTAAAACTGCCTAAAGCAATATGGCTTCAGACTGCTTATGTTGAAAAAAATTAATTTACTTTTTCTGGTTCATTTATATTATACTTATTTTGGTTCATTGTTATCTTTAAATTTAGTGAATATTCTCCATGACAGTAATTAAGAGTATGATCCTTTCCATCCTTGGATTTCTTTAGGTGCTATGTTTGATGCTCACATCTGACACTTAGAAATTACAACAAGAAAGAGTTTGTTAAGCTTTATAAATGGTTAATAAAAAAGTTAAAAAGAGCCAATAGGAGGGTCACAAGTCACTTATGTAAGCTTAACTTATCAAAATATGCTTAATGCTTGTGATATAAGCTCTTATTGAATAGATGTTCAATTAAGTTATTTGCCTAAATGTGCCCCAAAACAGAAACCAGTGAAGTGCATTAAAGCCATAAGTTAATTCGATCAACCATAACCATTCTTGTTAGTAATGTGACTGGTCATGTTACTTTTCTCGGATGCATATAAATATGAATCCTTGTCCCATGATGTTGAATCCATGCTAGGATGATAAATTCATTAAAAATGTCTAGTCATTTCACTTATATCTATAAGGTTGAACAGAATGTTGTTTTATGTTGGCTCTGATTCCTGCAGGTGCAGGCAGAATAAGATTGATGTCTTGGTTTGTGTGTATTGTGCAATTTGGAATCTATTTGTTCGCATTTCTTGGTCCTCCTAGTCTCTGACAAGGTCTGTTGTGGTTTGTTTGGCAGTTGAACGTGGAATACCATTTCCCTGAAGATCCAAGATACTTTGACATCAACTGAAAATTCTAGTTTACCTCCTCAAAAAAAGCATGCTGCTTTTGCCGACCCTCTAGTACATAATCACAAGTTTGTCTTCACCACTCATGTCCTCTGGAAAAATAGCACTAACCCTTTTCCTGATGTAAATACTTAAACAATTTCAATAATTTAATGGGTTAACTATTTTCAATTGCTGACTTAACTAGGCTATTACCATGAAAAGTGGATGTTGAAATGCATGGTGGAACTTGATTGTCCCACTCTAGTTATTTTCCAGACCCAAAGCAGCATTTTAAGGACGTGTTAACTATAAAAATTGAGTCTAAATGAAAGAAAATTGGTAAGATGAGAGGACGTTGCTTTGGTACCCACATTATTCCTTAGTTACTGATATTTTGCTTGATGAATTGATATTTTCCTAGTGGAAGTCACGGATTTGATTTCTTTAATTATAAGGTGTACTTTAAGAGATGAAACATAGGTTTAATTATTCGGTCTTATAGTTACTGTTTTTTTTTTTTTTTCCTTTTTAGACCCTATAGTTAAAAACATTCTCTTTTAGTCTCTGTAGATACTATTTTTTTTATGCCTTTTAGTTCTCACCACAGGAATCAAATGAGGAAGTTAATTTAAAAAATAATTATATTTGTTGACTGCGAAATTAATAGAATAGTTTTAAAATTTTATAGTTAAACATACGTATTATGGCCCCTTTTTTTTGGCGTACAATTATGATTATGAGGATCAAATATTTGTCTTCATGTATCTATCTCAAGCTCTCGTCACAAATTGACCTATGGATTGCATTATAGTCCTTCAAAATCATTTTAAAGCTTAAAACGTTAAATTATTGATGTTGGTTGCTTCTAACCAAACTTAGTTTACTCTTGAAAGCATGTTACACTAAAAGCATACAAAATGTAGTTTTTTTATGTGTGAAAATTTACACTTAATTACATTTCAAATTTGCTGTTAAGATAAAAGTACTCACATATATGACATTATCCAAAAATCATTTTAAACTAAATTAATTTTACAATCAAGTTTTCAAATACTCACTCCACTATTATGAATATTTTAATAAATAATTGTAATTGCACATTTTATTGTCTAAAAGGTACTTTTAATTTCACAGGAGCCAAATTTGTTTTTAACAATACTTCAGAGCTATGTAATTAGTATGTTTTAGAAAGAATGTATTAAAAAATTTATGTTAATATTTTTTGTTTATTTAATAGTTAACAAATTTTAACTTGTTAAAAAATTGGACACTATATTAAATACCCATAATAATATAATTTTATATGATTAAATTTTCTCTACAGATGAGTATTGTTTTCTCATATCTTTCATCAAATTTTGACATAATAAGATGGTGCTTAAATTTTATGTCTATTTTTTTTCTCTCTTGATGAGAATTAATAGGTGATACCTATTTAATATTTATCAGGGGATATATAAAGTAATAATTGTCATGTGTATGAATAATCCTTTTTTGTATTGAGTAGTTTAAGTCAGGATTATTCTTACACCTTTCCTATTTTAATGGTTTTGATTCACTCCCAAATCTTGTGGTGGGCAAAGGACAGTGGATCAAGAATATTCGGCTACAATCTATATCTTTTTGAACTATGTAATACATGTTAAATATTCAGTTTGCTAAATAGTTGTTTTTATGTTTAGGATTTTGAGGCTGTAATGACAAAGCACTTTGAAACTGCCATGAGCAACCAAACTCAGTTGCAAACCATGCCCATGGTGTTTGGATAACTCAAATGTAAGAAAAACTGAATAATCTAATCATGCTTATATATAAATAACATAAACAATTAGATTAAGTGCGGAAAAATTAAGATCATACATACCTCCCGTCATTACTCACAATTTTGAGTCTTTGGATTGCACTGAAGATCTCTTTTGAGTCTTCTAAACTCTAATTCTAAAGCACTAGATGGTGTATATGCTGATGTATATAGAATGAGTTCAGAGACCCAAGAAGGATGTAGACACACTTATTTATAGATCCCTTGCCATCAAAGGGTCGGTGTGCTAAAGGAAGGGACGTTAACGTTGCAAAAAAATAGGGAATGTGGGTAGTGGTTAGTTTCCTGAATTATTGTTGACCACTATTAAGTTGGTTACATATATTTTGTAATTTCAAAATAAAAACCAACATTCTCCCACTTGGTCAATATGTCCCTTAATTTACATAACAAGAAATAAAATGCATGAATCATGGCGATAAGTCCTCTTAATAATGAGTATTACCTTCCATGTATTACAATACATTATATCCCTTAGCCCATACAACTTAATGAATAAACCCAATGTTTATTCTAGGTCCAAACTTAATTGATGTTTTTCAGAATAAATAACTGCAGATGCGCATAAACTTAATGAAAAACATCACAATAGAGTTTCTTAATATCATTCTTACAATGAAACTCACATATGGGAACCAAGTCCCATCTTTTCCACATGATCCTTAAATTTAAATGGTGGCATGCCCTAAAGGATCAACAATCATTAATTTAGTGCTAATGTGCTCAATAATCATTGTATTATCTTTAGCACGTTCTCGTATGGCTAGATACTTAATGTCGATGTCCTTGCTTCGACTACAACTTTTGTTATTCTTAGCCATATAAACAACATCTGAATTATCATAGTATATCTTCAATGACTTAGAAATGGAATCCATAACTCTAAGCCCAGAAATGAAACTCCTTATCCATACACCATGTAAGGTAGTCTCAAAACAATAAACGAACTGAACCTTTATAGTGGAAGTAGTAGTCAATTGAGGTCTGCCTGACACTTCTCCAAGACACAGCTCCACTAGCTAGCATAAAATATATCTCAAAGTTGATTTTCTCGAATCAATGCAACTAGCGTAGTCTGAATCAGAGTAGTCAATTACTTCCAAATTGTCAGTCCGTTTATACATAAGCATATAATCTTTAGTCCCTTGAAAGTATCTCATCACTTTCTTATGTGATCTAAAGAGTCTTAATATATAATTTAAATGATTAAAGTTGCTGTGGCTAGACTTTAATCAATTAAATTATAAAGATCACAAAATGTCATCCACATAGAGAATAAGAAAACAGATTTTGCTCCCACTAACCTTCTAGTATATACATTGATCCATAATATTTTCCACAAAACCAAATGAGGAAATAACATCATGAAACTTCAAATACCATTGACGGGAGGCCTGTTTCAATCCATATATAGATTTCTTAAGCTTACACACCAATTGCTCACTATTGTTAGAGGAAAATCCTTCTGGTTGTTTCATGTAAACCTTTTCCTCTAGATCTCCATTGAGAAAGGTTGTTTTCACATTCATTTGCTGCAACTTTAAGTCAAAATGTGCAACCAATGCTAGGATGATACGGAGGGAATCTTTCTTCGACACAGGAGAAAATGTCTCCTTGTAATCGATTCTTTCCTTTTGATTAAATCTTTTGGCTACGAGTCTAGCTTTATATCTCTCAATGTTACCTGACGAGTCTTTCTTAGTTTTAAAGACCCATTTACAACCAATGGCATTTGCACCATCAGACAACTGAACAAGATCACAGACTCCATTAGATGCCATAGAATTCATCTCATCTTTCATAGCATCATACCACAAGTTTGATTCCTTAGAACTCATGACTTGTGAAAACGTTTCAGGGTCATTTGCGGCTCCTATGTTATAGTCAGATTCTTGAAGATACACAACATAATCACTAGGTATCGCTGATTTCCTTATTCTAGTAGACTTCCTTAATGTTATATCACGATTATCTTGATGAATTTGTTGCTCAATTGGTTGATCAACAATTTCTTGTTCCTCGTTAACAACTTGATCTACTGGATTAATATCAGCAACAGATTGTGGATTCTCAATGATTGGTTGCATAACACCCATTGGAACTGAAGGGGTGTTGTGAACAACAACCAATCTCATGCTTAAAGTGGATGGTTGAGCATCCGTATGATCTTTCTCAGGAACAAGATTCCCAGATTAATCGCTCCCACTAATTAAGTCATTTTCAAGAAATTTGGCATTTCTTGATTCCACAATTCTTGTAGTATGAGATGGACAATAAAATCTGTATCCCTTAGACCTTTCAGCATATCCAATGAAACACCCATTCACTAATGGTCCTTGGGTCAAGCTTCTTTTCTTGTGGGTTATAAATTCTAACCTTAGACGGGCATCCCCAAACGTGTACATGTCTCAAACTCGGTTTCCAATCTTTAAATAATTCAAATGGTGTTTTTGGAACAACCTTAGTTGGAACTCGGTTTAATATGTACATTGTCGTCTTAAGTGCCTCTTTCCACAAGAACTTAGGAAGCTTGAAAATACTAAGCATACTTTGCACCATATCCATTAAGGTTTGGTTTCCTCTTTTTGCCACACCTTTCTGATCCGGAGAACCAGACATAGTGTACTAGGCAACAATCCCATGTTTTTGAAAAAACTTCACAAATAGATCAGGTGGTTGTCCATCTTCAGTGTATCTACCATAGTATTCTCCACCTCTATCTGATCTCACGATCTTAATTTGCTTACCGCATTGATTCTCTACCTCAGACTTAAATACCTTAAAGGCATCTAAGGCTCCATACTTATTATTAAGCATGTAGAGATACATGTATCGTGAATAATCATCTATAAAAGAGATGAAGTATTTCTGACCA
>PYAF01004979.1:279251-290299 GCA_007407185.1 Glycine tomentella | reverse complement strand
TTAAACTATAATAGAAATTCCTGTGGGATAATATCTATTATATTATATATGACTAATTACAATTAATATTATTTACCTTATGTGATCTAGAGACTCTTAATATATAATTTAAATAATTAAAGTTGCTGTGGCTAAACTTTAATTAATTAAATTATAAAGATCATAAAATATTCTTTAATTTCCAAAATTAATTTTATTGTAATTAACCATAAACAATAAAATTAAATAACCAATCATTTAGATTAATCAAATTAATATTACATGTATATGAAAAAATAAATTAATGCATGTAATGACAGAATAACAATAGGTCATGTGAACAAATATCACAAAATTGTCATTAGTTCAATTGGCAAAATGCTTTATAGCCATTTATTTGCTTACAGATTCAATTCTCATCTAATGCATTTCATGTTATTTTGAATTCTTAAATTGCCCAAGTCATGATAGCATAAATAACAGCATTAGCATAATGCTACTAGTACTCGTTACACAAATCAAAATAAAAATGGGAATAGTAACAATAAATTATAATATTATGCCTAATTTCTTATATGATCTTTAAACAACTTAATATATAATTTTAATTAAATTATAGATATTGTGACCAATCTATAATTAATTAAAATTATAAAGATCACTTAGACATAAAATTTAATTATAAATCATATTATGCACTTCAAGATCAAGATACAATATAATGATGAATAAAATTCTCATATACAATTGCATAATTGAAACATAATATTATGCACTTGATTTAATATATATGCATAGAATAAACTCTTTCATAATATATTCATGCATAAAACAAATCAAAATTCTACAAATTTCCAAATTAAATAGGAATGCATGAATGTATAAAATGTAGAAATAGCAAGTACAAAAATGTTTTTTTTTATTATTATTACTGTTCATCATCTTCAATCTTGAGTTGGGTCACTTTGACCCAGTTGCAACCCACGGACCCAAATTAAAAATCCAATGGTTTTTCAACCTTTTTCAACACCGAAATCCATGTTTTAATTTACATAAAGCTTAGAAAATCAATTTTTATATGATTCCAAAGCTTCTTAATAATTAAAACGTTCACATAAAATACTCATATTTTAATAAAATAATATTTCACATACATGAGTGTCAAACAGAAGCAAGGCAAAGGCAATAAACGGGCTCTGATACCAAATGTAAGAAAAACTGAATAATCTAATCATGCTTATATATAAACAACATAAACAATTAGATTAAGTGCGGAAAAATTAAGATCATACATACCTCCCGCCATTGCTCACAATTTTGAGTCTTTGGATTGCACTGGAGATCTCTTTTGAGTCTTCTAAACTCTAATTCTAAAGCACTAGATGGTGTATATGATGATGTATATAGAATGAGTTCAGGGATCCAAGAAGGATGTAGACACACTTATTTATAGACCCCTTGCCATCAAAGGGTCATTTACGGTGTGCTAAAGGAAGGGACGTTAACGTTGCAAAAAAATAGGGGATGTGGGTAGTGGTTAGTTTCTTGAATTATTGTTGACCACTATTAGGTTGGTTACATATATTTTGTAATTTCAAAATAAAAACCAACATCAAATAGTTTAGCATATTGAGTATTCCTCAAAAAAACACAATTTACTGAACACCCGCAAAAAACACAATTTGTTCTTGTCTTTCTATTTTGTTTATATTGATATGCAATGCACGCAAGTTGAGCTTGAATTTCTTCTTATCCACACCTCCACGACATGGAATTCCTTGGTCACTCTCACAGGCGATGTGAAGGATCGGTGGTGAGATCAATATCTTATAGTATTAATATTATTTGGGCATGGGTTATATCAAGCATGCAACTCTCACAACACATTTATTATTAATGAATCCATGCCCAACAGAAGCTACAAAGAGTAGATTTTACGTTTTTCCCAATTTTTATGAGAAAAAAAATGGCGAAACTTGAGTTGGAAATGTATATCTAAATACACATTCAATATTCTTATTTCATTAGCGGTGTATTTGGTTTAACGCGTGCAAATAGGTTAGTCTCTTATGATATTAGCTTAGATGACCTACATGAGTGGAATTTTACCCCAGTTTTCATATAAGCTTTTTTTTTTTCTTTTTTTGCAAATGATAGACAAGGGTGTTTCCCTGTTACAGGTTTAGATAGCTCTCTATGCCTGGGTTTTGTGTTGCCCCCCATGACTCTTGTTTTCTTGTTGCTGATTGAATGAATTCAGGTTAGGCTGTTGTTGTTGGTTGTAGTGGTGCAAACATAGTTGGAATGGCTGCAACCTTTTAACCTGGCCTAGTCTCTTTTGCCTTAAAAAAAGAAAACTCCAAGGTAATGATTATAACTTATTAGTAAACTTAAAATTTGACATGAAAAAATTGAAAAACACGTGTAATAAACATGCAATCAGACATACACTAACAAGTTTGAGATTATTTTTGTTATAAAAAGGAAAAATCGTATTCAGTCACTTTAGTTTTATCTTTCTACCCAATTTGTGATACCTACCTATAACCATCTCTATGGTTACAAATAAGGTGTAATGTTTGATAAGATCAAAATATGTAACTCCTAATGTTGACAATGGTAACTAATGATATTTGGTCAAAGGACTACAACATCATTGTTGCCATAAGAAGAGTTTATAATACTCATGTAATGATTCGTGTAGTATTTTTATGGTAAGTTAATGAAATATTCTATTAAATCTTTGAGACGAGGTTTCCAATCATTTCCAATCTTTTGCTTCTGGTTTGAAAATCAATCGACGAGAGGTGTTGTAGTGGTTGGAGGTTTTGCATGAGAGGTTTGCAGTGGTTTGAAAATGTACACGCACCAAACCCGTGTTTGCAGTGGTCAAGCAGTGGTTTGAAAGTGCACCTAACTCGTGTTTGCAGTGGTTTGAGTATACGTTTGTCTTGCTAAGGTACAATTTCTGGTAGAAACCTGAGACTCCTATTTTATTAGGTTGATTTGATTATACTATTTGAATTGATTAGATTATAGTACCTTCACAAATCCGTGGTATATAATGTGGACTCCATAAATGACATTGAACTATTGGTGTTAGTTGGCCTTGTCATTTGTTTTCTTTTAGGGGACATGGGTCAATATTAGATTAGCTTGTTTGTTCTACAAAATAAGTACTTAATGTGTACAATGTTGAATCCAAAAGATATTTAACTTGGTCCTAGTCACTGATCTTTAATCCAAATGAAGACAAAAACATCATATTTCATAATTTTGCAAGGACTCATAATATTCTAATTAAAATAAGCATTTTTAAGCAACAACATATCTTAGGACCATAGAAGTTGCAGAAAGCAAAATAAACTATTTAGTGCTACATTCAACAACTCATGCTAAACATAAGCACTAAACTAAACATAAGAACATATCGCTAGGCACAACATGTATTAGTTAGGAGGACCCCAAGGACCACAATTATGCTAGCCACAATTGTTTTTTTTTTGTGTGTGTGTGTGTTGGACCACTTACAACTGTTGTTTGTGTTGGGACCATTATTTGGTTTCCTAATTTTGAGTTTTGTTTTATTTTGGTTGTTGTCGCCATGCAGGAAACGCAATGGATGAGCCATATTTGGGTGCAAATCCAAGCAATGTTGATGTCTTGGTCCATTTTGAGAATGGGCAGTTGTTTTAAAATGTAACACATTTTAGGGAAGTGCTAAAGGAATTTGGAATACAAGAAGGATTTGAATTCCAACAAGTTAAAAATGAAAAATGTAGGGTGACTTTTGAGTGTAAGGTTGATGACTGCATGTGGAGGATCTATGCATCTCCAGCTACAGACAAATAAACTTATCAGATAAAGTCCTATGAAGGTAGTGTTAACACTTTGGCAAGTGTACCAATTTGTCTAAGTAATAATTAAATGATAAGTTCAAATGTCGATTCCACAGGGACTTTGACTGTACTCAGAGTTAATATACGTTTGTTCTAAGAAATTAATGAATCAATTTTGTTTTGTAGAGTAAATGGCATATAACTAAACTTGACTTAATGTAAACTATAAAACAAAATAAATGCAAGTAAAAGAGACACAAACACTTAGAGTATTACGGTGACGGTCAAAACAAGATGCAACGTATGTTCGGGGCTCAACTAACCAAAACTAACTTTGATGCAATATTAAAGATTTTCGTTATTAAGCATTATTTTCCAATCACCTTCATCTACTAATGTATTCTAGCCATGATTCCTCAAGTGCAAGACCTAAATCACCTAATTTCACTCCTAATCCCTTAAGAGTTACATTAACCAATTTGAATTATGATTAAAGATGAACAACTTAGGCTAAATGAAACCATTCTATCCTTAGAGATGGCTCACTTAGAAGTATTTTTTAGTTCTAAGGAAATAAACATTTTCCAATGCATAAAACCTATAACAAAGCATGAAAATGGATGATCAAACCAATAACATGATAATAACTTAGAAAAACAACAATAAATGCGAAAATAACATTGAATAGATAGTTAGAATCATTACATCAAAGTGTTTGGTTGTTAAGCTCCCAACAATGGGTGGTTTAGCCTCTCATTCTCATGAGAGGCTTATACAAATGGATGGTTAGGGAAAATGAAATGAAATGAATGGAAGAAAATGGGAATAAAATAGTGGAATGCAAGCTCCAAAGACATGGAAGAATCCCTCCTTCGCGACCTAGTTGAGCTTGTGTCTATTTTCCAAGACCTCCTTTTAGTTCCCTTCTTTTTCTCCTTAAAACACAATCAAGTGTCGTGGTCGCGCTAAGCGGGAGATGTCGCACTAAGCACGTCTTTAGTGTCCAGTTGGATAAGTGAGGCATGCGCTAAGCGAGCTGGGTCGCACTGAGCGGACTTGGTGGGCTGAGCAGGCCTGTCGCGCTAAGCAGGCAACTTCAGACCCTCAATTCACCTTTCATGCCCTTGCAGTGAATTTCTATAATAAAAAAAATACAACTAACACCTTATAAATTAACTAATTTTAGGATCTATTGGATAAAAGCTCAGAAGAAGCTAATTCCTATGTTTTAATCACAAAAGAAGCATTAAAAGAGGAAAAGATGAGATAATTGCTATGTAATTTTACATGTAACTTTACGTATGCACAACAATTATCAAGTAGGCACACATGCATTGAAACAATGAAGAACTCCGATGCAAAATCCACTTGGATTTCTAAGAAGCTTGAAAGTTTGTTGGTTGCTGATTCGCATATTAGCTACCCCACAATGAGGAAAGTCTTGAAAAATATGGAATTGTGCCTTCAAGTGATATGCAATTGTACCATGTTAAGGGAAAGGTGCTTGAAACAAATAATGGTGTACATGATGTATCATACAATGATTTGCCACCATGGACAGTTGTTATTAGAAATAACAATAAAGAAAGTATAGTCAAACTTTGTGTAGAGCCTAGGGTGTCTAAGAACTCCCAATTTAAGAAGATTTTTGTCTTCATGGATGCAATGGAAAAGGGCTTTGTAAGAGGGTGTAGGCCATGGTTTAGTATTGATGGATGCCACTTAAAAGATCCTTTTGGAGGTATCTTACTTTTTGTTGTTTCACTAGATGCAAACAGGGGGATGTTCCCTATTGTTGTTGCAGTGGTTGAGATAGAGAATAATGACTCATGAAGGTATTTTTTTAACATTACTAAAAGAAGCAATGGAATCTGAGCCTGAGTGGAAGGATGACTCATTACCATTATGTCTGATATGCAAAAGGTCGGTTCACTGATGTTCATGTTTAATTGTTATTTACTTCGTTTAATTTTTTTAATGGTTACTTTATTGTTTTTTGTTGTTGGCAGGGACTTCGTGAAACAGTGGTTAAAGTGTTTTCCAATGTAAGGCATAGGTGAGTTGCCAATTTATTTAATTCTCACTGTTATGGACTTTTGTGATTTGTCAAGTATATGTTATTTAAATTTTGCTCATTGTTCTGGACTGTTGTGATCTGACAAGTGTATGTTATTTAAATATTGCTCATTGTTTTGGACCATGTGTTCCAACATGTTTCTGTTTCTGCTTGCTCATTTATTGTGGTTGGTCATTTCATTGATACCGTTTCATTTAATTAAAGACACTTTCAGACTTTATTGTTCCAACATTTTTATTTTTCATTCTAGTTTGCTTAATTAAATTGAATTGATTAGTTACTTTATTGTTTTTGTTTATGAGAGCAGGTTTTGTGCCAATCGTATGCTTAACCATTTCAAACAAAAATTCAAATGTTTACTGTTGACAACTCACTTTTGGAAATGTGTCATGGCTTACAATGAAGTCTTGTTTAACAAAGAAATTGAGGGACTAAGGAAGGTGAATTTTGAAGCTACATATTGATTATTGTCTGATGATAGACCCGAATGCACATGGGTCAGACATACTTTTGATCCATTAAGCAAGACTGACCATGTGACAAACAATGTGTGTGAAATATTCAAATCTTGTGTGGTATTGATAGAAGGAAGATAATGTTAGCTATGCTCGAATCCATTATTAAAAAAATGATGGTTATCGTTTAGAAAAGGTATGCAAAGATAGTTGTAACTCATCCTGAGATGACTCCTATGTTCTGTGTTCTACTTGAAAAGTATTTGGTCATAATAACAACACTTGCCAAAGGGATCCTATAGGCAACAAAAGTATTAGGTTATAAAGATGATTACCTTAAATAATTTTCATGTTATTGTTATAAATGTCTTACTAATGATATGTTTTCTAATTGGTTTTGTAGAAAACAAATTCTGATGCTACTAATAATGTCCAACGTGGAAATGGAAATATTGTCCAAACACATCTAGTTGCACCTGCCTATGCTCAAAACATTGAACCAAGTAGCACAGGAGTAGCTGCACCTGTCTATGCTGAAAGCACTGAACTAAGTAGCATAACAGAAGTTGGACCTGTGTAGCTCTGAAACTCCAACACAAGCCAATCTGAAGTTCCTCAAACCCAACAATCTATAATCACTTTTTAGTTATTCCCTAAACCAATCTATTTTCAAGATAAAATTCTCAACAAACTATTTGTCACTTACCTTGTTATTTCATTGTCAGGAATCACACACCAATTTTGAGGTTGTAGGCCAATCTTCAAATCAAGACGAGTTTGTGAAAAATTCGAGCCAAAAGAAGAATTAAGAATTAGAATATGTAACTGACATATTGTGATGAGTTTTTTTTTTTTTACAAACTCATTTAAGTATAGGCTTGTGTTTTTCCAAATAGCTTCATATTTTATATCATGTAGGGGTTGTTTTATGAAAAACAAGCCTAGTGTTGCTACATACTATACATTGCTTCTTTTTTTTTTTTTTTAGTTTTTTGGGAATACTGTTTTATTGAATGTAAACATGACTAGGCCAATTTGATGTATGGATTCTATTTTATCTGGGAATCACTATTTTATGTTATCAATGATCAACTTCATATTCCAACATTACATTCCAATATTTTATGTTTTCAGGTGACTTAACTGCTACAGAAGTGGTGCAATAAAAGTATAAGATAAAGATGAACAACTCACTTTCAAATAAGACAATTAACATGATACTCCAATAACAAATACACCACACTCCTACACTAATTTAATAAATTTAACATTAGTATCTCACCTAACATTAAGATAAAACACACATAGTCAATCATAGTAATGCACAATCAGTATCACGACTTAACTACACAACTATCTAGCTTAGTTACTTAAAGATATTAACTGCACCTAAAATAACAACAATCACAATTAAATAGTAAATGTTTTTTCTAAAACAATCAACTTTGTCTTCATTATCGCAAATTCCCACTTCATGTCTTCTATCTCCGCCTTCAAGGTATAATACTCATCATCACCATGTTTCTCCACCCACACAAACTTATTACAACTCATGTTCTTACATGTATAGAATAGTCGATTTTGATTCACAACGATCCTACTACGTTTGATTTCCATCAGTATTCTACAACCCCAACAATACTTTATTTGGTGTTTCACTCATACTGCACTCGAACTACCACTAACACTGCTAGAAGAAGTAGTCCTTGACTAAGACATTTTCTCGAACACCTTACATGCAAAAAATAACATAAAAAACACTTTTCACAAAAATGTAACATTTTTCATCTGTGAAAGAAAACACAACATGAACACCTAACAACTTCCATAACCCCCAAAAAACTCATCCACACACCAAAATAAACTTATAAAAAAATACACTTGAAGGGAATAAAAATAACACAAAAAAACACACGAAGATATATACCTCAACAATGAAGATATACTAATATAACAAAAATTACACACCTTGCAACTGAATCAGGAGAAGGCAAACCCACACCACCACTGGTCCTTGGTTGCACAAGCTATAAAGGGGTCTTCCAAAACCTTCAATTTCAACTACTCAATGGAGTTTCATGGCCTCCAATTGTTAACAACTTCTATAAGGAAGAAGAGGGCATAAGTGTCCAAATATTACATTAAAATTGCACATCGAACACGCTAAGTCTTTTTTTTTAATGGATTCAACTTTGTCACGACGTAGAGGGTGTGAGTGTAACGAACTTTAAAAAATTAGGAGATGTTTCTGTGGGTGAAAATATGGAGGGGGTACAAGTGTAATAAATGTTAATATCAGGAGAACAAGTGTATTTTGCTTTCTAAGTCTTTTAATATGTTTTCATGTGATGAAGTTGATATCCTTAATCATCGGTCTATCAATGTACTAGTCTTAATGTATTATTAGTAGTATTGTATTTATATTGATACTTAAATAAAAACACAAGTATGTCCATTTCACCATTGAATCAACCTAGTCAATTATGAAATGTGAAAAAGTCTTTTAATTTATCATCTTTTGTTTTTATTTCTAAATTGAATTTCAATAAAAAAATTTAATTATCAATAATTAAAAATAATTTTATATATTATAATTTATACAATTCATTATTAATCCAATATCTATTTTTTATATTTAAATATTTATATATTATAAAATTTAATTATCATATAATTTATATTATAAAATTATTTATTTAATAGGCTTACTTTTAATCTTCTATTATTGTCAAAATTTAATTTTGGTCTTTTTATTCTTTTTTTGGCATGAATTTGGTCCCCTGCTATTTTAATTGTGTAATTTTTGTCAATTTGTTAACTCAACATCTAATGTTTAATGAAATGATAACTTTGACATTGTCATGTACTATCACGTCAACATTTTTGTTCAATATTAAACATCAAGTTAAATTAGTAGATGGACTAAAATTAAATAATTAAAATAGTAAATAGCTAAATTTGCACAAAAATTTAAATTTTAACAATAGTAAAAAGACCAAAAATGAAATTGATTCTATTTAAATAATTATATAAAATTAAAAAAAATGTGTGCTGATTAATATCCTTTATTTAGTAGCTCTCAATTTTAAATAATATCCTTTATTTATGGTATTTTATTTGTTCATATTTATAAGACATAGTTAATTAAATTATGTTTATTAAGAAAATTAGTTAATTTAGATAATAACGTTAAATTTTTGTTTAACTATAATATTTTTCCAAATTTTGCCCTTAACATTAATGAGAGTTTATTCGTCTTCTCAAATCTTCATAGGAGAAAGAAAGTGACAATCCAAAGTAGCATTTAATTATTAATTAAAATAAATAAGAATATTTTAGTAAAAAAATAATCAATGTGTTAAGTCAAAAGACATCCGTATCTAAAGACAAATTAGGAGCCTTAATATTTTGATTAGATGTAAATAAATACAAAGGTTAAAAGTTGTCTCTTATGCGATATATCTCAAACCATGGCTCATGCATCTGCCTTTGTATTTTTAAACGATAATAGAGATATACCATGATCTAATACAACATTAAAACATGACATTAACACTTCATTTAATACCCTGTGTTTAGGATTCATTTTGCAGAGACATTTTCCTAGGATATGTCGAATCCCATGAAGCATAAATGAAGTTTAAGATCTGAAAGTTGCCATACAATGTAACACCCCAATATTGTATTTATTGAATAGGGATTTAAGAAAATACTTTAGGACGGATAGAAAATTATAATTCACTATATAGTGGGATTTTTAGAATTTGATACACCTGTTGAACTAAATTCAATTTAAGCTATTCTAATTATTAGAAAATTTTATAAAAGTGATGAACATAATATTAGGAGTTTTCTTATAATTATAAGTTAAATAGACTTATTTATTAAGATGGATTAGTGATGTTATAAATTAAACCAACAAGTAAATATAATTTTACTATTTAAAGAAAAACAAGTGTAGTAGGGGGTTTTGAAGCATGGCTGTCCGTGGGAAAAAAAAATAATGCACACAAGCTAACTAGAAACCAAGCTAATATTAGGAAGGAAAAGACAAGTTATATGGCACCAAAAGATATAGCCACGGTGAAGAAGAAAGAAAAAGCAAAACATGTATTATTGGGGACCAAGTTTGCTACGGTCAAGGAGGTCAAGGAGGAAGAAAAAAAATCTGAAATGCTTTGCATGATATAAGCTCAAGTGGGATAGCCAAGAAACAAAGAGGAAGTGGGCCAATTCAAAGGAAAGAAAAAGAAGCAAACAAGTGGCAAAGCTTGGACAGATTTTTTTAGACATAAGGAATCTACATTTAATGCAAGGAAGTAAAAACCAAATTGACTTCCTCCTCCAAAAGATTTAACCGTACAGCACTAGCTTTGTGTGGACCAAAATTGTAAAAAAAAATCAATAGCCAATAAGGGAGTTTAGGTTGTTGACTTGGCTATATAAGGAAAGAATGAAGCAAAAATGTGGACAGCCTAAAGGAAAAAAAAAAAAACGTGCAGCACTAGCCCCACCACATTTGAATTTTGTTTCCAAAGCTTTCATTGAATCCCCACATCAAGCACTTCACCGTACACACTTGTATCACTTAAAGCCATCCTTTTCACAAACATTCCTCAAGGCAAAGCAAGATTCACGTGGGAAAGGAATCAAGGAGCAGCTTGTTCAACTTGTGAAAATACTTGAGGTATAGGGAGG
>PYAF01004979.1:249095-272324 GCA_007407185.1 Glycine tomentella | reverse complement strand
AAAACTATAATTATTTTATTTATATGTTAGAGTTTAATGTCTATGTACTTTTTACATTGTAAGTGCATGTAATCCCTTTTCTCTATTATTAAACTTAAAATACAAGAGGTCATTACACATATGTTTGATTGTTTATTTTTTATTTTAATTTTAAAATTTATTACATAAAATGATATGTAAAAACTGATCTTTAGAGAGTTAGAAGTGAAGGAAGAAGATTTAAACTGTTAGAAAGAATGAGTAGTAAAAAGCTGAAAATAAGAAACCGAAACAGCTTAGAAATGTTTTATTTTTTTGCTTTTAAAAACTAGAAAAAACAATGTATATTAGTTTTGAAAATATTTTTCAAAAACAACATTATCAAACAAGTGTTTTTTTTTAAAAGAACAGCTTTCAAATTGGAAACAAACAAACAAACTCTGTGTTCTGTCTACAATTTTTTTTTTTAAATTATCGTTTAGGTTTTTTGTTACTCAATCCTCATTTCTTTAATAGATCATATTATCTCATTATGGCAATCTCATCTTTAAATAAGCTTTAGAGCATAAACGAGACTTTTCAAGAAATTAAAATTGTAAAAAAGGTTTGATCCTATTTTAATTAATGACATATAATGTTTATTGTATAATAGAAACTGGAATGTTACTTAGGTTATGTTTGGAGTGTTATTCATTATGTGCACGATAGTGCGTGTTCATCCAACGGTCGATTGTAAAAGACACTTCCAAAAACTTTATGAAATCTGATTTTGAGAACTTCAACCAAACTCAATCATATCCTTATTAGTTAAATAAAGGCACTTATCAATTAAATAAAATGTAAACCGATTTCATTTTTTATATCTAATTCCGTATTAATTACTTATCGAAAGTACATCACCACAAGAGACATGCACATATGTACACAGTAATTAATGCAAGAGATAACGCACATCTACGCGTCTTATCTATCTGTCCTCTATCCTAATTAAAGTTAAAAGAAAACGTGACAGCCAGATTTTCATATCACCAAAAAAACTGCATGATGCCGTTATTTTGTACATCATCATCACGCGATTTCACACCAATAGAGAGAAAAGGTTAATAGAGGGTGCAATTTGGAGGCTTAACATCATAGAACAAACCCATTAGGGAAAGCCAGTGAACATCAAGCCAGAGACCCATAGATGACTAATGAGCCATCTTTGCAGCAGAGAGAATGTGGCATCAAACAAAACAAAACCCACTTTGGCTTGGGACTCGCAACTCTTTAATTTTTAAACCAAAGACTGAACAAGAGTGAAGAGTGAGTGATTGAATATTTATTTACTGCCACTCTGGGTGCACCACAACACCTCAAACCTCAATCACTTTGATCATCTAATCAAATGTCACCTCTCCATGACTACCCTTCCCCCATACATTAAACAATATTCCTTTCCTGTATACACTCTATTCAAACTAGAGAGCCACGGTTACTAGTAGTACTGTAGTAGTACAAAAAAAAATTGAAACAATATTTTGTTTCAATTAATTCCCTTGGTTGCATTGCACTATTTGCACTATGACCCTAGCAATATCTGATATATATGTCATTTTGTTATTGGGTTTCTCTCTCATACGTGGCCCCTAGGGGGAGAGTAACGTACCTCAAGGCCTAACCGTATTGGTGTGGTGTCGAATAATGAGAGGGTGACATATTGAGAGAAAAGCGAGTGTGTGTGTGTGTGTGCTGTGTCAGAATCAGAGGCAAACACTCTCATCCTAATTCCTTAACTCCATTCTCACCCCTCTCTCCACTACTAGACTTCTTGTCGTTTTCTCCACATCACTCACGTCACGTCCTTTGATTCTTCTTACCATTTTCTTTTTCCCACACTACCCTTTTCCCTGTAGTAATAATCTCTTCTTCTGCCTCTTCGTATTTCATCGAGTTCAAATAAAATATTAACAATAATACAGAAAGGTCACTGCAAAGTGTTAACTTTTCAAGTAGTTGAGATTTAAGAAAATAGCATAGCACCGGTGTTCATGTGAACTATAAACGAAAGACAAATTAAGTTCAACCCATTTAAATAATGAGTGAACTAAAAAAGATGAAAGAACTAAGTGACTTTAGCTATATTAAGTCACTTTAGTTGGCACACCTTGTGCTGACTCCGGTAACAACATATTAGTTTGGCTTATTAAAATAAACTAATTAAGTGACTTGAGCTATAATATGTGCCATAGTTTTTAAAGTCTTTTTTTTTTCTTTGTCCAACCAATGTTCGTGTCATTTATAAATTTAAAGACAAAGTAAGTTGAACCCATTTAAACAATGAGTTGACTAATCGACTTAAGCTAAGCTATATTATGTTCCATGGTTTGAATAATGAGTTAACAAATTAAGTTGAACCCATTTGTAAAGTCTTTTTTTTTTCCATTGTCTATAACGCTTCAACTTACGTTACCTTGTTATAAAAGCCATATTTTTCGCGATCATTGTTTTTAATTTGTTTTGCATCTCAAAAGCAGGTATCAATATCGGAATATGCGCCGGTGCTTGTTGTATATATTGCTAGGTTAATTTACTAGGAGTACCACTCATACATTGTGCATACGACATTGTTACCGAAGAAAAAATAGTAGCAGAAAAGAAAATTATTTCCTTTATGTATACTTCGCTCAATGTAATATATATTCCATTATCTTTTCTAAAAAAATTCATCGTACACTATAATAACACGTAGATTTAGCAAGGTAGATCATGTTGCAATAAACTTATTAATCATTATTTCTCACCATGTCTTTTTCTTAACCCCTATTTAAATAATATTTTCAACAAAAAAGGTAAAATAACCTAACCCGAACTCCTATCAATTAGTTTAAAAATAACTTGTCCAATTCAACTTTTAGAAAAACTAGATGAAAAAACTTATATAAAAACTAACTTTTTAACTTATAAGACATTTTCTATTTTTTCTCTCCTAAAAAGTACATTTATAAAAAAAGAAAACCTCATCTCATCGAAAAAAAAAAAAAAAAGAAAAATTCATCTCATCGAAAAAAAAAAACTTAATAATAGATGAATTTAAGGTGAGTGATGGAGAAACAGATTACATTGTCTGAACGATATTATCCATAAAAAGGAGGGTGGGGTGGGCAAATCGGTAATTTGATGGACAAACCAATCATAGCCTTCAGAAGAGAGCAATGTTGTTGCTGCTTCAATTCACATACAAGAAGAATAAACCCTTAACGCGTTACCCCACTCTTCCGCTTCCATTATATAAACCCACCCTTCTCTGCCAACATTTTTTTTCAGTGCTAAGTATTCTTCGCTAACACACAACACACACATAGCAATGGCAGAACCAACAGCTATTTATGAGTTTTTCAAGAAGCAGCCCACAAACGGTGGTGGTGGAAAGAGAGAAGCACCACCCTCCTCCGCCACCGCCACCACCCGCACCTTCCAATGCCACTTCTGCAACCGCAAGTTCTACACCTCTCAAGCCCTCGGCGGCCACCAGAACGCCCACAAGCTCGAGCGCGCCGCCGCTAGGAGATCATCCACCAGCGCCAACCTCAACCTCAACGTCAACGTCGTCACTGCTGCTGCTGCTAACGGGCCTCTCCCGCTTCCCGTGGAGCCCACCGAGCCCAAGCCCAGGCCCATTCTGGAGCCCACTTCCTCCCCCACCGAGCTCTTTTTCCATCACCACCCTCCTTACTGGCTCGATGTGGAGCCCTTGCAGTTTCATCATCACCACACTACACCACCTCTTTCTTCGTTCCACGCTGCTGCTGCTGCTGCTGCGGCGGCGGCGTCTTCCGCTTCCGCACCGCACCAACAAGTTGTTCTCTCCGGCCACAACTTCAACGACGCTTCTTCCGACCATGTCAACCTCGACCTCACCCTCCGCTTGTGAGCACGCTTCTCTTCTCGTTTAAGGTTTACGTTAATGTCTTTACTCGTTAGTTTTCTTCTTCTTAAAGGGTTACAAACTTTTTATTCTCCTTGTTATGGGTTTGTGTTACGGAAGTGGAAGAGTCTTTCTCCTTCTTTTTTGTTAGGATTGGTAAGGAAGGAATTTATGACGTGGTTTAGTAATTATGAAGTGCTATCTAGGTAGGATCAGTCCAAGATCTCAAGCTATATATACTAATGTTTTTTTTTAGTAGCTCTCAGTTTTAATTTATTAATATCCTTTATTTATAGTATTTTTCTGGGTTTTTTTTCTTAATACGTTGGTGCCATTTTATTTTTTATTTCAGCTTCTTTGCTGTTGATTTTTATTCTCTCTCTGTCTGAAATTAGCTACGCCGATTCATTAACATGTTTTCATTTGAAATGGAATGGTGAAGGTACTACTATTTGAAAATGACCTTAAAAATAGTACTATTTTGAAAATGCGTGGAAAAAAATAAAAGCATTTTTTTAGCTTCTTTGCTGTTGATGTTTGTTTTTTGGACTTATTTTCTCTCTCTCTGTGTGGAATTAGATACGCCCATTCATTTACGCTTTACAGCATAATGTTAAATACGTGAAATAAAAAAATAAAAGCAATTTTGCATTAAAGTGTTTTCCATTTGATTTGGAATCATAAAATGGTGAGATTATTTGAAAGTATGTGTAAAAAAAAGAGCAATTTTATTTTCTCTCTCCACAGTGGAACATTTAGCTACGCCGATTTACTAAATTATTACAGCATAAAGCTAGATATGTGAAGAAAAAAAAATCAAAAGCAAATTTGCATCAACATATAAAATGGTGAAAGTAATATAAAATGGTGGAGAATGGTTACTATTCTAATTCCATGAACCATCAATCTCTTTAGTTACCACAACACATTTTATTACGTCCATCATTTTATTTTGGTGATTGATTTTTGAAGGGATGGAATCTGAGATAAGGAGAGAACGGATATATTGGCGACTGGCTAAAATAATGAGTCCTCGTTTGTTGTGTTATATTGTGTGTTAGTAGCTCTTTATATGATTCTCTTTTCTCGTAATTTCCCTTTTGGCAAAAAAAATTGGTCACCCGGGAGTGTTGTGTTTTGTTGATTAGCTGAAAGGGGAAGTGAAACCTTGGTGAAAGCCAAATATTTGGTTTGAGATCAAGCAAAGTGGATTCCTACTCAAAAAAGAGAGTGTGATGAGACCTTGGTGTTTTCTTTCTGCAATTATTATCGCTAAAGGCCTTGTAGGAGGGACCTTGTCCATGCAATTCATTCTTGAAGCCAAATTATGATTAAGCTATACCTAGATAACGATGTTCCGAAAAACATTTCTAAACGACACACTCTAGCTTTTCAATTTTCATGGGACTAAACTTTATTCAAAGCTTAACTTATTCCAACTTTTTGCTATATCAATCATGTCGGCCATCATTATAATTATTATTAATATTATTGGAATTTAAAATAAAACACTATGAATGATCAATAATATTTATTATATAGGTCAAAGACTTACGATACATGTTAATTTTAATTAAATGACTGTAAAAATCATTTAATTGTTAATACATATAGATTATTATTATTATTATTATTATTATTATTGTTATTATATGAAAATCAAAGGAGGTTATTAATTTGTTTTAATTAAATAATTAATTTTTATATACATGAAAAATAAACATAGTTTTTTTAAAAGAAAAAATAATCTATTAAAAGGTTTAGATAATAATTGTTCAGAACATGTTTTACGTAGTTGCGACAATATTCTTAAAAGGTTAATCCGTAATTGCGTGTTTGTGGAAATATTTTTGAATGACAAACGTTCTGTTTAGTGCTCAGGGGACATATTTTTGAATACAGATTTTACTGTATAGTGTGGGGTGGATTTATTGGCTGATATAAAAAAAAATACAACTAATTTTATTATGCCCTTGTTCTCAATCTCAAAATGGACACTAATAAACTTTATGAGCATGATTAGTTAGTAGTTGAAAAACTAATTTTGGATGCTGAATATACTTTTTGAAAAATAAACTCATTTTGTAATATGTTTGGTTATCTTTAAAGATGTCTTTGCAAATGAAAAATTTGTCTTAAAACTTGATTTTGTAAAGAAAAGACTTGTATTATTTTTGCAAACTTAAGTTTAACTCAAATTTAAGTTTATAAATTTTAATCTAAACATGCACTTTTTTTAGAGGAGGAATTCAGCACAGTTACAGATTTAAATTCAAATTCATTCAATAATATATATTGTTATAACTATAAATTCGAGTTATTCAGTACGAAGGAACACTAACAACAATTATGCAAATGAAGTCATCAAGGTATTTTTACCATCTTCTTTCAAAATAATAAAGCAAGACTATTAGAATTCATGATCAACTACGGTGATGAACTTGTCAAACATATCCGGAAAAAAAGAATCACAATTCATCATTTCTCGTTTAATAGTTACATCACACAGGAAGAGAATCCCTCACGTCACATGATGAAATCTTTATTAGTTTTATCGTTTATATATTTGTTTATTAATTTTTGTATGTTCTATATTTTTTTTATCCATCCATTTATGATTTTGTACTTGGCGCAAGCATTGTGTGCTCTATACTTATGAGTATATTTATGTATAATTAGTGTAAATATTTTTTACAGATATATCAATAAATTAAAATTCACTTGAGATATAATTGTGTTATTATTGCAAAAATAAATAATCTTACTATATGTGACAATTTATGATTAGATGGTATTGTAAAATATCTTTATATGGTAAGTGTATTCTAATTAAAATTTCCACTAATTTAATATTTAGTATAAATAAATAAACGCAAAACTTACACAATTGGATTAAGTTTAATAAAAGTTTAACATAGGTAGAGAGTATTGGCATTTCGCATGAAGAAACCCCACTTCAGTAGAATATTTTTAAATAAACGAAATAACTAAATTATACAGTTAAAGATGACATAATTTATAAAACTTTAAATGTAACGCACAATAAATTTTAATTGAAATATTTTCAAATATTTTTTTTTTATAAATTCTATTAGTGTCAGGAGTGAAGATTATGAGAGAATAAAAAAGGGAAAAAATGAGTGAAGAGTTGGATTGAAGAAAAAGAATTGACTGAGTTAAAATTTCTAACAACCAATTTTATTAATTATCTTAATTTTTTTTTGGCTTAGATAAGATCATAAGAACCAATTTTTCTTCATATTTTATCAAATATCTTATACTATATATTTAAATATCTAATTAATCATGTACTCAAGTATAAGAGTGCCAAAATAGATTAATTATGCTTGATGGGCTAATATATTATCCTGATATAAAATATAGGTTAAGTTAAATAAGAAAAAAATTATATACTACATTATAAAATAGTTTTATAATATTATTCCATCATAGATTATCATTTATAATAAATTTATTAATTTTACAATAAATATCTTAAAAATCATATTAATCATAATTTATGATTTAAATAATAGTATAAAACTATTTATACTATCAAGTATATAACTATTTAACTCAAGTTAATGAAATTTAATTTTCTTTTCTGAGTAATAAAAAAATGTCAAATGTTGTTTCTTTATGTAGCCTTCCGCATGTCCAGATTTTTACACCCCTTGTATTTGAGTCTGGCCACATTTTAATAATAATATTCAGTTTTCCTTTTAAAAAAATTAATAAATTTAGGTCTTGTTCCGGAAATACCGAGATACTGGAATAAAAGATAAGAGAATCTATCTAATCAATTCAAATATTCAAAACTCTCCAATATCTTATTTACAAGATACGTGATAATTTTTATTTAAATTAAGATAATTGTTCATTATCATCTGCTATTATCTTTTTAATAGATTATTTACAAGCCATGACTCAAGGCCCATAATTCACAATATAAATACAACCTCCCATGTATTTACAAGGTACACTTTTCTGACTCTATCTTTTCAATACACACCTTGCACACACCCCACGTCCAAATTGTGGTGTTTCTCCCTGTAAGCAAGTGTGATCTTCTTTCCTGAGGTGTTCTTCAACCATAGACATCTTCGGGAGAGAGAGTTTGATCTCATAGCAAAATTCTGACGATTCTGTGTTGGAAACACATCCGTTCTTCCTGAATGGAACATTGACGCCGTATGTGGGAACGTTAAATTTCAAATCCCACGTTCCTGATGATAAACACAAATAAATTCACATATTGAGAAGGGTAGAACTATTATTCTTCAATCTTCTCGATCTCCTTATTTAACCATTAGATTTTGTTGAAACTTTTACAACAAGTTCGCGACTCATCACTCTTCACATCTAACGGTTGGTTTCTTGAATAGAGGCTTGAAGCATCACCAGAAAATCCCAAACCGAAATGGTTCAGAATCCGTTTTCTGAAGCAGGTAACGATATTGCGAGGGACATTTCTCTCACACTAACCGTTGGATCGTGTTAAAACTTTGAGGAAAGATTACTCAAATATGTTTCTACATTCTGACCGTTCGGATCATTCATTGAAGCGTTTTCAAGAGGGAATGTTTCAACTGCAAATAAAGGTTATCAGAATTTCTGCTCTCTTTTATTTTGTTTTGGGCAGTGATATTGAGAAAGAGGTATCTATTTTATAAACCGTTGGATTATTCTCAAATTCGGTCAGTATGTTCCTCTCTTGCAGTAAATCAATTTGACCGTTGGGATTTGTTAATTTGTATTTATAGTTGTAGGAATTAATTTCGTACATAATCCAATTTTGTATGCCTACCTCTTGTGATGTTTTGGTATAATTTTTGTTGAAATTGTTTGTTAATTGTAATGGTTGTCGGAACCCTTGCGTAATCTCATTTTATTGATAGTGAAGAATTTGGGTGGATTCCGAGATAGGTCCCATGATTTTTACTTATCACATTGAGAAGGTTTTCCCAGTTTATAGAGCAGCACTTCAAATGGAGGAACATGAAGAATCCGACTCATAATGAGAATCAAGGAATGTTGCACCAATAGAAGCCAATCCGGACATATAGTTCCGAGGCAATGAGTCCAGTTGAGACTTCATCCATGCCGCTAAATCAGATGATGAGCCCATGGGAAACGATAAAATTCAATTCCCACATAATAATGGTGAAAGCATAACAGCTGCAAATCAAAATCCTAATATGATGGATGCAGAGCACAAGAAGGCAACACAATATCACTTTATGAGGGTGGATCTTGTCTCACGAGCGACAACACATATTATATTAAACAAAATTTAAGTCTTCTCCCTCTTTTCTAATATGAAACGTCATAAATCATTCTTTATAGTATTTTTATAATAATATATGTGTAAATTATTATTATTTTTGCATGTCAAATAATGAAGGGAAATTATCATAACGGCCCTCCGGGATAAAAATGGTTAAGTTGAGGGAATTGAATCTTGAGGGTAAAGCCCAAGAGAGGGTTAAAAACTCAAGAATTGAATCTTGAGGGTAAAGCCCAAGAGAAGGTTAAAAACTCAAGAATTGATTGCTTGAGGGTAAAATCCAAGAGAGGGTTAAAAACTCAAGAATTGAATCTTGAGGGTAAAGCCCAAGAAAGGGTTAAAAACTCAAGAATTGAATATCCTCATCAACCTCGATTCAGCGATAATTGCTAGCACAGCTTGGCAGGTCAGAGTGCTGACCAACCAAACTGGGGGGCATATGTTACGTTATTCAGATAACCGAAGGTAGTGGAGATAACAACACTATAGCCACTAAACCCACTATCCGTCAATCTCCGGATACAAATAATGGATGAGGCTCACTACTCAACTAAACTCAGAATACGAAGCGTTGATCGCCGACTTGAAATATATAAGAGAACAGGGGGCATTGAAAGCTAAAGTTTTCACTGACTCACAACTCGTCCCAGCACAGATAGAAGGAAGATATCAAGTCAAAGGACCTTTGTTGGCTAAATATTTGGCTAAGGCAAAGGAGATAATGGCCGAATTCGAAGAAATAACCGTCTCTCATATACCCCGGGAGGAAAATACCCGGATAGACATATTATCAAAACTAGCTAGTACGAAAGAGGCGGGAAGTCACAGAACAGTCATCCAGCAAGACGTGGCTCAATTTGCATGTGTCATGATCATTGCCTCGGCCATGGAATGGAGGAAACCTATATTTGGAACAGGGAATCTTGCCGGACGACGAGATAGAAGCAAAAAGATTGATCCGGGAGGCCGCTATGTACTCCATCGTGAATGGAGAATTATACCGCAGGGGCCTTCACACCTCAGTGTTGTTATGCCTGAACCCGGATCAAGCCGAGTACGTGCTTAGAGAAATACATGAAGGCATCAACGACCAACATATGGGCGCCAGGGCACTAGCATTGAAGGTCCTCCGTGCCGGGTACTTTTGGCCTACGATAAAAACAGATGCTACTGAGCACGTGAGGAAATGTGACACGTCAGAGGCACGCGAAAATATTATGGAGCCCGCCTTCCGAGTTAACCTCGATCACGGCACCATGGCCTTTCTACAAGTGGGGCATGGACTTATTAGGTCCATTTAAACCAACTGAAGGTCAAATGAGATGGTTAATAGTGGCCATCGATTATTTTACGAAGTGGATAAAGGCCGAGCCCATAGCCACCATCACCTAGGCCCTGGTCCAAAAATTCTTTGAGCGAAACATTATAGCACGATTTGGGATACTAGCAGAAGTTGTCACGGACAACGGAACATAGTTCACCGATAGAAAATTCCAACAGATGATGAGTGGTTTCCACATAAAGCATCACTTCTCTTCAGTGGAACACCCTCAGTCGAATGGGCAAGCGGAAGCCGCAAACAAAGTCATTCTGGACGGACTAAGGAAACGAATACATGAAGCCGGCCCAAATTGGGTCGAATAGTTGTACTATGAACTATGGGCATATCGGACCACGGTCCAAAGTACCACCTTAGAAACTCCGTTCAGAATGACCTATGGTTGTGAAGCAATGATTCCTATGGAGATCGGCCAGCCCTCGTGGAGGAAACAGTGCATGACCCATGCCGAAGAAGACAATAACGCCGCAATAGCTACCAAGCTACAAATGATAGAAGAAATCCGAGATATAGCTCATCGTCGTGAGATCGAGATGAAGCAGATGTCGACACGTAAATTTAATAGAAAAGTAAAACCAAGAAGCTTTGAACAAAGAGATCTAGTACAACGAAGAGCCGGCGTCGGAAATAAGAACGCTCGAGAAGGGAAACTGGCACCCAATTGGGAAGGACCATACAGAATCACCCAGAATCTTGGGCAAAGAGCTTATACTTTGGAGACTCTTGAAGGGAAGAGCATATTGCGGACTTGGAACTGCGACAAATTGAGAAGATATTATAGCTAGAGTCCTAGCCGAGATCATGTTCGCGTTTCTAAAATAATAATAACCATGTATTTCCTTGATTGACGAGTTCAATTGTATGGGGTCATGGGTTGCCGATATGTATACACGAATTTCTCTTTATAGAGATCGTGAAATGATAAATTGATATCTATTCATGTATTCTTTCAAGAGATCATGAAGTAATATTCAATATGAATCCTTACTTAAAGGAATTTATATATTGTGCGCACAATACGATATCTTGATGGTCCGCATATCATCCCGGCCCTGATCAGGTCGGAATAGCTCACTCGAGGGAAACTGAAGAGTTCAATCCCATCGAATGGCTATGATACGTCGGCTATCGTGGCCCTCGGTTATCCAATAGCCGAGATCCGAAGCTCAACACCAACCTCGGCGTAACTTAGGGGAAACGAAGAAATCTGACCCATGAGTAGTTACGGGATGTCGGCTGTTATAACTCGGTGGTCTAAAATAAGGAACCCGAGATCTAATATTGACCTCGGTACGTCAAACCGCAGGCCGAAATCCGATATACAAATAAACTTGGTCGTATAAAACCAAGATACAATGATAATATAAGAAGAAACGCGAGACGACCATTCGCGGAAGAGTCTGGAATCTCCCGAGGTCCTGACACCAGTGGGCCATCTCGGCCAATAAAACTAGAACTTTGTCCGTTGTTGAGAAAAACAAAACCGAGATCCCGACACCAAAAGACCATGTCGGCCGATAAAATTAGAACTTGGCCCTTTGTT
Source organism: Glycine tomentella (assembly GCA_007407185.1). Lineage (NCBI taxonomy): Eukaryota > Viridiplantae > Streptophyta > Magnoliopsida > Fabales > Fabaceae > Glycine > Glycine tomentella. The sequence goes on along the minus strand of PYAF01004979.1, from coordinate 260,269 downwards.
AAGAAAGACAGAATCGAGGTCCTGGCACCAAAAGACCACCTCGGCCAATAAAACCAAGAACTTGGATACATATTATAACAAAGCCGTGATTCATTCACCTCGGCCACAACGATCGACTAGAAATTCATTCACCTCGGCTACCACAGTCAACAAGAGTGATTCATTCACCTCGGCTACGACAACCAACAAGAGCGACTCACTAACCCCAAAAAGGTACAAGCGCTTAGTGTAGCTCGGCAGATCAGAGTGCTAATCAACCGAGCTAGGGGCATCTGTTCCGGAAATACCGAGATACCGGGGTAAAAGATAAGGGAATCTATCTAATCAATTCAAATATTCAAAACTCTCCAATATCTTATCTACAAGGTACGTGATAATTCCTATTTAAATTAAGATAATTGTTCATTATCATCTGCTATTATCTTTTTAATAGATTATCTACAAGCCATGGGCCAAGGCCCATAATTCACAATATAAATACAACCCCCCAGGTATTCACAAGGTACACTTTTCTGACTCTCTCTTTTCAATACACACCTTGCACACATCCTACGTCCAGATTGTGGTGTTTCTCCCTGCAAGCAAGTGTGATCTTCTTCCCTGAGGCGTTCTTCAACCATAAACATCTTCAGGAGAGAGAGAGTTTGATCCCATAGCAAAATTCTGACGATTCTGTGTTGGAAACACATCCGTTCTTCCTGAACGGAACAGGTCTAAAATTATTTTGTCCTAATCCCATACTTAGCAAAAAAAAATTCATTAGTTTGATCTGGGTGGTGAGTTGGGCAAATTGAATTCGCTTGCTCGAGATTTGAAAAAAGAAAAAAATTATAAATAAAATCTAAATATGTGGCATGTATATTTTTTTGTGATGGAATTCTAGATATTTCTTTTATATGATGGGCTCTTAGGTTATTTTGTATTGAACTTTCTAAATATATCTGAATGCGTTACCTATAAAATAATTATATTTAATATGTTAATTTAAAAGTACGACAATGTTATCATTAGTTATTAGAATAGTATAATGTACTAAAAAAATAATTATTTTACATAAATATTATATTATTTTTGTTGTTAAATATAGGATTGTTAATTTGTATATTGCAACGAGCTGTAGTTATTCAACTGCAGACTCACATAGCTAATTAGTTAAATTAGTTATCTAATAGATGTTGCCAGTTGTTAGTATAGTTAGTGACAATTAGATAACAGTTGTTAATCTCTCTAATAGAATCGTCTATAAATACCCTCTTGTAAACTTTAGTTACTTAGGTTAATGAATACCAACTTTACTCGTAGCTTTCATTTCTTATGTTCTATCTATTCTACTAGATTAGGAATTTTATATGGTATCGAGAGTTAATGAATACCAATTTTACTCCTAGCTTTCATTTCGTACGCTTTCTCTACTAGATTGAGAATTTTATATGGTATCGAGAGTTTAGTCGATCATCAATGGCAGCAAATTCTATTTCATCCCTTTCCTTGGTTCGATTTCACAAAGGCTTGATGATTCAAACTTCTTGCTTGGTGATAGCAAATTAAGCCAGCCATCAAATTTCACAAACTTTAGAGCTTTGTTGCGAATCCACAAATTCCATAATGATTTTATCTTGAATTTTATCTAGTTTCAATTGACATTGTCTACGTCGATTTTATCTTGAATCATAGGATGTGTTCATTCATACGAAGTTTGGGAATGAATTCCCAATTACTTTCATAAACAAACACTAGCCAAAGTGAGATAGCTTCAAACTGAATTGTGTGTGACGATGCTTGAGGATAAGTCGATGCGTGAGTTTCTACTCAAAATCAAAGGTATTTCTGATTCACTTGCCTTTGTCGGAAGTCCAATTTCGCTTCAGGAGCATATTGATGATATACTTGAAGGTCTTTCACAAGATTATCACTCAGTAATTTTGATAATTGAAATCAAGTTCAAACCTCTTCCAGTTGAAGAGGTTGAAGCATTACTTTTAGCTCATGAAGCTCAATTGCTGAAGTTTCGCAAATACACAAATGATTTGCCTTCAATCAATCTTACTTAGGTGAACCCTAATTCATCTTTATTGCATGGTTCTGATGGTTACACAATGGTAAACAAAACCTCACAACAATATGATTTCGATGGGTTTCATGGTGGTTTGGCCACAATGGAGGTTTTAACAGAGGTGGCCGCCATGTTGTTGGCGGTTGTAGTCGTGGAGGATGTAGTTTTGAAAACCAATGCCAAATGTGTTACAAATTTGGGCATACAACATTTGTTTGTCACTGTCATTTTGATCGGAATTATCAACCAAATCACTCACTTACACTGCAAGATCCTTCAAGTCAAGGAAACCTTTAGAATAACTCTTTTAGTCAAAATCAGTGTATTCACAAAGCAATTCTAATAACTCTGGTAAGAATAACTATGGCAACAATGGCCAAAACAATTTTTTTTTATATCATCAAACTCATGGAATCAAGGAACAAATCAGAACAAATCAATGCAAAATAATCAGGTTCAACAGTCTCCAAGTACATTAATTGCAAACTCCAACTTCCAATATGGATCTTGTTCAACCTGGATACTAGATTCAGGTGCCTTATTCCTTGTTACAAGAGAATCACATAACATTCATCAACTAAGTCCCTTTGAAAGTCCAGACTAAATCTACATTAGTAATGGACAAGGTTTATCCATTAACTCCGTTGGTTCTTCCACTTTTATTTCTCCTACTAATCCTAAAGATCATTGTCCTTGAAACAACTTTTACATATGCCTACCATAATTAAAAATCTTATCAGTGTCAGTAAACTTGCACTACATAGTGGTGTATATTTTGAGTTTCATCCTAATCATTGTCTTGTGAAATAACAAGTAACCAATGAGATCTTACTTCAAGGCTCACTTGAACTTGATGGTTTGTACGTCTTTCCAAATCTTCAACTCCAAGCCTCGGCTGCTAGTTCAGCTTCTTGGTTTTTTTTTTCTAATTTTATAAATACTTCTAGTTTTGATGTAAATACTTCTAATTCTTATGTAAATACTACTTCTCATGCAAGTGCATGTACTAGCACAAGTTCTTAAAATCTTTGGCACCTTAGATTGGGCATCCTAGTTCTAATGTTTTAAGACTTGTTCTTAATCATTGTAAGATACTAGTTTCAAATAAAAATGTGTTTGAATTTTGTGCAACTTATGTTGGTAAATCACATAGATTACCTACCCTTTTATCTATAGAATTAATATACAATGATTTGTGGGGTTCTACATATTCCTTCCAAAAATGATTTTCACTATTATACAACCTTTGTTGATGCACATTCCATATTCACATGGATTTACTTGCTTAAAAATAAATAAGAAAATTTCCTTATTTTTCAACAGTTCAAGTTAATGGTTGAACTCCATTTCAATTCTAAAATAAGAAGTGCGCAAATAGATTGAGGATAGGAGTTCAAACTATTAATTGATTTTTCAGCAAGCCATGGGATTATCCGTAGATTGATTTGTCCTCACACACACCATCAAAATGGTGTTGTGGAAAGGAAATACATAAATGTTGTAGAATTGGGTCTCACCCTTCTCAAACAAGCCTCTCCACCTATCAAATAATGGGATTTTTCTTTCACAGCAAGAGTCTATTTGATCAATAGATTCCCTACCACCTCTTTGAATTTTAGTGTTCCCTACACAGTCTTATTCAATAAACCTCTAGATTATAACTTCCTTAAAACCTTTGGTTGTTCTTGTTACCTTTTTCTTATACCCTACAACAGGCACCAACTGGAATATAGATCTCATGAGTGTATTTTTCTAGTGTATTCCACATCTTATAAGGGCTATAAGTGTCTCTCCCTAACATAAAACTCTTTATATCCAAGGATGTTGTTTTTAATGAAGTCAAATTTCCATATCCTGATTTGTTTTTGTCCTCCTCCAAGTCTGAGTCATCCCCTATTATTTCTACTCTACCCATATCCTTTATACCTATTATTCCTCAACCTAAATCTACCTACACCTTTTTTGATGAGTCTCTTCAATCTTCATCCAACAATTATACTAATGAACCTACTGATGATTCTAGTTCTAACATTGAAGTTGAACCTACCTCTTTACAAATAGATTCTCCTTAATCATCATATTTCTCTGATTCTATTACTTCACACACTATAGCATAAAAAAATGTTTATGTAACATCAAAAAATGTTCTTGCAACACCTCCACCTAGAAAAACATCTAACTTTCATCCAATGCAAACTGGATCAAAGTCTGGAATTCATCTACCTAGACTTCAACCAACTCTGTTACTTGCTCATAGTGAACCAAAGTCAATAAAAAACCAATCTTTAGCATCTTGGATTCTTTGCAAGCAAATGTGATCGATCTCTCTTTATCTCCAAAGATGCTTCTCATATCATTTATCTTTTGGTGTATGTTGATGACATCATAATAATTGCTATTTTTGTAACCTTAGTCCAACAATTTATAGCCAAGTTTCATTCTAATTGTTCTCTTAAACAACTTGGTAAACTAGATTACTTCTTGGGCATTAAAGTCAAGTCTATGATTGATGGCTCTATTCTTATAACTCAAAGCAAATACATTAGAGACCTTTTATAGAAAACTAAAACGGTTGAGGCTCAACCTATATCTTCTCCCATGGTTTCTAGATGTAAGCTTACTAAAACATGATCAAATATATTCTTAGATCCCATTTTGTATAGATTAGTGGTTGCAGCACTACAATACTCCACCATAACCAGACCTGAGCTTAGTTTTGTTGTGAACAAGGTATGCCAATTCATCGCTAATCCTCTTGAAGCTCACTGGGTTGCTGTAAAAAGAATCCTCAGATATCTCAAGGGCTTTTTGCATTATGGCCTACACTGCTAAGCTACTACTCCAGGTGTGCCTATTTCCATTAAAGCCTTTTGTGATGTAGATTGGGCTTCTGATCTCGATGATAGAAGGTTGACATTAGGGGATGCCATTTACTTTGATCCCAGTCTCATATCTTGGTGGTCTAGGAAACAACAAATTGTTGCAAGGTCAAGTACTGAGGCTGAGTATAGAAGCCTAGCTCAAGCTACAACTAAAGTTATGTGGATTCAAAATCTAGTACCTGAACTTTTTGTTCCTTTTCCTACTCCATCATAATTTTGTGACAATCAAAGTGTCTTTTCCATCACTCACAATCTGATTCTTCACTCTAGGAGAAAACACATGGAGATTGATATCTCCTTCGTTAAGGAGAAAGTTTTAGCTAAGCAAATGCAGGTTTATCGCATTCCTGCCATTGGTCAATGAATAGATGCATTAACCAAATCATTGTCTCCAACTTGATTTCTTTTCTTAAGGTCCAAACTGAATGTCATTGAGCCTTCCTCAAAGACTCAACCCCATTGAGTTTGAGGGGAGGGGGTATTAGAGTATTGTAAGGAGCTGTAGTTATTCAACTACTAACTTACCTAATTAATCAATTAAGTTAGTTCTAACAATTGTAGATAATTGTTAGTATAATTAGCGACAAATAGATGACAACCGTTAGTCTCTCTAACATAATTGTCTATAAATACCCTCTTGTAAACTTTAGTTACTTGAGTTAATAAATACCAATTTTACTTCTTACTTTATCTTTATTCTACTAGATTAGGAATTCTATGAATTTAGGTTGGCTTAGTTCATTCAAGTTGGCTCACGATAGACAATTATTTTTCGAATTAGGACAATCTAGGCCAATTTAATTGTAGATTTTCTTCTCTAGCCTGTACCTTTATGAGCTATGGGGACAAATAAGATGGTTGATGAACCCCTATTTTTTTTTTTTAAAATGATGAACCTCTATTTTTTTTAATATGATGAATCTCTATTACTTTAAGTTTGGTCACATTTAATTCATTTTTTTTAACTATGTATACAATAGTATGTAAATAAATCACTTTCCTAACATTGTCATACCATATTTTTTCAGTATAAAAAATACTATTTTAATGATGAATAATAACAACATTGTCATGCTGCTAGTTTCAAATTAATACATTAAAAATGGAAAATGGGTAGTATATTCATAAACAATAATTATTTTTAACATTGCCCTTATGTAAGGGTTTTCTCTCCACATTGGGAGCTAGGGTTTTCTCTCCACAGTGAGAGTTAGGGTTTTTTAGTGTTGTGAGTGAGAGGTGATGGTTTTGTTCCTTTTTGATATAGTCAGGGGTGGGGGCTATGGAGAAATTGACGTTGGTAGAGGTAAAGGAGGAAAGGTTTGTGTTCCATGAAGAAGGAGTAGCACTAGAGTGACAAATCTAACATTGTGTTTGGTAGGATGATTCCTAATTGATCGTCCAATAAGGATGAACATCACACGTGAAAGAATGGAAACAATCTGGAGAACGGGTCAAGGAGTGGTGATAACAGAGATAAAAATAAGACTATCATGTTCCAATTCTTCCACCAAATAGATTTCAATCAAATTCTACATGATGGACCATGGACTTTCGACAACCACATGTTAGTCTTAGGCTGCTTGAAGGAGGGCAAGTTGACAAGCCAAGTCCCATTATTTCATGTGGCTATGTAGGTTCAAGTTCATAATGTTCCTACAGGCACAATGTCTGTTACGGTGGGATAACACTTGGGCAAGTAGATAATACATGGAGTATTATGTGTAAAATAACTCAAACATCTGGAGGGCCAATATGTGCATAAAGATCTCGGTAAATGTATGACAATCCCTAAAGTTACAAGATCTCGGTAAATGTATGACAATCGCTAAAAAATCCAAGATCAAGAAGCCAGAAGGGGAGTGGAAGGAAGTTATATTTAAGTACAAGAGGATCGGGGCTTACTATTGTCTTTCTGGTAAAATAGGCCATGTTGATAAATTTTGTGATCAATTGTTCTTGATGGATAAGGATGATGGAGAGAGGAACTACGGCCCAGAGCTGAGGGTGGAGGCATGACAGAGTGGAGGTATTGGAGGCAGTAGGTGGTTTGTGAGGGGAATAAGGCCCAAGTGATAAGCAAAAATCATGGGACAAGTGCAAATCCTTTGATTTGGAAGTTTCAAACAAACAATAACTGGGTAATTACTTCTCAATTAATGTTAGAGGAGGCAATTAATATTGAAAAGAAAACCCTTTTGGAAATATTTTAAAAAAAAAGTAATAATGGAGTAATAAAAGGCTTAATTATTTCAAGAGGGGATCAAGGGTAATCAGGAAAGTCAACAAAAGAGGAGGTGGAGGAAGTTGGGGAAGGGCTAGTAGCAGACAAGAACGTAATGAAAGATGGTTAAAATAAAGAAAGTATGGAATATGACATGGTATGAAGTTCTAGAAGCATTTCATGAATTAAAGGTTCCAATGACAATGTCCAAAACTTAGTTTCTACAAAAAGAGATGACCAAGAGAATCATGGCTGGACTATTTAACAAGGGTAAGGATGGAGGAAGACACAAGGAGCTTTGCAGCACCTTGAAGATTGTAGGAACGCTCGCTTAGCGCAAATATCGCACTTAGCGCAATTCCTTTCATAGCTTTCGTAATTTTTCTAATTTTTTCATAATTTTCGTATTGTTGTAATTTAGTAATTTTTTATTCGTGTAATGGGCCTTAATGTGGACTTAAATAGGCCCAAACTATGCGTTTATAGGTTTTATTAGAGGCTTAACTCTATAAGTACTCAGACATTGCTAGTTTAGAATAACTTTTGATTGAATAAAATTAAGCATTTGCTTGAATTGAGAGCTTAGCCTCTTATTGGTTCTTGGTTGAACCCAAATTGATTCTTATCAAGGAAGCTTTCCTTTGTGGCGAATCCTCCTCAACTTATCGTTCCAATAAAGATCGTGGAGTTATTCGTTACCATCTTCTACTCTTCCCCACCTTTTATCTGCAAGTTCTACTATCTATTTCATTGGTGTCTGTAATTTGGCCTCTGGAAACGATCCAATCCAAGCATTCATGCCTTGGTAGTCATCATGTGGTAATCAGAGCTAGAATCCAGAGAGCAATTTTTGTTCTCTTTATTTATTTTTTTTTCCAAAAAAAATAGATTTGAATATCCTATCTTTTTGTTGAATTATCCTATCTTTTGTTGAGTTATCCTATCTTATCCTATCTTTTTGTTGAATTATCCTATCTTTTTGTCTTCAAAAGATATTCAAAAGTTTTTGGTCCCAAAATACAAAATACGAAGGACTAAAGAGCAAATATTCAAAAATATTTTGGGTTAAAAATGAAAATATCAAAAAATATGAGGACCCAAATATAAAAAAAATGAAAAAATACAAAAAAAGTTATAGTCAAAATTTTATAGCTCTGTCTTTTAGTGTGTTCTTATTATTACTTTCTAGCACTTTCTTTTTGCATAATCGCAATAGTTTATACTTAGCCAATTTTTTTTCCTAATTGTCTTTTTGGCATTCCTTTTGAGTTATACTTTCTTTTTTTTAGCTTTTATTGTTTGTCTTCTATATTTCCAAGGTTTTGTCTTAGAGTTTTCTTTCTTTGACCTCTTAAGTTGAGTTTGGATTTGTATCATCTTTCACTTTGGTTACTCCTTGAATTGAAATCTTTGGTTGATTTCAAGGGCTAAAGAAGAGTTAGTAAGTGGAAAAAGACAAGAGTGAACCTTATACAAAAAAGTCTAACAAGTGTGAAACACGAGTGTTGAAGAGTGTAAACACTTAGTGAGTGGTAAGATCCAATATTTTATTTTTTTTACTAACATTTTCTTGTAGCAATGGTGTCTGAAAGTTATAGTGATCCACTGATACAATCCTAAAACCAAGGCAAGTGAAGGAAGACTTGGAATTACACATGGAAGCACTTCCTTTGGTGATTAAAAGGCCAATGACAAGGGCTATAGCTCAAATACTCCAAGATCATATACAATCCAACCTCAATCTCTTGGAAAACCATGGAGAAGGCTACAAAATGCTGAATTTATCTGTTGTAATCGATTACGAGTAGTCTGTAATCGACTAAATACTTGGAATAAATGTTAGAATTGTCAATAGCTCTGCTGTAATCAATTATTCCGTCTTGTAATCGATTACATAGAAGTGTGAGTTCCTGTCAGTTCCTATGATAATCGATTATTCTGGCTTGTAATCGATTACCTGGTTTTGGGAGCTCCTGTGATAATTGATTAATTGGTGAGATAATTGAATATTTTGTTCATGAGTCAGTTTCCAGGCTGATATGAGCAATGTAATCTATTACCAAGAGTTAGTAATTGATTATTTGGTTCAAAATAATCGATTACCATTCCAAATAATCGATTATTACCATTTTTGCTGCAGAAGCACTATTTTTCAGTTTTAAGTAGCTGTTGGATGTCTTTCATTGGAAGCTACATTTGTATTTCATTTAGGACGCATTTACATTTCATTAGCTTATAGTTTTGTGACCTATATAAGCTACATTTCAACAGATTGTAAGGACTTTTGGTTGAATGAAATTAGAATGCACTATGTGTGTGAGAGGTTGAGAGTTATTCTCCCTTGTTCTTAGTGAAGAACTTCTTGTTTCTTATCAATAGCTTCTGAGCTATTGTGGTGATTCTTGCAAGACTTATTGGAATTCCTATTCCATGGTGTCAATCCAAATCCACTTCTATTCTTCCCCCATTGTTCCAATTCTTAAATCACCAAAACCTAAAAGCTGTAAAAAAAACAAAGCACTTCATACTCTGTTTTCCTGTCCATTGAAGAATTGGTTCCATTGCAAGGAAGATCGGGGCAAACAGGACTTGAATCAGTTCAGGAGTCCATCATTTGGTATCTAAAGCTTAAACCTTGTGGAATTCTTCTTCAATTTCAGTCTTGGGATTCTTCAAAGGTAAAATAAAAAACGAAAATCCTTAGTAATTCCTTGTTTCTTGATGTTTTCTTGTGATTCTTTGTGCTGTAGTTTTGTTAAGTGTTGTGTTACAAAAACCCTAGGTTTTCTTCAGTTTCCTTGTGAATTCAGGTTCTTCATGTTTCTCATGTTCTTCATGTGTTCTTCATAGTTTTCCTAATTTCTAGCTTTGATTCTTGTCAATTTGTGTTAGTATTGTTGTTGTGTTGTGTAATACTTTGTATTGATTTCAATTTCGTGCTTGATCTGGAGCAAGTGTTAGAAACAAAAAGAAAAACAAAAACAAAGAGAAAAAAATGGCATCAAGTGTTATTAGAAAGCAAAAGAGATAGTGAAAAGTAGCTAGAAAACAGAAAACTAGAAGCAAGCTACAAAATTACAAGTTTCAAAATTTGCTTGAACAACAAAAACAAGTAAAAGTGTATGACATTCAGAATTGATGAAATGTCTTGCAACAATTGAATTCATTGGCATATCTTTATTGTGAAGTTTGTAAAATTTGAAGTATTCCTTGAGTTGTCTCATAAATTCCAATTTGAGTAGTCCTTTCTAAATTGTGCTTTGTTGCTTGTCTTTTTAAAATTCCAAAAGTTTTGTCTTAGAAGTTTTCTATTCTTTGGACTCTTAAGCCTTGTCTAGAATCATTTCATATTTCACTATAGCAAAGAGGCTTGATTGGACTTGAAGTTTTTGCCTAAGAACTAAAGAGAGAATAAGAGTGGTAAAAGGAATGAGAGAATATTATAGAAAAAGCCTTGAAAGTGTGCAAACACGAGAGTGAGAGTAAACACTTAGAGAATGGTGAGGAATTTCTTATATATAATTGTGTTTTGCTAACAATTTTGTGTGAAGGATGAGTTCAAGTGGAGGAGATGTCTTGTCACCTAAAACTTCTAGGTTGATGAGAGCCATGACTAAGCAAATGGAAAAATTGCAAACTAGAATGGATGCAAAGTTTGAAGAGTTGCAAAAGGAGAAAACAAGAAAGAGAAGTTCCATGGGTAGTATGGATGGATTGGGTGATGGTAGTAGAAGAGGGAAGTGATTATGCTTCTTCTTATGGAGGAAATTACTATGATGAAAAGAGGAGACAACATGATAGAAGAGAAAATCATATGAGACATTATCCTAGGAGGATGAGGAGAGAACATAGAGAAGATGAAGATAGGAGGATGGAGAGAGATGAGAGGAATGGAGGATTGGGTGGAATCAAAATAAAAATTCCAAAATTCCTTGGCACTAATGATCCTAATGAATACTTTGAGTGGGAAATGAAGGTTGAACAAATTTTCTCATGTCAACATTTTGAGGAAGAC
>PYAF01004979.1:200638-232591 GCA_007407185.1 Glycine tomentella | reverse complement strand
TAAATATTCCATTTGCTGAGGCATTAGCCAATATGCCTAACTATGCAAAATTCATGAAGGAACTTCTGTCTAAGAAACATAAGCTGCAAGATTGTGAAACCATAGCACTTACTGAGGAGTGCAGTGCAATAATTCAGAGGAAACTTCCTCCTAAATTGAAAGATCCTGGAAGTTTTAATATCCCTATAGCCATAGGAAATATAAATGTAGGGAGGGCACTATGTGACTTAGGGGCTAGTATTAACTTAATGCCATTATCAATGTGTAAGTCCCTAGGCATAACTGAATTAAAACCCACTAGAGTTTCCTTGCAATTAGCAGACCGTTCATTAAGGAAACCATCAGGGGTCATAGAAGATGTGTTAGTCAAAGTAGACAAGTTCATTTTCCCTGCAGACTTTATTGTGTTAGATATGGAGGGTGAAAGTGAAATCCCTCTGCTGTTAGGAAGGTCCTTTTTAGCAACTGCTAGGGCCTTGATTGATGTAGAACAAGGGAAGTTGGAACTTAGGATGGATAATGAGTCTGTGGTTTTTAATGTTTTCAATACTGTGAAAGATCCATCTGACACACATAATTGTTCTAGGCTAGATTTGCTGGATAACATGAATTGTACAGGTATTATAGCAACTGAAGATGCAGCAAGTGCAGCAGACATTACTGCAGGAGAAATTGCAGCAGAAGCAGAAAATAATGCAGCAGAGGAAAATACAACAGCAATAGAATTTGCTGCAGAATTACCACTTGCAAATCAAGAAGCCACATCTGAACCTGTGATGGAAGTGCTGCAGAAAAGGGAAGATGATAATCCAGCTGGAGCACCAAAGATTAAGCTGAAAGAGATTGCAGCAAAGGCTGTGAAAAGATCTGAGAAGAAATGTGTCAAAAAGCTGGATGCTGCACAAAGGAAACATCAAACTGCAGACAAAACACATGTAGCTACAAATGAGAATGATAAAATCGGCAAGAAGAAGACCAAGAAGGGGCGTAACAAAATTCGCCAAAAAGAACTTGAGCCAGGACAAAAGGTAATGCTCTCAAAATATCGCTTGAAATTTCCAGGTAAGTCAGAATTCTTTTGGTCTGTCCATTTTTGGTGCAAAAGGTTTGTCCTTATGGAATAATAGAAATCACTTCATTAGACAAGGACAAACCTTTCAAAGTTGACAAATGCCGGCTGAAGCTTCATTCTGAAAACCAAGTGGATAGAGACACAGTTCCTATTCCACCTAAATCCACAAATGATTAAACGGCAGGACATGTCTAGCTTAAAGACGTTAAACGAGCACTCTTTGATGTAAATACATAGGATCATAGGTATTTTGAGTTTTGTTTTTCTTTAGATAGCAATAGATTTATAATTATGCATGTTTAATTTCTAGGCATTAGGGTCATGCATTTTTAAGTTCATAAAAACAAAAATGAAAAGGTTGTTCAATAATGTGGCGCTAACCGTGCCAGGTGTGGCGCTAACCGCGCCAAAGACACGGCCAATTCACGCTAACTGCGTGAAAATCGCGCTGGCCGCGCCAACCATTCGACCCTGAACTTTCCATCTGCATGATCTGGCGTGAACCGCGCCAAGAGTGGCGCTAACCGCGCCATGACACAGTCACTTCACGCAAGTAGCGTGAAACCCAGCGCTAATCGCGCCAAGCTTTCGAGGCTGAGACTCTTCCAGTGCCTAATGGCGAGGATCGCGCCAGATGCTGCGCGAACCGCGCGGGACTTTGAAAACTGTTTTTAAATCGAATTAATTATTAGAATTTTGAACTGAGCCTTGAATATGTAATGACCCAAATCTGGGAATCATTAAGGCTAATCTCAAGTTGTGAATAAAATTAATCTTGTGCAGAATTGAACTGAAATTGTAAAACTTGCAGACACCCTAATTGCTTGAAATATGAATTGCTTGAATAAATGGTTAATGTCAGGGCTATGCTTGCATGAAATACTTGAATTCTGAAATTTTGGTGGAGGTAAGGACCTTAAATTTGAGAATTGCTTGCTATGCATATCTATGGAAGATGATGAATTTTTGTGATTCTTGATCTTATTGTGTCATTTCGTGATATGCCTGAATTTAAATATGGGAATCCACAGTGGTAAGCCTTACTGAATACTAAATACTCTCTGATACTTATAGCTTGGCTTTCAAATTTGATCTGAATTTACAGGTTCTGAGACCTGTTTTGGGGTTTTATGTATAACTGAGTACTAACACTACAATTTGTAACCCCAAGTTAATAACAAACAGCTGGTGATATGAAACTATGTAATGTTCTAAATCTGGGAATCATAGGCATATTGCGAAATTCTGAGCAGCTTGATTTCCCAAATACTTGTACACATGCTGGTTGTATTGAAAAACTGAAACTGCAGTGTTATTTTGAAAATCATCTACTAATGCATAGTTACCTGAATAGTTGTTTCTGTTTGAGCTGAACCAAAATGTAAAGACCAAATTTGGGAATTCAACCACTGCATCAGGTATAATCTGGATTTTTTCTGCATTATAGAAAAACAACCAGCCAAGTGCTGTTACATCCTGCAGCAAAGTGATAAACAAGGACCATCTAATTTTTGTTTCTGTTTTTAAAGTTTCAGTACGCTTATATCAGTTTTAGGTAGTTGTTTTGTTAATTTACTGTTTTAAATAAGTTCTGTTTGGATTAATGTTTAGTTCTGGTTGAGATTCTCAAATAATGCATACATGATTGAATGTTTTAATCCTTTTCACTTATTGCTGAGGATAACAATTTTCTAAATCTGGGAATGGGTGTATATGCATTATTTGCTAAATCACAAAGGATGTCCAATAGAAAATTTTTGTTTTAGTTATTAGTTTAAATTTTTAGCTGAACATTTCAATAAAAGTTGGCAGCACATCAGATTTTTCAGAATTAAAAGTAGATGGAAACAGTAATGGATAGGATTTCTTTGATGAAAGCTTGTGTGAAATGAAACATAGCATGAATTGCATGATACATGAATGGGATTGTGATTGTTGGTATATGATATGCATGTTGAAGTTGAAGTGTTGCTTGAAATGAAGTCAGTAGTGATTGACTTGAGTTAGCACCTGTGAGATTTTGAGCCAAACAGTAATTATTCTTTTTTCTGAGAGACTCCATTTTCATAGTATTCTAGAACTTGAATTGTTTCTCTGGATGCAGGTGTAAATTGACATGATTAAGGCAATTTCTTCTTCTGAAAACCAGGGCCAAAACTGACTTACCTTCAATTATTTTTCCACTTGTACCTTATTTGAGCCTGAGCTTTTCATTTCAAATTACCCAAATCAGAGCCATATCCATTGACCAACCTCCCTGAGGCTAGAAAAGGTATAATTTGAGTCCATGACAACAGAAAACAGGGAATTGTCCATCAAGGCATGAGGGAAAACAAAGTGAATTCAATTGGTATAGAAGAACAAGAATAAATAAGCACAGGCCAGTTGAAAAATAAGAAGCCTGAGAATATCAACTAGAAGTCTGAAAATTGCTGTATTTTAGAAAGAAAAGAAAAGAAAATCAAAAAGAAAGTTAATTGTTTTGTTTTGTTTATTTACTGCATTAAGAATAAATTGTTGAATAAAGTACCAGGTTTGAAGAGAATGAACAAGGAATATGAAAGACCACAGGATTGGACTTAAAGGACTGGATCTAGCCTCATGTTAGCTACTTTTCCAAAGATATCTTTTCTACCCTTAGCCCAGCCAAGTTACAAACCTAAAAAGACCTTTTGATCAAATTATGCTTGCATTTGTTGAGAATATTTTCAAGCTTATGGTAATGTTGTGACTGTGTTGAGTGAGAGATTATTATAGCCTAATACACTTGAGTGAATGAGTGAATAAACACAAATCTGTGAGGAACACTCAAGTTACTCTCACTAATTGACAGATTTGAAAGTGCCATGGAAGCTTTGATGTGAATTAATTGTACTCAGCATGATGATTCTAGGATTGTAAAATGTGGTTCAGTTTGGTCATTGATCCTTGCTATTATCTTAGAGTTCTGTCTGTTGCTGAGGACAACAATTATTAAATCTGGGAATTGTTTGATGTGTTGCAAACACATCTTAGTTTTAGGCTAGTTTTAGGATATATTTTAATGAAATACTTAGGAAAATAGGTTAGAATTAGCTTAATTGTCATTTATATTGAATTACATCTCATTTCATTACCAAATGTGCAATTTCAGGACAAAAGGGGAGAATAAAAAAAAAGAAAAAGAAGAAAAGCAAGATGAAGGTATCGCGCGGTCCGTGCTAGGACCCGCGCGACTCGCGCCAGAGTGTAAAAGTCAGCTTCAAGCTCGAACAACCCACGCTATCAGCACCGTAAGTTCGAACTGGTGGCGCGATCAACGCCATAAACCGCGCGAACCGCGCCGAGAAATCGTTGTTTCCTTATTTAACAAGATATGATTCGAAATTGGCACAGCACAAGGGCCTAGTTACTCTAATTAAATCTATCTATAAATAAAGGCCTCTGGGAACTGAACAGGGCATCATCTAACACCATTAGACACCACTCTAAGGCTTGGAAATCATTGGAAGCCAAAGGTCAAAGTTAGGTCACTGTAGAATCATGTTTTATTCAACAGCTTTGATGTTCTTGAGGCCTACGGCAGGCTAAACTTTGTATTGTGGAAAGGCCATGAACTAATGTAATCTCCTCTGTAACTTGACTGGTATTTAATGAGAATTCTTATTGTTTTATTTTACTCTGTGCTTTATTGTTAATTCTTATTTAGAACTAGCCATTCTATTTAGGTATTGAGGGTTAGGATTCGAAATGGGGATGGGATTCTAATTTCTGACCTTAGTAAAATAACAGTTGTTCATCACCTAGGGATAGGGATGCGTGGCTGCAAAACCTTATAATATAGTCTTTTACATGCTTAACTTGATAGAATTCACCAAGGAATTGGGTCTTTGATTCGGGTTAAAGGGTTAATTCACTAAGGAATTAGGGATTAACTAGAGTAGGAAAGATTTATTCTCTGAGCAAAAGAATTAAGAAACCCTTATGATATATTCTCTAAATGCTTAGTTTGACAGGATTGCTAAGGGATTAGAATTCTCGATCGAATTAAAGGGATAAGTCGTTAATAAATTAGGATTTACGAATTTAGGAGAGATATATCATTTGTGATCAAACTTGATAACCCAGTTAAGTGAAAGAGGTGGTGAACATTAGGAATTGTGCCTGACCACAATTGTTTCTTCCATTGGTAATACTTCAATTTATTTTACTGTTTATTTTAATTTCAGTTTTACATTCAACACTCAACATAATTCTCCAAAATAATTTCTTTTATGTTACTTCCAATTACTTAGAGTTAATATTGCTGTGAATTTCACCCCAATCCCTGAGGAGACGATACTCACTTACCTATTTTATTACTTGAAACGATCGATGCACTTGCCGTAGTGTGCGGGTTTCGCAACAGATAACTGGATTCTAACAACAATTCTAGAGTTAGAAGAGTTATGTGCCACCATTTTTTAGATGGACCCATATAAATCTCCTGGGCCATATGGATTCAATCTTGGGTTTTACAAAAATTCTTAGGAGGTCTATAAAGAGGATATCTTTCAACATTGTTCCTCATGGATGGCATCAGGCAATACACCTCAACAAATGAATCACACCAACATTTTGTTCATTCCATAATGTGAGAGTCCCAGTTCCATGAAGGACCTTCGACCATGGGCGGATCCACGTTGAAGAGAAGGGGGGCAAGTGCCCACCCTTGAATCTAGTTGTCGACCGTCGTGTGAGCAAAGGTAGAGGCAGTGGTGGAGGACCAGGAGCTTGTGCAGTGAGAAGAGAAGGAGAAAACAGTTAAACAGCAACCAGAAAGCAAAACGGCACACCAGGCGAAGGAAGGAGAAAGAGGCTAGGTTAATGTTATTTGGGCCTAATTTGCTTTTTGCACCCAATTTTTTTCTTTATGCATCCACTTTTTTCTTTATACACCCACTTTTTCTTATGCAGTTTCATATTACATTTTCGAAATGAACTTTAGAGTTTTTGAAATGGTGCCCACCCTTAAATAACTGCTTCTCCACATCATCGTTGGCCTGCCTCCATCACGGCTATGGCGTCCTTGGAAGAGTGCCCACCCTTCCTTAATTTTCTGGATCCGCCCCTGCCTTCGACCAATATCTTTATGCAATGTTGCACATATGATATTTTTGAAAGTGCTGGCTAATATGCTAAAAAAGGTCATTGGAAAATGTGTATATGAAGAATATGCATCTTTTGTGGAGAACAAATCAATAACGAAGAATGTATTGATGGCTTCAAAGGTAATATGTTCACGTATGAGGGTTGTTGAGTGTCTAGAGCACTACGAAATATCCATAAGCACCATCATTGGTTGGGAGAAATAAAAAAACAGTGTTTGGAAGAAGATTCAATCTTGGAGTAGACGATGGTTGTCTAGGTCAGGAAGAAGTTATATCAAAATCATTCTACAATCAATACCACAATATTGCATGTCCATGTATATGCTACTTGGGCTCTTATTGACGAGATTCATTGCATGTTTAATTTTTTTTGGTGGATTTTGAAGGGTAACTTTAATGAGGGAATAAACTGTCTCTCCTGGGATAAGTTGATTGTAAGCAAAGACCATAGAGGTATGGGTTTCAAAGACTTAAAATGTTTCCACTTGTTACTCTTAGGGAATCAAGGTTGGGCAATATTGAAGAATCCAAGTGGGATGGTAACCTGAATGTTCAAAGCAAGATACTTCCCGAAGACTGATTTTCTTCATGCGCCTTTAGGTAACAATCCAAGTTATACTTGGAGAAGTATTTAGTTAGCTTGAGGAGTGGCACAAAAGGGTATAAAGAGGAGGGTAGGGGATGGTTCGAAAATCAGTTCAAACCATCATGACCCATGGTTACGAAAGAACGATAGAGGTCTCGTGAGTGATCAACAACGACTGCAACTGGATTGGAGGCTGATTTGGAATCTTTAGATACCACCAAAAGGCAAGAACTTCATTTGGAGGGTTTGTAAAGATTGTTTACCCACCAACCAAAATTGGCAAAACAAGAGGGTCAATTGTTAAAATTTATGTCCATTCTATGAAAATAATTTTGAAAATAGTTGGCACATTATAGTAGGGTATGATTTAGTAGAAACAGTATGGAGAAAAGCAAACCTGTGGAGAAGAATTGAAAGGTTAGTGTTGAATTGTGATGGCATAACTGAGTTGGTTTTTACCATGCTTAAGGAATTGTCAGAATAGAAGAAAGTGGATGTATGTATGTTGTTATGGCGTTTATGATGCAACGAAAATGAGATGGTGTGGGAATATAGGAGAAGCCTTAGCTTAGATACCATTCATAAAGCAAGAGAGCTGCTGGAAGAATGGAGGAAAGCAAAAAGCTGAAAAGATAGCTTATTTGTTGAGCAAAACTCGTCCCATTCTACTACCTGGTCTCTTCCTACAATTGGAGGCCTAAAATGCAATGTAGATGCAACCTTTTTTGAGGAGGACTTAACCTTTGGCTTTAGAGCCTGCATTCGAGATGAGAGAGGAAGTTTCACTATAGTTATGTCAGCCAAAGTCCAATGCTTACCCAAAGTCCAATGCTTACCTACTCCAATAGAGCGGGAAGCTTGGGCACTCAAACACACAATAAATTGTTGAGTGACTTAGAGATCGAAGAACATAGAAGCAAATTGTGAGGAGCTTGCAAAGACACTATTAGGATCTTTTTGAATTTAACATTGTGCTAGATCAGTGCCATGGGTTTCTTTTACATTTACCAAACTATAAAGTTTGTTTCGTAAAGAGGCAAGCTTAGTAGCTTATAACTTAGTTTGAGCAACTAAATTTCAAGTTGGTCTCTACTACTATAATGATGTACTTGATTGTATTGCTAAGATTGTGAACACTGACATAATACGAGTCTGTTTGCATAAAAAAAAACATTGTCATGATGCAAATTATAAAATAATAAAAATAGAAAAAACCACACCAAACAAGATACTTCCTCAATTGCGTACTTTCACTTGTGAGGCTTTCTAATTCAGGCCTAACGTAAGGAATCTTCACAAAGTCATGTTAGAATTGAGGAAGCTGAAGCAAAAGAATCAAGAAGTTTGAAGCATATGAGTTTTGATGTTTTACATGCCCAATCAATTTGATGGCATATGTAATTCTTGTTAAGCTTGGTTTAGTTGATAAAGCTTAATAATCTTCATTAGCTTTTGATAATTTATGCATTCATACATTCATTTGATTAGATTTAATGATGTGGTAATAAAAAAATTGATAGAAATTCATAAAGGCAACTAGGAATTTTATAAAATAGTTTCTCACTACTTTAATCGATTACATATGTGAAATAATCGATTACAGCATGTGTATGTTTTCTAGAAAATGCCTTATGAACATTTTAATCAATTACCACTGGTTCGTAATCGATTAAATAAGCTTAACACAGAATTAGAAAGTTTTTGTGATAATCGATTATCTTGAGAAATAATCGATTACATAAGCTTCTGCATAAATTTACACAGCATGTTCATCTGGTTTAATTGATTACCAGGTGTTTGTAATCGATTAGATGTGCATTGATAAGTTTTAGATATGGTCTGTATTAATCGATTAAATGAGAAATTAATCGATTACATGTGTGCATTAAAAACTGAGTTCATCTGGAATAATCGATTACAACATGACTTAATCGATAATTTTGTTCGTGACAAATTTCCAGATTCCTGATGAACACTTTAATCGATTATCTAGTTAAAATAATAGATTACTTTGACGAATTAATCGATTGCAGTTAGTTAAATCTGCTTTTTTATAAATAGAACAGCTTGGCCTGTGTTATTCATTAAGTGAAAAACAGATATACTCGTGCAAGCCTTGTGATAGACACCTTCTAAAGCTCTCAAGAGTACCTAAGGCTGAATTTAGTGAGAAAATCAAATATGATGAGTATCATGGAGAGTTACTTGTGTTTTTAGCTATAATTCTCAAGGATTGATGAATTGTTCAAGCTAGTGACTAAAGAAAGCTTCAAGAAAGAGTATTATTCATCTAATTGCATATATTCTCAGATTGTTTGAATCATTCATATCATTGAATTAGCTGAGGATTATAAGGTGATATCTTTCTTGAACTTTAAGCTTGACTTTTGTTTGATATTTGCTTTGTTATTGTGTTGTCTTTTCCATATAACATTTGTATTCTTTAAAGTTTTTTCTAGAAAGGTTTTCTAGAGGGAAGAACAGAGAGGGGATCTCTGATTCTTCGTCTTTTGAAAAGTCTATAGGGTATAGATTTTGAATTTTATCTACGGTGGGTAAGAGAGATCAGTTGTAAGCTTGTAAAGAACAATTATTTGTTATAGTGGAACTCTGACTAAGATTTGGTTGGAAGAAAACTGGATGTAGACTCCGGGGTTGAGAGGTGAAACAATATAAATCTTGTGTGCATTAAGATTTCAGTTTGTATTTCATTATATTCTTGAAGTATAGAATTTGTTCATTATACAAACTTGGTTACTGCACAAGAGTGATTTGATTGGTGAAGAAAATTGTTTTTCTAATTGGTTTTGAAAGATAAGATCCTTTTGAAAGTCTTCCACTGTTATAAATTTTGAAAGGAAATTTTAAAACTCTAAGGTAAAACCAATTGACCCCCCCCTCTTGGTTATTTGCATAAGTGTTCATTATACTTTCAAGTCATTGAGGTCAAAAACTACCTAAAAGACCAATGTGATATGATGTGTTAAGGTAAATTCATGTCCAAGGCATCCACAAATCATAAGAAAGTAAAATTTAAAAATGGCTTAAATATGTTTTTAGTCTCCTAAAATAGGTTATTATTATTTTCAATTCCCCAAATCTAAGTTACTTTTTTTTGTCACTTAGAATTCGACAATTATTTTTTTAGTCCTTGTCTGTATACGTCATTGACACAACCAAATGAGGAATATAGAATTTTCAGTTTGTGTGGCTCTTAACTATCACAACTTGCAAAAATCAAATTTTGGCGGTCAAAAGTGTTGGGTACCAAAGTAACAAAATAATAACTCACAACTTAAATAAGAGATGAGAAAAGAGCATCTAAAATCACAATGGAGAAAAAAAAGGAATCTTACTAAGTAGAAGAAATTACAACAAATACCAAGATAACCTAAAAGGAGAAATTAATTTCTCTCTCAGTAACTAAGAAAAGAGAAAGAAAAGAATGAATGATTTTGGGATATTAGAAATGGAACCACACAACTTGCTTTTGTAGCAAAGCATTGCAAAGCAACAAAGTAAGCCCACCGATGTGGGACTTACGTTCCAACAATTCTCCCACTTGAAGATTTTGATTAAGTCAACCATATCTTCACACCATTGTTTCTTCTTCGCGTTTAATGCTACTTACATTTCCAATAGGTCATTAAAGGATTGACACAATGTAAATTTGTCAGTGTTGACTGGTTTTGTCATAACATCTGTTTAGTTGTCCTTGGTCTGAATGTTTTGCATGTCTCTACTACTTCTCGAACAAAGTGGTATTGTATACCTATGTGCTTGGTCCTGGAATGAAATGTTGGATTCCTAGCAATGTACAAGGCACTCTGGCTGTTACAATACACAGTAGTCTTTTGCTGCTTGTGCCTAAGTTCTTCCAATAGCCTTTGAATCTAAATAACTTCCTTGCAGACCTAAATAGTTGCCATGTACTCAGCTTCTATAGTAGAAAAAGCTACAACAGTTCGTAATTTGGATAACCAACTCATCGCCCCTCCTATAAGTGTAAATAGATATCCAATAGTAGACTTCCTTTTTAACAAGGTTACCTACATAATCTGAACCAACATAGCCTCCAACACAAAAGTCTTGTCCTCCAAAACATAATGCAACATTCGAGGTTCCTTTGATGTATCTAAGGACCTTCTTCACAACACCCCAATTATCTCTATCAAGGTCTGCCATGAACCTACTCACCATTCCCACTGCTTGTGCAATGTCTAGTCTTGTGCATATCATGGCATACATAAGGCTTTCCACTGCTGATGCATATAGTATACGAGACATTTCCATCCTTTCTGCTTTGCTAGGATTCATACTTGAGGATAACTTATAATTTAAAAAAAAAATTGGGATAGAAATTGGCTTACAGTCTTGCATGTTGAAACGCTACAAGACTTTCACTAAGTAATTCTTCTGAGAAAACCAAACCTTCCTTTCTTTTCTGTCTCGGTGAATTTGCACCCTTAAAATCTTGTTTGCAAGTCCCAAGTCCTTCTTATCAAACTCCCTAGCCAACTGTGCCTTCAACTCTTGGATTCAATCTCTGTTAGGGCCTACCACCAACAAACATGTCATCCACATACAACAATAAAATGATGAAATCATTATCATCAAACCTATTGTAGTACATATAATGGTCTAAACTTAGTTTGTTGTATCCAAGGTTAACAATGAAGGAATCAAATCTCTTGTACCAACATCTTCGCGCTTACTTCAAACCGTCCAGAGAATTGGTCAACCTACAAACCAAGTTTTCTTTTCCGTGTTCTTTAAAGCCTTCTGGTTGGAGCATATATATTTCCTCTTCAAATTCTCTGTGGAGAAAAGCAATCTTTTCATTAAGTTGTTCAATATGTAAATCAATTGCAATACACATAGCTAGAACAACTCTTATTTTGGTCAATCTGACAATTGGTGAAAATATGTCATTGAAATAAACTCCTTCTTTCTGAGCATATCCCTTGACCACCAATCTTGCATGATACTGTTCCACTTGATCATTGCCATCTCATTTTATCTTTTAGATCCATTTGATTTTAATGGCTTTTCGACCTTCTAGAAGTTCAACAAGTTCCTAAGACTTGTTCCTATGCAACACTACTAAAAAATACTATTCCACATCGGTTATTTTTTAAAATCGACATCGATTTCGAACCGATGTTGAATCAGGCGACGTTGAAAGTGTGGAAGTTAACATTAATTTTCAAAACCGATGTTAACGAAAAGTCTACAACATCGGTTTTTTAGTAAAAACTGACGTCGCTGTGTAATAAATAAAATGTAAAAGCATGTAAAAGTTGTAACTTCAACATCGGTTTTCATACGAAAATCGATGTTAACTTACACTACAACTTTGATTTTCAACAAAAACCGATGTTGTTGTAATATAACAACATCAGTTTTCTTTAGAAAACTAATGTCTCTATGTATGTAACCACATCGGTAAAGAAAACTGATGTCGTTATATTACAGCAACATTGGTTTTCATTGAAAGCTGATGTTATAGTGTAAGTTAACATCAGTTTTTCCAGAAAACCGATGTTGTAGTGCAAGTTAACATTGGTTTTCATATGAAAACTGATGTTGTTTTATTTAATTTTTTTAAATATTTTGTCTGTTTTTTTAATTTTACAGTTCTTCAACCTGTAAATGAAATTGCAGAAATGCAGCCAATTTTCATAATACAATACAATAAAATAATATTTCAATTACAAATAAAGTATCAATAGTCTCAATGTACATAAAAATTATTTCTTAAGCTAATGTTTACACAATTGTTTAAAAATCCCTTAACCACCTAACCTAATATTTCATCTGTAACTTTAAGATATAATGAAGCTCATTGAACCCTAATAGCCTTCAATGTCTTGGGTTCCAGTGGTCTTTCATCAGTAAAATATTGCATGAGATAATAAAACATAATTTAATAAGTATAAAACAAAAACAAGTCAAAAAAATAAAATTAGTTTTCAATTAGACAATTATCGTGTCCCAATTATCTCTGAAGGCTCCTTGGACTATCGTCAACATCCAATGCATGACATAATAGCCACATTCAGTGCTTCTTTTTTGCTTATTACACTAAATTCAATAACACGATCAAAGTTAAACAGAAATGAGTGTAAATAGTAATAAAAATTATTTTGAATACATAAACCATGATTTATTAAAAGACTTACTTTAAGCGCAATCCATTTAGTAGTAGCCTTTGATTTATTTCCTTAAGTGTCATGGACACCCTTAAAAGCACTGCTTAAGACAAACATGCATGCATATTGTACAATTAACATATTCATGTGTTAGAAATAATAACATAAATGTCTTACAAATTACAACCTACCTGTTAATAATTCCTTTCAGGTAGTTATCAAGCATGTTGTGCAACGAACGGAACAACACGACAACATTAACCATAGGACATATAAGGACCAATTGCCAATGTGCACTGCATTGGAGAAAAATGAGTTATTATACTGCATACATTACTTAAATTCTTTTGTACATTTTTACTTACCCATTCAAGTACGGTGCAAGGTAGACATCTTTATGTGAACTCTGCATCCATTTCTTGATATAGTCCTCAGATTCAAATTGAGATTGCCCAGATCTCTGTATGGACTGTGGCTCAATGAATCCATACACATCGGGAAGATCCAATTGCAAACATAAGTCATTCATATGCCTATTGTTTTATAAATAAAGTTAATTATGCATGAATATAAAACAATGAGTTATGTAACGATAGCCAATTCAAAGTGACTTATAGAATCCAGAGTTGTATAACGGAGATGTTCAAGCATTGACCACCATGGATGATCTTAGAATTATCCTCATGCTTTATGTACAACGGAAAGTTGTCATTATGCTAGGGTCCCATGGCACCTGCATGGGTCTGAGGAAAAGATCGAGGATGGTCAATGCGATCTGGTACAAGGGATCGGCAACATGATCCGACTTATTTATAGGTTTCATCGGTCCCTCAGGTCCCTGTTTAGCCAACACGATTAACAAACACAATTAGGTAAACGACCATCTTAACCTTATATGAGACAAATTATTCTTAAATGAGAAGAAACAAGGCAAAAATGAAATACCTTATCCACAATAGGTTGTACAAGATGTGTCGGCCAAGCAAGGAAGGTGTTAAGGACCTACCCCACTAGTTGAACCTCGTCAGTGGGTACAGGGACGCGAGCATCAGCATCTTGAACTTCCTCAACACCCACCTTGACCTGACCATTGGAAAGAGGGACATTGTACACGATTGTCGACCCCTCATAAACTCTTCCAAGGGCAACCAGGCGGGGAGGATTGTCATCGACATACAATCCACGTTTGTCAGATGCACCCGTGTCTAGGTCATTCCCCGAGGGATCGACACAGCTTCCCTTGGTGCTGACACGGGCACCAAAAGGACATGACTGAACCTCTGGAGGCGGCATGGGACCCTGAGACTGCATCTGGGATTGGAGGTGGCTAAAGGACATCATTATTTGTTGAGTAACTCTTTCAGTGATCGACTGTGTAAGTCTATCAGTGATCGACTGCTCCAGCTCATCCTTGATGTTGTCTTTCAGTTGATCCAGGTCTTCAAGCGCAATAGACTTCTTCTTGTGAGAGGTTGATGTAGTTGGTCCGAAGTAGTGTGTGATGGTAATACCAGCTCCAGCAGCCCAGACACGGCCAAGATGCTTTGGTCGTCCAATGGCAACAGTCAGGACATCCTGACGTCCACTAGCAACAAAGCTACCCTGTGTGGATTGCTCATCCAGGGAATCTTGCAATCAAAATAAGTAGAACATTATTGTTGTCATTTGTTAGGCAAAAATACATTCATTAATAGTTGAACCATCCTTTGACTTACAATCCTCTCTGCAATTTCACGTGCAGCCTCAGACGTCATTTGTCTAGTTTTTTTTATGCGAGTCAACTTCCACTTCACGTGTCGCCCAACGGGGGATGCAGGATGCAGGATGGTTTCAGTGTTGTCACCTTCGGCTGCTTCCTCCAATCGTTTCTTTTGTTTTTCCTCTATCAACCTCTTTTCTAAAAGGTCGTAACCCCCGCGAGACAACACGTGAGGGGCAGTGTTAAGCTTCTGGATGGCCTGGGCCTTCTTTCTAACATCCTGTAAGAATTACACAAATAAGGTTATAAAAAAATGTGCTTGTGTGACTTCATCGTTATAAAATTGTAAAACAATGCAACTCAGCTTACCTCCCACGAAGCAACTCTACGTGTCTCACAGAATTGGTGCCACTTCTCCTTACTGATGTCATACTTCTCACAGACAACGTCATCATCGAAGTTCTTGCCTTGTGCTAAAGCCCATTTAGAAGTTAGGTCTGACTTAAACTGCCTCTGTTGCTCTCCGACTGTCTACAAAATTTTCTTCTTTGTCCGTTGGTCGGACGCTTCAGGAATATCAAATTCAGCCTACAATAAAAAAAAACAAGTTTAACAATTAAAATAACATGTAATTTGTATTACTTCAAACAATGATGTTGTATATAAAATCCCTTATCTGAATGTCCTCCCAAATCAACTCCTTCTGCACTACAAGAACTTCCTTCCAGTTACCAATGGTGACATCCACCTTATCTCTAGCCACGATCCCTAGATACGTCCTCAATTTCTTTGCCTGAGGACCATCAGCCTTCCCAGTGACAGGATCCACATGGACCATCGGTCTGTCAGCACCAGTAGGTCTGGTAGCCAGTGATCTCAAACGTGTTGCTTTCCTAGTCTTCTTTGTCGTAGACAGCGAAGGTGCTGACTCACGACATGGAGGTGCTGATTCAGGAAGAGGAGGTGCTGACTCAGGACGAGGAGGGGAGCTTGATGGTGTAGTCATGATCCTGTTAAAAGCAAAAACAAAGATAAGCCCATTTAAGTGACAAGTTAGGTTACTTCTGAAACTCTAAAAATATAATCAAGTTAATAAGGCAAAAAAATTACATTAAGTGATGTTAATTAATTCTCCTTCATATTGATCATTACGATTTGCATGAACGTCGTCAACAAGATCTTCTTTGTTGACGTCAGGCATTTGTGTCGAGAATTGAGTGACACGAGTATCAAGGGTTGAATCATCATCGTCAAGATTAATACCAATGATTTTTCCATGTAGTGCCATTGACCACCTTTCATCACATGGATCTTGAACATAAAACACTTGTTTAGCTTGTTCTGCCATGATGAAAGGTTCATCTTGATAAGCTAGCTTGTTAAGATCAACCAAAGTAAATCCCAAGTCCTCAGTCCGCACATTGTTATTGATATCAACACACTTACACTTGAAAACACACACAGTGAATGTAACATAATTAAGCTCCCAAATGTCATGAATGACTCCAAAGTAGGCATGCACGCCAAATGGGGATATTGGTCATGCACAGTAGCGAAGTGCTGCGACTCAGCCCTGAGGCTAACCCCATTGTTTTGCATTGTGCTTTTTTCATCATGTTGTTTGGTGTAGAACGAGTACTTGTTGATATTGTATCCCTGCCAACTTCTAACATTTCTTTTAGGCCCATTTGCTAACTTTATCATTGTTTCAG
Source organism: Glycine tomentella (assembly GCA_007407185.1). NCBI lineage: Eukaryota > Viridiplantae > Streptophyta > Magnoliopsida > Fabales > Fabaceae > Glycine > Glycine tomentella. The sequence continues at coordinate 216,241 of PYAF01004979.1, read as the reverse complement.
ATGAAGATTCATCACTAAATATTGTATCTTTAAGCCAATTTAGGAAAGTCTTGTTATGCTCTTTCAACAACCTATTCTTCGTCATTCTTGGATTACTTTCCTTGACTAAGGCTTCATGACGAACTATGTATGGCAGAACTTCGTTACTGTTATTCAGGACATACAAATGGGCTTGTTGCAATTCCTGTAAACCAGGAGTTATAACATGCAGCCCTCGTGAACCCTTACCTGCGACTTTGTCAGGTAAGGGATTGATTACTAAGTGGTAGTGATAATATCAAAAAAATAAATATTCTTCATAATGGTGGAAACTAGCCATGCCCATTTTGCAGGGAAGAAGAATCATTGTTCATGATTTAATTTGGTGCAAACTTGCACTAGAAATTTGGCATACCTGTTACAAGTGGTATGGGTTGCAAAGTGTGTCTCCTAGCACTATTAAGGAACACCATCTGCAACATGTATTGATTAAATAGAATAAAAAAGTTTGTGAAAAGGGAAATTGTGTTTGGGTAGGTGTCATGTGGTTCCTATGATGAAAAGCAAGAAATAACATTATCTTTAGGGGAGGTCTCTTCGATAAGGACAAGATCATGCCAAAAGTTGTGTTTCATATATATGTGGACATGGTTGAAGAGCTTAGAATCATTGTTTGGTTATTCTTATGACCAATGGTATTTATGTCCTGGTGAGTGTATAAGAAATTAATTAAATTGTCTGGGCACCCAACTAAACAAGGAGGTTGTGTCTGATATTATAAAGGAAGGCGCGACGTGAACAAGTGAATTGCATGCATGAAGAGGGTCATAAATGAGGGTTAGTGTTTTTGGCAAAAGGCTGGTTGGGATTCTAAGTTATTTCTTTTAGGTACAATTGGAATCAACAAAAAGCTAGCGAAAATTAATTAAGATCCTGTAAAGCTTGTTTGATAGATCTAGGTTCAGCATGAACTAGAAGCAAAGAAGGATGAAGTCTTGGTTCTATTATCCCATCTTTATCTCTAGTGACCATAGGGTGAATACTAACATGTTTGCTGGACCAGAACTAGTAGAAGCAGAAAGCTGAGCAGCCAAGTGGAGACATACACTTGTTTGCCTACATATGTTATGCAAGATATCCATGTATATAGGTTTAGATTCTAAACAGACTTAGTGTTAGACTATTTCCTACATTGATGTTAATTGAGTGCAACTTCCTAAACTTGTGATCCATAAATCTACTATTTCCTAAGCACCTAAAGTATGTATAGCTTTTAGTGCATTTGATTTCAAACACACATAGTGCTCACTAGTTCACAACTCACACAAAGATGACACCAAAACAAAAGAATTTACATGCTGCAAATGACAATAGTTTATAAAAATTACAGTGAAAGAATCCTAATTTATAAGACAATGACAACATTATTTATCCCACATTAAGACTGATTATAAGAAATGATGTTGAAATTTCAGATCAAGCTAAATCCTAATTATTATCCCAATATAGTGCACCTAAAGCTTACGGGGAGAGAAGCATGGCTAAGTAAAGACACACTAAGTTCAACTATGTGTCTATGCTTGCATTCAACCACACCATTTTGGTGATGGGTATGAGGACATGATACAGCTAATGGTACGAAACTCACCCCCCAATCTCTCTGCTCGGGTTAGGCATTTTAACAAACACTTTGTGGGCAACAACAGAAAACTCACTTACCAACACATCCAACACATTCAACACACACATTTCCTTAAAATGATAATGCAACAACAGAGACACAAAGCTTTACTTGCGACAAAGGTCTGTTGGGTGGAAAAACGATACTAACCTGGGATTTGAAGTCGCGAGCTTCGTTCACTGCGACCAGGAGAAAGATGATGAGCGTAACAGAGCGAAAGAGAGATGGTGGCAATCGTCAGACACCTTCACTGGAATTGTGTAGCTTTCAGTCGTCAGAATCAAGAGGGAGAAGATAGCCAGAGAGTAGGAGAAGTTTCTGTGAACGCAACAATGAAGGTAGAATTTGGGTGCCAATTAAAATATTTTATAATCAGACCCACAACATCGATTTTCTTAGAAAAATTGATGTTAACTAGTACCTGTTAACATCGGTTTTAGGAAAACTGACAAAACCAATGTTAACATAGACTAGTTAACATCGATTTTCAGTGGTTTTTTGAAAATCGATGTTAAACGATGTTAAATAACTCACTTATTTACAAAAATGCCACCACGTTTTTGTTAACATTGATTTTTCGCAATAACCGATGTTAACTTACCGATGTTAAAACTACTTTTTTTAGTAGTGCAAAGATTCCATTTCTTCATGCATTGTTGTCATCCATATAGAAGAATCTAAACGATTCACAGCCTCTTGAAAGGTTAAGGTTCTCCTTCAGTTAGACGACAATATGCATCATGGAGTATGATGACACAATCTGAGCAACGAGCTGGTGTAAACTTTGGCTTCATTTGATTCTTGTTCTTCATGCTCTTGTTCTGTTTCAGAAGAGTTATCTTCTTCTAATTTCTTCTCCATTTGAACTATAATAGTGTCATTGGTAGTGCTGTCATTTTTTGCTCACTTTCCAATTCATTTCCTCCAAAAACTACATCTCTACTAACAACAACCTTGTGGGCAATTCTCACAGGCGATACCCCTTAACATTGTCAGCATAACCCAAGAATATACACTTTCTAGATTTTGGATCCAACTTTGTTCTTTCTAGGGAGTTATACATCACGTATACATGACATCCAAACACATGTAAGGAAGAATAATGTACTGGTTTTCCTTTCCACATATCCATCAGTGTCTTTAAACCAATCGCTGTTTATGGTGAACAATTTATCAAGTAACAAGTGGTCTTAACTACTTCTGCCCAGAAAGATTTGGCCACTCCCACTGTTCTCAACATGGCTCTTGTTCTTTCCAGGAGAGTCTTGTTCATCCGCTCTACCACACCATTCTACTAAGGTGTATGTGGAATTGAGAATTGTCTCACAATACCTTATTGTTTGCAAAATGCCAGAAAATTACCATCTACGTATTTTGCTCCATTATCTGTCCTCAAGCACTTAATTCTTTTACTAGTTTCAAGCTCCACTTGTGCTTTGAATTTCTTGAATATTGGAAACACATCTGACTTCTTCTTGATTGGGTACACCATCATCAACATAGATTCTTAGATCCTATGTAGAGGGATAGGAAAGTATGTTTTCTCTAATGCTGAATATCTTTCTACGTTTTTATCATGTTTTAGAAGGATGTTTCCTCTTTTTTGCTCTCTCCTTTTTCTTTTATCTAAAAAAATTTAGTTTTCAAAGTAAAATGTCATTCAAATTCAATTATTATTGCTTTTTTATTATGGTCCATTCCCTTAGATCTAGTTAAAGTACCTTGAATAGTGAAATCTGGCTGAAGAACACCAGATTTCCTACTTCTTCCTTTGTGTCCTATTTTGCTAGCAAAGTTTGGGCATGTTAGACAGAACCCAATGATCTCCATGCGTAAAAGTACTCAACCTTCTGAAAATTTGTGCGTAATAATCTATTATATTTTTTAGCAAACTAATTAATTTTTTTACATGAATAGCTGCCCTCCATCCTAATAGAAATAAAATAACTACCCTAGAGTGCAGAAATAGCAGTGACAGAAACTAGTCCTACCCATCCTAAGAAACAGAAATTACAGAATTAGACGATTTTTCGAAGTTTGGAACATAAGAAGCCGTCATACAAACAGGTGGGAGTAACTTGGAAACATTACATTATTATTTTTTGTAAGAATAATAGTTGTATTAATAGTATAAACTCAGTTCTTCCTTTTCCTTCGCTGATAAACCTTGTCAATTGGCACCACTTTAGAAACCAAGTTTGGTTGATCAAACCATAACAATTTTGCTGAACCTTTTCGAACCATGACTTATGGCTTATATTATGGAGATGCACACAAATTTGAAGTGCTCTAAACTTGTGTGCTCAAGTTGACATGAAATGGTTTGATACAGGATCGAGGTCAGAAAGAACTCTGAATCGTATGTTTCGTGCAACTGGAGGCCAATCATATGTTGCCACTAGGGTCATGGGAAAACAAGATTATTGTACACCCTTAGTGTTATTGGACAAGGTTTATTGGAGCTAATCACTGGACACAGAGCATGTGATGATCATGATACCCATGGCCCTGAGAAGCATCTTGATGAGTGGGTAATTATTCATAGTTATAAGTCTTTTCTTTTTTTGGTTCAGCCCAGGATTAATGACATATCATTTTTTTTCCTCTCAGTTGAATAATATACATATATACATATTCTAAACATACCAGATTACAGTTGTTTCAACTTATGCATTTTCTCACCAGTCTTCCAATGAAATGCAAGGTTTACTCTTGTAGTTTGCATTTCCAATTTATCCTATGCACTTGAAAGAGGACGAAGCTGGATTACAAAGAATTTTCTTAATCGATTAGCTGTTTCTTTTTTTTCTTTCTTTCTTTTGCTGGTGGGAAATGAGTAAGATAATAAACTGACATGTTTTTGTCTATCGGACTCAACCAAGTCCCTTATGGCCATTGTCATAAAATAATTACCATAAGAACCAAGGCTGCCCGTATTGATTAGCTGTTTCTAATCTATGAATGTGCAGGCGTGTTAGTATTGTAGAAAGAAAATAACAATAGACCTATAATTAGTGAATATTTACTTTTCAGCTTGCTACATAATATCCAGGGAATATTATTGCATTGATTGTTCTGTTTGCGTGTTCTAACCCTACATAAGTAGTTGCAATTTGATTAGTATGGTCAAGATTGTTTTTTTCAGTTGCAAGGTTAACAGCTTGGTTTCCTAATCTCTGTAGGCATTCCAATGTTTAGAGATAGAATGAATTTCATGATTGGCAGATCCACAGTTGCAAGGTCACTGCCCGGGATCTGGTCTGAAGATGGCCATTGAATTGGCATCTATGTATCTTCGAGAAGAGCCACATCACCAGCCTGATGTTAAGGCAATAGCTCTAGATTACTTGTCATCCAAGCACCATGCCCCTAAAGTATCCATTTGGAAGCAAATAGGTTGAGAAATTGAACTTTTAATTCTCTTGTAACTACATGCTCCATAGTATGATAGATTCTTTTTCTTTTTTTCTTATCAACAACGATACTTTATATATAAAAATCAGCACCAGCGGTGCAAACAGACAAAAAGATACTTGTGTTTTGTAAAGTATTTTAAAAGTTTCAAGTTGCACGTTCAGTAATTTAGTCTTTCTCAAAGAGTATATATATCTAGATGAGATAAAATAAGTAAAAGTAGCTAGTAAGAAATAAGAGTTTTGTGCATATATGAGATGAGTCCCTTTTAATTAGTTTTAATTTCTGACCGTTTTATAATTAAAACCTTTTAACAATCATTTATTCTCTTGATTCCTTTTCGTTTTCGTACTCCTTCTCCATCCTATAAATACCACTCTCTACCATCAGTTTTAGACACACCAAAACAAAGAACATCTTTGCTTTCTCTTTCCTTTGGATTCTCTCTCTTTTTTTTTAATAATTTTCTTGCCAGTTTTTGTTCCCATCCGACGGGAAGGACCTATTATATATGTAGGAACTATTGGATTTATGCATAAGCGATTTAAGAACCTAGTATATTGGTATGCTTATTGAATCATCATTGTTTCATAAATACACAAGGAATATTACCTCTCGGAGTACTGATCTTTGATGATCTCTCACGCCTTAGAATTCTTGCGTCACTGCACAATTGATTTCCTTGTAGTATGTTGATGGCAGACCTGTCAAACTATGGGGAAAGAGATAGTGTGGGGGCACTTTATCACTATCAGGAGATGACCTTGCCTCAACATTTGTGACTATCCTCCTGGTTTAGAGAGGGTTAAGTGTAGTATATATATATATGGGTTTCTAGAAAACATAAACCTTAGGTGTTAACGGGCTCTAAGTTTCTTGGATTCTTTTTACACACTAGGCCCTATTGAGCTTTAGTGAAAGAGCAAAAACTCAACAATCTCTCACTTGCTCTTGAGTACAAATTTGAGCCTAAAGCCCAAGACCATGTAACTCAATAGTCGTCATCAACTGAAATTTCCCCCCCTCTTATCTTGAGCTAGCCTAGGGATCTACCAGCTGTTATTAATCAAGGCTCCTATAATCAACAAATGATTATCTAATTTGGTGTTACTCCACTAAAAGCCCGAATTTGAACTCCAAGATTAATAACATATATAACATGTATATGCATCACCCCTTTGTAGAATGTTTATAATTGATTGATAAGTTTTTTGTTACCCAATCAATTATTTATTCCTTTGACTATGATAGTTTCTCTAATGGATTACATGCACTGGCCAATGTCTTCAATATCCAAGTACTGAAACATATCAAGGGGACATTTCCTACAGATTTCATATTGTTTATCTCATAAATACCGATAATCAAATAATCTCACTCCCAAAATACCGAGTTATGGCCGTCAATAGATCGCACCTCACCCGTTGATAAATCAAAGAATGAAAACTATTTGATTACCTATTTATAATAAACTCAAAATTAAGAGTAATCTTATAACTATAGTTATCTGGAGACTTGATACCTTATGACTAAAAAACACCCTTAATCAAATGTCTCCTTGATCCTTTCAATGTGAATGTTAATTCACAACAATATTTTACAATGATTCAGACAAAACCATTTCATAAAATATTGCAGCCTAAATAAAGTGTCCAGCTTTATTTAACAACTATGAATCTATTCATCAATTATGAGAACCTATGATCATGTCCTCCATGAACGTATCCATATGATCATATACTATATAATTGATCCGGACCTTGGTGTTTGTAAATAGTGTGCAAAATAAATGAATAATACCTTATTTAAACTTTCGGGAAAAAAAATACAATGTCATAATGTCTTGCACAAAAGGCACAAAAATAACAAAGTAAAAAAAAAGCTCCTAAACTTACAACAAATTTGAAATCCTCCTAAGACTCATAGATGTAACATGCCTCTCGAACACATGTTCAGGCAAACTCTTTGTAAAAAGGTCAACAAGGTTTTCTTCCGATGCTATCTTGGTTACCACTGTGTCTCCTCTTTCAATGATGTTTCGGATCAAGTGGTACTTCCTCTCTATGTGTTTTTGCCTTTTGTGACACGGTGGTTCCTTGGATTGTGCTACTGCCCACTATTATCACAATAAGGCTAGCACCTGGTATCACTCGAAGATCCATAAGGAACTTCTTCAACCATACAGCTTCCTTTGCAACTTTTGATGCTGCAACATACTTAGCCTCTGTTATAGAGTCAACCACACATGATTGTTTGATACTTCTCCAACAGATGGCCCAACCATTAAGAGTGAACACATAGCCTGAAGTTAATTTTCTTGAGTCAATGTCTCCTTGGAAATCTAAGTCTGTGTAACCAATGGTTTCAAGACTCCCACTTGAATAGACCAACATATAATCTCTCATTCTCTGAAGATACTTAAGTATATGTTTAACTACTATCCAGTGTTCCTCTCTAGGATTAGATTAGTACCAGCTTACTACTCCCACTGCATAGCAGATATTTGGTCTGGTGCACAGCATAGCATACATAAGGCTACCTACTGCTGAAGCGTAAGGTATCCTACTCATGCGTTCTCTCTGCTCAGGAGTTTTAGGAGAATGCTCCTTGGAGAGATGAATCCCATGCCTAAAGGGGAAAATTCACCTCTTGGAATTCTCCATGCTGAACCTGGCAAGTATTTTGTCGATGTAATTAGCCTAGGATAATGCCAATACCCTATTCTTCCGGTCTCGTAAGGGTTTAATACCAAGAATATAATTGGCTTCTCCTAGGTCCTTTATATCAAAATGCTTGCTCAGCCAGGTCTTTACGCCTGATAATACCTCTGTGTCATTCAAATCTCTACCATGGATTAAAGTTGAAAACCAAATAAAGCATTGGTTTTTTTAATGAAAAGAATTATAAAGATAAACATACAACACATATGATCAACAAATATAGAATCATAGATGTCATATTTCACTAAGCAAACTATTTACATGAATAGTGAAACTAGATTCACATACCAATGTACAGTCAGGCTCTGATACCAATTGTAGGAATATTGGATTTATGTGAAAGCGATTTAACCTAGTATATTGGTATGCTTATCGAATCATCATTGTTTCATAAATACACAAGGAATATTACCTCTCGGAGTACTGATCTTTGATGATCTCTCACGCCTTAGAATTCTTGTGTCACTGCACAATTGATCTCCTTGTAGTCTGTTGATGGCAGACCTTCCAGACTATCTCTTAAGGGGGAAAGGGACAGTGTGTGGGCACTTTATCATTATCAGGAGATGACATTGTCTCAGCTTCTGTGACTATCCTCCTTGTTTAGAGAGGGTTAAGTGTAGTATATATATGGGTTTCTAGAAAACATAACCCTTAGGTGTTAACGGACTTTAGATTTTTCGGACTCTTTTTACACACTAGGCCCTATTGGGCTTTAGTGAAAGAGCAAAAATCCAACAATATCTTGGTGAATTTAGACACTTCACAAATAATTTCTCGGACTTTTTTTACACACTAGGCCCTATTGGGCTTTAGTGAAAGAGCAAAAATCCAACCATATCTTGGTGAATTTAGACACTTCACAAATAAATCCTTTCAAATAGTGTCTAGCATACGTCTAAGGTCAATTAACAACTCGTCCCTTCAGTATCATCCAGCGACCATGACCAGAGGCAGATCCACGTTGAAGAGAAGGGGGGCAAGTGCTCACCCTTAAATCTAGCCGTCGACCGTGAGCGGAGAAAAGAATAAACAGCGCGCACCAGCATTGCAAAGAGAAGGAGAAAGAAGTTAGGTTACTGCTATTTGGGCCTAATTTTCTTTCTGCACCCACCTTTTTTTTATGCAGTTTCATATTACATTTTCAAAATGAACTTTTGAGTTTTTGAAATTGTGCCCACCTTTAAATAATTGCTTTTCCGACATCATCGTTTGGCTTGCCTTCATCATGGCTACGGTGTCCTTGAAAGAGTGCCCACCCTTTCTTAATTTTCTGGATCCGTCCCCGACCATGACCAACAGATACATATAATAGAAACTTGCCATCACAACCTTCAAGCAAGTCCAAAAAATAAAATCCCTTCACCAATAGATCCATAATGTGATAGATAGTGTGTTGTAACCAAGAAGTGGCTGGTATACAAAAAAGGTATAGGAACGGTGAAGACACTCCAGAAGATAATGTGTTGAAGATTTAAATGTAGCTAAATAGAATTGGTTGACCAACTTTTGGTGAAGTGCATTTTAAGCACTTGTAAAGTATGGACATATAAAACACGGTAGTGAACTAAATCAATGGGGGTAGCATTTCTACTTTATAATTCTAATACTAATAAATCACGCATCACCTGTTACAATTTGGCTTAATTTTTACTCCTAATATTTAAATTTTTGATGAATTTTTCCTCAAACAAATTAATTTAATACATTATTTCACCAATTTTGAAGAAACTTATAAATTTTACCTCAGTCAATTATCCTTAATAAACACAAAATTTGAATGTAAAATTTGTCAAAAAAAATAAAAAAAAGTTAAGGATAAAATTTGTCAAAAAAAATTGGAAATAAAAAATGCAATTATGTTAGGAGAAAAATGAAAGAAGATAAAATTTGCAAGTTTCTTAAAAGTTGGACTTAAAATGCGTTAAATTAATTTGTTGGGATAAAATTTGCTAAAAATTAAAAGTTTGGGGTAAAAAGTGAAATTATTTCAGGAGTAAAATGGAAAAGGGTAAAATCCACATGTTTTTTAAAAGTTGGAGATAAATTGTGACAAATTAATTTGTTGGTGTAAAATTCATAAAAAAATTGAGATAAAAAATATAATTAAGCCTTATAATTTCCAACATGTTCTAAACTAAATATGAAAGTTATCCTAAATTTAATACTGGCTTTGTTCGATTATAATTGCCAAAAAAAGAATTATCCCAAAATAATTATATTTTAACTTTTTAATGTAATATTATTTACTTTTTTAACTTATATTTCTTATAATATTAATATTGAACAACAAAATCTATAAATAAATTAATGATAATATAAAATTAATTCTATAAAATTACTAATCTCTTTTATTTATTTATTTATTTATTATTTGTTATCTGTATAAAATAATTGTTTTATTTATTTATTATTTTTTTCGGTATAAGATAATTGATTTTTATTTTGAGACATAGTAATATTAATCATTCCATGACATATTTCAGATACAAGACAATATACACTCATTAAGCCGACACTTTTTAAAGTTAGATTGTGCTAGAACTTGTGATTAACTCATTATTATGCATTACCAACTATAATAGACCTGAAAGTAAAATTACTTTAATGTCTAGGTTGAATATGATTATTTTATATAGAAAAATGTTTAAGGTTATATGCACATTCTTTTAAATATATTCTTTTTTATTAGCTGAAATTTATTGAAAATCATAAAATTTAATAGGTTTCATATAATATTTAATAACTCTCTTATGATTTTATATAAATAGAAAATATATATTTTAAAGAGTATGTTGTTAACACTTTTTATTTTAAATAAATCATGATAGTTATCTCAGCAGAAACCATGTATCCAAAGCAAAAATTTCAACAAGTTCAATGCTGATTCAGAAAACATCTTATTTTTCACAAATTTAAACTAAAATAATGAAATAATATGTTTACAATATTAATATTATTAAATTAAATGATAAATTATATCAAAAGACTACTTTTTTAACATATATTACTTATAAAATATTAGTAATAATGCTGATAATTATTATTGTTGAAAATATTTTTTAAGTATGATTACTTAAATCTTATTAAAAAATGTCAGAATGACACATGTCCAACAGTTTTTATATACATATGGATAATATATTATATTAAAGTTAGTTATACCTACTTAAAAACATAGTTATTATTTGAATTTTATTAGTGATTAATCTTTATCAAAAGAATAATTGATTATTGTTAGTAGAATTTTCTCTTCCAATTATATTTCTTTTATTTGTAAGACTTAAATATGATAATTAAGAAACTTGAGCTCTATTTCCTTTGACTAATAACATATTGATAAAGTTTCAGTGTTTGAAAAAAAAATTATAGATACAACTAAATATAAAACTTTTTATAAAATAATAAACGATAAAAATGTTTTAAACGATATATATTTTAAAAAAAACGTTTCAAAACTAAATACAAAAATGTTTATATATATAATTTAACTCATTAAAGAAAATAAAAATGTAAGTGCGGTGGCAAGACAAGCTAAAAGTTGCAAAGAAACGACAGGGCTATAATAACTTAATAAGGCTCACCTACTCCTGGATTTACCAAACTTTGGTTCGTCCCTATACTCTAAAAATAAAACAAAATAAATTTCGGTATCTTCGTTTTTGTATGCTTTGAGTGTGAGGTGAGGCCAACTTTCTTCTTCTGTCTGAGATGAATTTTGTTTGCCTCCTGTGAAGGATGTATCATTCAAAGTGAATGTATTGCAACTGTCAACAGTCCCACACCGACCAAATATGCTTGTTACAGTGTGTTTATATAGCACCTGGAGAAGGGAAAGGCTGTCCCTTCGGGGACATCTGATAAAATTGGAACGATACAGAGAAGATTAGCATGGCCCCTGCGCAAGGATGACACGCACAAATCGAGAAATGGTCCAAATTTTTTTTCCAATTTGTTTCTTCTCTCTTTACTTCACTTCACATGTCTTCCCTTTTCTGCGTTTGAATGAATATACAGCGTTCGTGCATGTAAGGATTCGTAGTTTATGTTGTTTATACTAATATATTCATTGTCTTTCTAGTTACTCTTATCAAGTGCATGTTTGTGGAGCCCTTATACTTTAGGCATGTTCTTCTCAACCCATGAGTATATCACCTGAGCAATTGATATCTTCTTATGTTACATTTTAATATATAACATTGATTAAGTTGTTGAGCACTTCCTAGTTTGTTTCCCCTGTCACCCGATAATCCTTGATATTTCTTTGGTTCATCCCCGGAGTTATCATTTTTTTTTTCTATTATCGGTAAGCATCATTCAGTTTCTCATAAAATTATTCATGGAACTTTTTCCCCCATTGCATTTTTTTATGATTTTATCATGGCCAAATGTTAAGTTTTAGTTTATTAGTTTTTTATCAGCAGAAGGGATTGAACCCACAACGTTTTCGTCCTTTCCTTCTTTCTTAACCACTCAGCCTACCTTATATCTCCTTCCCCATTGCATGCATTCCTTGGTCACTGATTCTGTGCTTCTAAACCTGTGAATGTTACAATGACAATCTTTTCAAAAGAATAAATGATTGCATCTCTGCTCATGTTGTCCTTTTTCACTCATATAAGGTTTAAATGTGACAAGGGCTGTTAGGCTATGTGACAAAAAAAATGAGTACATGCATTAAACAATGAAAATCTACTTTTGTAATTGGACAACTTAACTGAACTATTTTGTTAATTGTCGGTTGATCGTAGATATTCTTGGAATCATTTATGGTGAGCTGGGTTGCAATGTTCCAACTTACTTGCAGTCTTCCATTTAATCAAATTTTTATCAAGACCATCTGAGCACCTTCAAAACTCACATGCAAGTCTCATAATTTTTCCACAGCAGACAGAAGTAGTAACAAAAGGCAACTATAGGAATAATAGGATGTATTTTCTCTGCCCTAATACGTAGTTTCAAGTTTCGAGCTTTCCTTTGTTTGATGGTGTGTACTTGTACTGAACTTATAATTGATTAGCCTTTGCATTTAAGCAGAATTATTCTTGCTAACAAAACTCTGATACTTGGATTTGATGTTGTTAGTCATTATACATGATGAGCTTATCGCGAAATCGTTCTCAAATCTGTAGTCACAAATCTTCACTACTTTTATATATATATATATATATATATATATATATATATATATATATATCAATTGACCTCATAAATTATAACAATGAACTTGTTTGTGGTTGATTTGATTGCTTTTTTATTCTTCCTCTAACTGCATCCAATTACACCACTAATTATACTTTACAGTTTTTGAAAGAAATTTGAATGTAACTACCAATATTGAAATTTAAACTAGGGAAGAAGTATTCTTACGTTGCAAACGAGTATGACATTGGCAAAGTATCCTTAATTTACACTGCAAGGATAACAAGTTTACATAACTCGGAATTTCATATCTTTGAAATGAGGAAGCAAGGTTTTGAATTTTACAAAAGTTTATGCAAATATAATGAGGTAATTGAACTAGTTAGTTGTGTTCTGTATCATATACTATATAATATATTATTACATGGCACTGTTTGTCCGCTCATTACATGATTCGGCTTATGGATGAAAAAGTGAAGGAACTTGCTCTTAAATTATAGGACAAGTTGAACTAATTTGTTAGGTGGTTGGTTGGCTGCATATAAATGATAATAATAGAATACATTGAAATATCTGTATCTTTCTGTGTATCATTCCATCTTTCATCTTGCATGTTGTTTGCCTCCAATGAATGGTGTGCAGGACTCGTGCATCGGGCTCCATCTAGTGATTGCAATGTGACTGTGACTGTCTCCACAGTCCCATATCAACCAAAGATGCTCCATGCACTGTGTTTATATAACACCAGGGGATTACATTGATTGTCCCTTTAGGGACATCCGATAAAATTGGAATGTTACAGAGAAGATTAGCATGGCCCCTGTGCAATGATGACACACACAAATTGAGAAATCGTCGTTTCTTTCTTTCTTTCGCTCTTTACTTCAGGTGTCTTCCCTTTTCCAAATTTGACATGTAGGGTTTAAGGAGGTTGAGGTTAGTTTCTACTAATTGTGAAAGGTATGAAATGGTTTTGAGTCAACTTTGAACATGTTGAAGTTGTTTGTAAATTTTGAATCTTTTACACGGTTTCAGCTGAGAAAACTACCTTTTTGAGATATTTATAAAATTCAATCTAGCCTTTTATGGTTTGAACTTTGAAGTATATTTAACCTTTAAGTTTATTGTAGTTGGTAATGCATAATAATCAGAGGTTCTAGCACAATCTAGGTTTAAAGTGTTAGCTTAATGGGCGTATACTGTCCCATAGTAAATTATGTCATGGATTTGTTATGGTTTCAATTCTGTTATTAATTATTAGTAGCATTGTTTCTTAGCAATATTTGCTGGAGTAGCCTATTAAGTGGTGAAGTTTTGACTAGATGCATAGCTTTTAGGGTTTTGAATTTTGATATTATATGGGTAGATTTTTGTTCCATTGCATTGATTTGTTGGCATCCTTTGCCAAACCTGTGCAATAATATTATAATAAACAATCAGAAGTTTGTGATAGCTTGATATATTTAAGAAATCTTTGGCCATGTGTTTTTTCCTAAATTGTCTGGGATCTTGCATTGTTGCCAAAACTGAAATTTCTCTTTATATATATAGTAGTGTGCTGTTGGAGGTCATCAGGCAAGTAAATTTTTCCTAAATCCCATTTTTCCATCTTTATGTTGTGTTTGTTGGATTTTTGATGATGAATAGAAGTTTTTCTTGCTCATATGCTCCCCATACTTTTTTTATGTCTTGTTTGATGGGGGATGATGTTATTCATATTTATTCTGAAAGTGTCCTACAATGTTCAGAATTCAGATCTCCCTTTATCTCTGCTATTGTTGCCTCTGAAATTTACGGTTTGGATACACATTCCCAACTCAAGTCTCAGTGTCTCACTACTCTTTTCATGTCAGATTTGAAAAAAACACAGAACCTACTCCTTCGTGTAGCTTCTGCTTAACGCGTATCCATTATTGAAAAGCATGTTTCCAAATTCCCACTTAATTGATGGAAATGATTCTTTAATTAATATGCTAATCAATTTTAGAGGATCTGTGATTTATGATACTTTTTGAGGGTGAAAGGTTATAAAGTAGAGGCTTGTGGTTTATCTGTAAACTAAATTTATAAAAATGTTGCAGAGTATTTAATTAAATAAAAATATTATTGAGGTGGCAAGCTAGTAAAGTGATACAAGGCTACACAGGGGTACCTAATTCTATTTACACCACAGATAACTTTGTTTGTAAGATAAAATAAAAATTTCATCATCTTTTTTTTGGTGTACTGTTACTGTTAACAATTTGGTCTTCTCTCCGAAGCACTGATGAATTTTGTTTGCCTCCAGTGAAGGCTGAATTGTATTATGCTTTGGGTGTTTAACTGTCACTACAGTACCGCATCGACTGCATCTACCATCTGTAAAATTTCCATTGTTTATCTACAACCAGACAGACAACCACATCAATTCTCCCATTGGAGACATCTAAGACAATTGGAACTATAGAGAAGATCAGCATGCCCTATGCTGTAACACCCCGTAGTACTCCGGTTGTTACTTATCTTTGATATTAGAGTCGTCAGCAGAAGACTTATTAAAAATCATTTTTAAAGGTATAGTATAAAAATCATGGCCACATTTTTTTTTTAAAAACATTTCACAAATACTTTTTCCCAATATGTTCACATAATACGATGCTGCAATGCTAAAAAAAAATCCAACTAATA